>CAWUFW010007057.1:600000-1060078 GCA_963921515.1 Calotriton arnoldi | reverse complement strand
CGAGAACGTATATTCAGCGCGCGAAGAAGAAAAACAGCTACGCTACGCCGCAAATTGCGTAGTGTACGGTAACTTCGCGTTCTACGCGAATCGCGAAGTTACCGGGACTACGCAAGCTCCGCGAGCGTAGCGTAGTTCACCGCCCAGGCTTAATTCACACACTATCTTTGTGGGGACTTGAACATCATTATAATCACACACTATCTCTGCGGGGACTTGAACATCACTATAATCACACACCATCTCTGTGGGGACTTGAACATAACTATAATCACACACCATCTCTATGGGGACTTGAACATAACTATAATCACACACCATCTCTGTGGGGACTTGAACATAACTATAATCACACACCATCTCTGTGGGGACTTGAACATAACTATAATCACACACCATCCCTGTGGGGACTTGAACATAACAATAATCACACACCATCTCTATGGGGACTTGAACATAACTATAATCACACACCATCTCTATGGGGACTTGAACATAACTATAATCACACACTATCTCTGCTGGGAGTTGAATATTACTATAATTAAAGCCATATCTTTGGGGACTAATATTGCACAGCCATATGAAGAAGATGATGCCTAGTGGTGAAGATGATGTAAAAGAACCAGGTAATCTCATGCTGGCTTTACCATCTGACCACACTGCAGGATCTTTGGCATCTAAATCAATTTGTCTATGTGTTTTTTCCTTATCCCATTAAAGTTTGTGAGCACTCAGCAATAGGCTACATATCTGTAAATCACCTTCCATGCACCCAATATGCTATGGTTTCCTGCTGAAAAATGTATTATCATCAAACTCCATTTCTACATGCTCCTAGGACACAAGGGGCTATTCCTACATGACAAAACTACCATGTAATAGTGGTGAAGCACTGAAAAATAACATTTAGCCACTTGTTAATGAAGGTATTCAGTCACAAATGACATTTTCGGAGTAAGTCCCCACAAGGTTAGTAACACGTGTTTAAGTCCTCATAAGGATGGTTCTGTGCGCGTGATGAACTAAAGCTATATTTGCAAATATGAAGCAGGATCCTGAATCATGATTTTTTTCTTAATAATTTTCTGTAATTATTATATTTTAAGACCATTGGGAAAGGTTAGTCCCCACAAGGTAGGTATCTAGACATAGTCCCCACAAGGATGGTAACACGTGTATGTGTGTCTGAGTCGCTATATGGGTGTATAGTGGATATGTCAGTGGCTGCATTTGTGAGTGAGTGGGTATATGAGTGGCTGTATGGGTGAGTGTTTGGGTATGTGTGTGGATCTATGAATCAGTGAGTGGGTGTGTAAGTACTGGTATGGGTCTGTGAATCGTTTTGTGAGTGGTTGTGTGGAAGTGGGTGTATGAAAGGTTCTTTGGGTGTGCGTTAGTAATTCTGTGGAGGATGTCATCAGTGATGTCGTTTCAGATGTCAACAGAGATATCATCAATGATGTCAATGACCATGTCATGAGTGATGTAATATGTGAGGTCATAAGCAGTGCATTGCAGGGGTGTGAGTAATAATTAGCTCAGCTAACTATAACTGCTGAATTTCACTGGTTTTGTACGAATGAAACATAAGCCTAACTATGATATCCCTGTAACCTTTGTCAGTGAATTTCTAAGGTTCTTTAAATGCTAATACCTAATGACAACGTCCCTGTAACCTTTGTTTTTTTCAGTGAATTTCTATGGTTTTTAGGGTCGGGCCTGCGAGTGCATGCACTAGCGCATGTATCTCTCTTGTGAGTCAATGTTGTATACAGAAAAGGGCTTGGAGTCCTCCCATGCTTACCATTTCTGTGCTGCAGTGTCACTCTTCGTTGAGCATCCCTACTTGGCTAATTCAGCTGAAACGTCACTTTCGGTGCTTTCAGTGGAGCACCGGCGAAGAACAGATTGATTAAACTTAATCGGTGCTCGCCCGCTGCTACCCACGCAATTGAAATAGTATTTCTGCCTCTCCTCCCTCTTTAGTGTTTTCTATTTAGTTTACATTTAGTTTTTTTGTAATTCTGAAGTGTGGTGGAAACAAATATTTGAATATTATCAAAACACATCAATACACTAGGTGATGACATTTGCATACATTATCGTTTATGTGCGATAAAGCCGTATTTCGATGACAATGTAATGGTCATTTCAATTGAAAATGTGTTGTCTATAATAGCAGTGCACTACCACATCATGCATCAATCAATCAATCAGGATTTTATTAGAGCACACTACTCACCTGTGAGGGTCTCAAGGTGCTGGGGGGGGGTTTGTGAGCAGCTCCGTTGGGGTCATTTGAAGAGCCAGATCTTGAGGTCCTTTTTGAATTGGTGTAGTGTTGGGCTTCGTCAGAGGTGAAGGGAGAGTTTGTTCCAGGTCTTGGCTGCGAGGAAGGAGAAGGATATTCCATCAGCTTCGGTCCTGTAGAAATGAGGGACAATGGCTACGGTGAGGTCGGCTGAGCGGAGGTTTCTCTTGGGGGTGTGGAAGGAGATTCGGTTGTTGAGGTATTGGGGTCCGGTGTTGTGGAAGGCTTTGTAGGCGTGTGTGAGTAGCTTGAAGGTTATTCTTCTTTTGATGGGGAGCCAGTGGTGGTCGCTGAGGTGTTGGGTGATGTGGTCATGTCGTGGGATGTCGAGGATAAGTCAGGCTGCGGCGTTCTCGATGGTCTGGAGTTTGCGGAGGAGTTTTTTGTTTATACCGGCATAGAGGGTGTTGCCGTAGTCCAGTCTGCTGGTGATGAGTACGTGGGTGATGGTTTTCCTGAAGTTGGGGAGATCCACTTGAGCGTCTTGCGAAGTATGCAGAGGGTTTTGAAGCATGCGGCGGATACAGCGTTGATCTGGCAATTCATGGTTAGTGAAGAGTCGAGTGTGATGCGGAGGCTGCGTGCATGGTCTGTTGGGGTGGGAGGGTTTATGAGGGTGGGGGAGCCACCAGGTGTTGTCCCATGTGGAGGGGGTGAAGACGAGGATGAGGACCTCTTTTTTCTCTGAGTTGAGCTTCAGGCAGGTGTTGCTCATCCAGGTCATGACAAACACAAGGAGATGATGGACGGAGCGCTGAAACTTTTCCGACACTCACCCCCAGTCACAGATCTGGGTTGAATCCATCATTGTTCTTTTGCTCACTTCGCCACCCCAGTTCAGACACAGCTATATGCAAATCAGTCTTGACCCTGTGCCTCATGGGAACAGTCCAGACCGAACTGCCAAGCCGTGTCTTCCCTGGACCGGAAACAAGCACCCTTGGACCGGTTTTGGGCTAACAGCCCTCATCAGCCAGGCTAGCTTGAATCTAGTGGCAAACTGAGCAAGGGACCCATGTCTGGCCATACCCTGCCAACTTAGGGCGTACAAAGCAAACACAATGAGATGATGGACGGAGCGATGAAACTTTTCAGACACTCACCCCCAGTCACAGATCTGGGTTGAATCCATCATTGTTCTTTAGCTCACTTGGCCACCCCAGTTCAGACACAGCTATATGCAAATCAGTCTTGACCCTGTGCCTCATGGGAACAGTCCAGACCGAACTGCCAAGCCGTGTCTTCCCTGGACCAGAAACAAGCACCCTTGGACCGGTTTCGGGCTAACAGCCCTCATCAGCCAGGCTAGCTTGAATCCAGTGGCAAAGTGAGCAAGGGACCCACGTCTGGGCATACCCTGCCAATTTAGGGCGTACAAAGCAAACACAAGGAGATGATGGACGGAGCGCTGAAACCTTTCAGACACTCACCCCTAGTCACAGATCTGGGTTGAATCCATCATTGTTCTTTAGCTCACTTTGCCACCCCAGTTCAGACACAGCTATATGCAAATCAGTCTTGACCCTGTGCCTCATGGGAACAGTCCAGACCGAACTGCCAAGCCATGTCTTCCCTGGACCGGAAACAAGCACCCTGGGACCGGTTTCGGGCTAACAGCCCTCATCAGCCAGGCTAGCTTGAATCCAGTGGCAAAGTAAGCAAGGGAACCACGTCTGGGCATACCCTGCCAACTTAGGGCGTACAAAGCAAACATAAGGAGATGATGGACGGAGCGCTGAAATTTTTCAGACACTCACCCCCAGTCACAGATCTGGGTTGAATCCATCCTTGTTCTTTAGCTCACTTCGCCACCCCAGTTCAGAATCAGCTATATGCAAATCAGTCTTGACCCTGTGCCTCATGGGAACTGTCCAGACCGAACTGCCAAGCCATGTCTTCCCTGGACCGGAAACAAGCACCCTGGGATCGGTTTCGGGCTAACAGCCCTCATCAGCCAGGCTAGCTTGAATCCAGTGGCAAAGTGAGCAAGGGACCCACGTCTGGGCATACACTGCCAACTTAGGGCGTACAAAGCAAACACAAGGAGATGATGGACGTAGCCCTGAAACTTTTCAGACACTCACCCCCAGTCACAGATCTGGGTTGAATCCATCATTGTTCTTTAGCTCACTTCGCCACCCCAGTTCAGAATCAGCTATATGCAAATCAGTCTTGACCCTGTGCCTCATGGGAACATTCCAGACCGAACTGCCAAGCCATGTCTTCCCTGGACCGGAAACAAGCACCCTGGGACCGGTTTCGGGCTAACAGCCCTCATCAGCCAGTTTAGCTTGAATCCAGTGGTAAAGTGAGCAAGGGACCCATGTCTGGGCATATCCTGCCAACTTAGGGTGTACCAAGCAAACACAAGGAGATGATGGACAGAGCGCTGAAACTTTTCAGACACTCCCCCCAGTCACAGATCTGGGTTGAATCCATCATTGTTCTTTAGCTCACTTCGCCACCCCAGTTCAGACACAGCTATATGCAAATCAGTCTTGACCCTGTGCCTCATGGGAACAGTCCAGACCAAACTGCCAAGCCATGTCTTCCCTGGACCGGAAACAAGCACCCTGGCACCGGTTTTGGGCTAACAACCCTCATCAGCCAGGCAAGCTTGAATCCAGTGGCAAAGTGAGCAAGGGACCCACGTCTGGGCATACCCTGCCAACTTAGGGCGTACAAAGCAAACACAAGGAGATGACGGATGGAGCACTGAAAATTTTCAGACACTCACCCCCAGTCACAGATCTGGGTTGAATCCATCATTGTTCTTTAGCTCACTTCGCCACCCCAGTTCAGACACAGCTATATGCAAATCAGTCTAGATCCTGTGCCTCATGGGAACAGTCCAGACCGAACTGCCAAGCCATGTCTTCCCTATACCGAAAACAAGCACCCTGGGACTAGTTTCGGGCTAACAGCTCTCATCAGCCAGGCTAGCTTGAATCCAGTGGCAAAGTTAGCAAGGGACCCACGTCTGGGCATACCCTGCCAACTTAGTGCGTACAAAGCAAACACAAGGAGATGATGGACGGAGCACTGAAACTTTTCAGACACTCACCCCCAGTCACAGATTTGGGTTGAATATGTGTGCGATAAAGCCGTATTTCGATGACAATGTAATGGTCATTTCAATTGAAAATGTGTTGTCTATAATAGCAGTGCACTGCCACATCATGCATCAATCAATCAATCAGGATTTTATTAGAGCACACTACTCACCCGTGAGGGTCTCAAGGTGCTAGGGGGGGTTTGTAAGCAGCTCCGTTGGGGTCATTTGAAGAGCCAGATCTTGAGGTCCTTTTTGAATTGGTGTAGTGTTGGGCTTCGTCAGAGGTGAAGGGAGAGTTCGTTCCAGGTCTTGTCTGCGAGGTAGGAGAAAGATCTTACATCAGCTTTTGTCCTGTAGAAATGAGGGACGATGGCTAGGGTGAGGTCAGCTGAGCGGAGGTTTCTTTTGGGGGTGTGGAAGGAGATTCGGTTGTTGAGGTATTAGGGTCCGGTGTTGTGGAAGGCTTTGTAGGCATGTGTGAGTAGCTTGAAGGTTATTCTTCTTTTGATGGGGAGCCAATGGAGGTCGCTGAGGTGTTGGGTGATGTGGTCATGTCGTGGTATGTCGAGGATAAGTCTGGCTGCAGCGTTCTGGATGGTCTGGAGTTTGCGGAGGAGTTTTTTGTTGATACCGGCATAGAGGGCGTTGTCGTAGTCCAGTCTGCTGGTGATGAGTGTGTGGGTGATGGTTTTCCTGAAGTTGGGGAGATCCACTTGAGCATCTTGCGAAGTATGCAGAGGGTTGTGAAGTATGCGGCGGATATGGCGTTGATCTGGCAATTCATGGTTAGTGAAGAGTTGAGTGTGATGCGGAGGTTGTGTGCATGGTCCGTTGGGGTGGGAGGGTTTCTGAGGGCGGGAGGCCAGCAGGTGTTGTCCCATGTGGAGGGGGTGGAGTCAAGGATGAGAACTTCTTATTTCTCCGAGTTGAGCTTCAGGCAGCTGTTGCTCATCCAGGTCATGACGGCTTTCATCCCTTCTTGGAAGTTGCACCTGGTGATGTTGTGTTGATTGGTGAGGGAGAGGATGAGCTGGGTGTCATCGGCGTAGGAGATGATGTTGAGCCTCTGGTTTCTGCAATGGTTGTGAGGGGGGCCATGTAAATGTTGAAGGGAGTGGGGCTGAGGGAGGATCCTTGGGGTACTCCGCATCTGATCTCTGTCGGTTCTTAGAGGAAGGGCGGGAGTCTTATTCTCTGAGTCCTCCACACTACACCAATCCACTCTATGCCATTTTACTCTATGCCACCCACTCCATTCTACGACATTCCACCCTAAGACACTCTGTGTCACGTCACGCCACTTGACTCCATGCCAGTCCAATCTACGCCGCTCACTCCATGACATAACACCCCACTCTACTCTATGTACCTTCATACCACATACCCCACCCCACTCCAATCTATCACACTTCACTCCACTACAATGTCCCACAATCTACCCCACCCCACTCCTCAACAATAAACCCCACTCCAGTTTACCCCACCCAATTCCACTCTTCCCCACTCCACTTCACCCCACCTAATCACAGTCTACCACAAACCACTCAAATCGATCTACCCCACTCTAAACCAATCTACCCCACTCTACTCCAACCTACCCCAATCCACTCCACTATGATCCAAACTATCCCACTCCACTCCAATCTACCCCATTCCACTCTACCTCAATCTACTGCACTCTAATCCAATCTACCCCACTCCACTCCAATCTACTCCACTCCACTTCAATCTACTACACTCAACTCAATTTAAACCAATCAACCCCACCCCACTCCAATCCACCTCACTTTCCCTCCGATCTACAGCACCGAACTCAATTCTACCCCATTCTACTCCACTCTACCCCAGTCTACCCCAATTCACTCCAATTTACCCCACTCCAATCTACCCCAGTCCATCCCACTCCACTTTACCCGACTCCACTGCAATATACCCCACTCCATTCCAATCAACCCCACTCCAAACTATCCCACTTCATTCATCCCTCTCCAATCTTTTTTGTTGCTGTGGAGCAGCCTTGAAGGAACTCTCCAAATTTCAGTATATTTTTAAACAATGGCACTGAGTTTTGCCCATGATTTCATCCAGTACATTGTTGGGGATCGTCTAGCATTTTAAAAATGAAATTCAGAAAGATAGTTTAAAAGTCAGACTTTTCTAAAGTTCAGCAGTTTCTTAGTAGACACTTAGTGAAACTACATTTTCGTTCCGTGCATTTGTGCCTTAAATGAGCTTTGTAATGTAAAGTAAAAGCTGCATAGTTCATAACAGCATGATAAAATGATAAGCAAGTTATTGAACAAATCAAATGCATAGCCCTTCCATGAGCAGTTTTTAATGCGGTAACTTGATTCTCTCCACCCAGCCATAGTTAAAAATGTAGGCTTCACTTGTTGGTTTTTGTACACCAGATGACTTCTACATGTAAATGGAAATGGCTGCAACTTTTGGGTGGGCATGATGGGGTCAGTACTTTTGATCTTGAGGGCATTCTTGGATCTTCAAACAGTATTTCTATTAACATAACATACAACACCACAGATTTTCTCACCACACAATTCCCCGCCACACAATTCAACACCACCCAACATAATTACACTCCACATAATACCACTCAACGCAACATGATTCAACTCCATATAATTACACTCATCTCAATACCAGATAAATACACCCCACTTAAAACCACTCTATGCCACATAGCAACAATCCAGAAAAATACTCTGCACACCATGCCACATAATTCCAATCAGCATAATTTCACTTAATGCCACACAGTTCCACGCCACACAATTCAACTCCACACATTTCTATTCCACACCACATAATTCAACATCAAACCATATATTTCAACTCCGTAACACACCACATACATCCAAACCGCACCACAGAATTCCACATCATCCCACAAAATTCAACAGCACACCACATAATTAAGCTCCACTACATACTACTCCACAACACCAAATACCTATCTACATAATAACACTCCACACTCCATACCACATAATTACTATCCACATAATACCACCACACACCATGTCACATAATTCCACTACACAAATCCACTCCATACCATAGTATTCCATGCCAACTCACATAATTCCACTCTGCACCACATACATCCGCTCCACTCCATAATAAATGAGTAAAATACACTGTCATTTACAATGCCAATGTATAGTTTTAGGTACAGACAACACATATCCCACCCAGCTCCTCTGTTATTCCCCTAACTCCCTGTTGCTGCTGCAGCTCCTGCATTTGTCTGGTGAATTTTACCTTTATAGCCCCCAACCCCTATCGATGCACCATGCCACATCATTCCACTACACAAATCCACTCCACACCACATAATTCCACGCCACACAATTCGACAACTAACAATTCCAGTCCAACCCACATAATTCCACTTCAAACCACATACATCCACTCCACTCCAAACAAAAACACATGGGTAAAAGACATTGTCATTTACAATGCCAATAGCTCTAACTCTCGCAAATGCAAGACCCATTGGCATTGCCAATGCTTGTTTAAATAGTAATGGCATTTGCAGAGTGGGAGAGAAAGGGGGCGGGGCTTCTCACCAGCTCTCAGGAATCCCACTGTGTAGATTTACAGAAAGTACCAGGAGGGCGTCTTGGCCCCCAAGATCCCTTAGGAGTATTGTGGACTTCTTCCCCCAACCAGTAGTGCACCAGGAGGTGCGTTTGCAAAGTAGTGCAGAAAGGGGCCATGGCCTCCATAGACCTCTTAGCAATCGCGCTTGGTTTTTAGGGAAAGAGGGCTGCAAGGCCCCCCTCCCCGGGCCAATTCTGGCCCGGGAACCCCATCTCCCGGGGCCTACCTTTTAGAGTGGGTGCCTCCAGGGCACCCACTCACCAATCGGACCCCCACGGTACCTGCCAGCTACCAAAGTCCTGTGGGAGCCAGCATCGCTTTTGGACAGAGGAAGCTGCTAACATGCAGCTCCTGCTGTCCAAAAGCAATTCTGCTCTGCTTCGAGTAAGCAAGAGCATTTTCTGCTTTCACTTACTCGAAGCAGAGCCTGGGAGTGGGTACACCGGGACATTGCTGGAGCCGGCTTTCGGGGGTGGTGATCCTCAGGCCCACCTAGGGCTCCAGGAGGGGGCCGCACGGCCCGCTCCTTTGTTTTGTATTGCCCTGGGGAGGTGGCGATCCCTGGGACTACGGGAGGGCCGCAGGGCCTCCTCCACTCATTCTAACAAAAGCCCCTGGGAGGTGGCAATCCCTGCAGCTGCGGGTGGGTCCATGCGGCCCCGCATTAATTTGAAATAAAGCCCTGGGATCTGGCAGTCTCCAGGGCTGGGGGGTCTGAGGGGCCCCCCCATTTAAAAAGATATATGCTCCAGGTAGGTTGTGGTCCCCGGGGCATAATAAGTCCCAGGAGAGGGACCCGTGCGCCCCCGCCTAATTAAAAGAATGCCCTGGAACCTGGCCCACCCGGGGGCCAATAATAAATGAAGCGTGTGCAGTCTGCGCTTTGGTTTTTTTTACATTTTTGTCCGGATCCCGCCAAAATGTTTTAAAAAATATTTTTTGGGGCCCTGGGGCGATCCCAGTGGGACCCCCTCCCAAGAGGCCTAGGGGGTTGGGGGGGTTTCTACCCTGCCCCCATTTCTTTTCTTTTTTTAAACATTTTTGTGGGACTCGGTTCAACCGAGTCCCAAGATGGCTGCCACCACTTTCTGGTTGAAGTGTTGGCAGCCAATCAAATTTCGCTAGGGTTTCAGTAGGCTTTTTGGCTCCCAGATTTCTAAATTTATACTTAAATATCTCTAAAACTACTGAACAGATTTACACCAAATCACAAAAATCACGTTTTCTGGACCAACATCTAGCTTTCGGCCAAATTTGGTGTAATCCGTTCAGCGGTTCAAGCTTTAGTCGTGCTCAAAAAACATAAAAATCCTCATATACAAAACATGGGGAAAACATGTTTTGGGACCCCCTTTTTTCTCGGCCCCTGCTTACAGATCACCCCCATAACTTTCAACACAGCAGCTGTACCAAAAAGGGGAAGTTTTTTGAAAAGTCTGTGAAGATTCATCAAGCGGCACCAAAGTAATTGGCAAAACAAATAACCCTTTTCCTATGAAAACTTTGGTCCTAACCAATATATATATATATATATATATTTCTATAATAATGTGAATAAAGCGATCACTCAGAGGTCTGCATACACCAGAAGATGATTTAATCCAGGTTACGCGTTTCGCTTGCACAGCAAGCGAAATGCGTAACCTGGATTAAATCATCTTCTGGTGTATGCAGACCTCTGAGTGATCGCTTTATTCACATTATTATAGAAATTCTGAAGTTGGCGCGCTCCGCCAACAACCAGCGATCCTCTGCAGATGGCGGAGGAAGGCAGAAGGAGCCCTGTATAAGAATATATATATATATATATATATATATATATATATATATATTATCTACTGGCGGTCGCCAGTAGATAGTTATAGTTACAACCTATTATCCATAGGAAATCCGCGACATTCTATTTGCAATAACGTTGGTGTCGGTTGACGAATCTTCGCGAAAGCTTCCAACTTGTTGGGGCGCTCCGGTCCGCTCCTACCCTGAAAGTCTCGGGGTGATACGTCAAGCGGGGGCCGAGAAAAAGGGGGTCCCAAAACGCGTTTTCCCCATTCATTTTTCCATAGGAACCTTTAGTCGCAGCTACAGCCCGAACTGCTGAACGGAATTACCCCAAATTTGGCAAAGAGGTAGCCCTTGGTTCAGACTGGTGCCTTTTGCTAAAATGGTGTAAATCCGTTCAGTAGTTCCTGAGAAATTCACAATTAAAATCACATATATATCTATGGGCGCGTAGAATCCGCGTACCCTCCCGATCACGAGCTGCATGCTAATTGGCTGTCAACACTCCAAATCAAGAAGTGTTGGCAGCCATTTTATCCCTCGGTAGAACCGAGGGACAGAAACAAGTGCGCAAAGCGCAAAAGGGGGCAGGGTAGAAACACCCTGACCCCCTAGGTCTGCTCAGGGGGTCCCACAAGGACCCCTGGGCAGAAAAAGATTTTCTTTTTTTTTAAATCGGCGGGATGCGCTTAGGGTGCGCGTATCCCGCCGAGAAAAAAAGAAACAAGTGCGCAAAACGCACAAAGGGGGCAGGGTAGAAACACCCTAACAACCCCTAGGCCTGCTCAGGGGGTCCCACAAGGACCCCTGGGCAAAAAAAGCATTTAAAAAAAAAAATTGGCAGGATGCGCTCATGCGAATCCTGCCGAAAAAAAAAATCGAAGCGCGGTCTCCCGCGCTTCGATGTTAATTGGCCCCGGGTGGGCCAAGTCCCGGGGGCATGCTGGGGGGGTTAATTTTATGTGTGGGGGGCCTCTAAGGGCCCCCAAGCCCCGGGGACCACCACCCCCGGGGCTTTATGCATAATGGTTGCGGGAGGGCTCTGAGCCCTCCCGCAGCCCCGAGGACCACCACCTCCCCGGGGCTTCTTTTTTTAAATGAAAAACCTGTGTGGGGGGCTCCAGCCCCCACACGCCCGGGACCACCACCTCCCCGGGGCTGTGCACACGATGGGAGGGGGCCGCGCGGCCCCCTCCTGGAGCCCTTGATGGCCCTGGGGACCGCCACCCCCAGGGCCGGCTCCTGCAGTGTCCCGGGGTGCCTACCCCGGGACACTGCTGTTTGCAATGACAGGACGGGAGCCTCGCGGCTCCCGTCCTGTCATTGCAAACTTGCTTTGGATATTGGAAGAGAGAGCAGGAAACCTGCTCTCTCTTCCAATATCCAAAGCCGATTGCTTTCCACATGGGGAGCAGCATGTCAGCTGCTCCCCATGTGGAACTAGCAATGCCGGCTCCCAAGGGACGTGGGGAGCCGGCGGGACTGTGGGGGTTTGGGGACCCCCACAGTCCCCAACGAGAGGCCAGGCCCCGGGGGATGGGGTCCCCGGGGCAAGTAGTGGCCTGGGAGGGGGCCACGCGGCCCCCCTCCCCAAAGTTTTCAAAAATAATAAAAAAAAAAAAAAAGGGTATGGCCGGCCCGAGGATGGGGTCCCCGGGCCTTAAAATGGCCAGAGGAGGGGGACCACGCAGCCCCCTCAAAATATTAAAAATAAAAATAGAGGCCATGCCCCGGGAGATGGGGTCCCCGGGGCCAATACAGGCCCGGGGAAGGGGGCCACGCGGCCCCCTTCCCGTTTTTTTTATTTTGAAATTTAAAAAAGGGGTAAGGCCCTGGGGGATGGGGTCCCCAGGGCCCAAAAACAGAAAAAAGGAAGGGGGCCACACAGCCCCCTTCAGGAGACAAAAAAAAACAAAAAAAAAACGATCGGGCCCGCAGGCCCCACCCCTTCCTTCACCACTCTGCAAACGCGCCCCTGGCGCGTTTGCAGAGGGGAACAATCCCCTTGAATACTGGGGGTCCCTGAGGCCAACTAGCCCACCAGGAACCTCCAGTATGCGCCAGAGGCTGCCTTGCAGAGAGGTGTACAGAGGCCACGCCCCTTTTACACCTCTCTGCAACGCAGCTCTGTGGCGCTTTTGGAGGTATATGGTGGGCTAGTTGGACTCCGGGGACCCTCAGGATTCAAGGGGACTTAATCCCCCAACTTAAAACGCGCCACGGGGCGCGTTTGCACAGTGGTGAAGGGAGGGGCGGGGCTTCAGGTGACATGTGTGCAAACAGGCCCCGTGGCGCGTTTTAAGATGGGGAATTAAATCCCCTTCAATCCTGAGGGTCCCTGGGGCCAACTAGCCCAACAGGTACATCCAGAAAGCGCCACAGAGCTGCGTTGCAGAGAGGTGTAAAAGGGGTGTGGCCTCTCTACACGTCTCTGCAACGCAGCCCCTGGCGCATATTGGAGGTTCCTGGTGGGCTAGTTGGCCCCTAGGTACCCTCAGGATTCAAGGGGACTTAATCCCCCAACTTAAAACGCGCCACGGGGCGCGTTTGCACAGATGTAACCTCAGGCCCCGCCCCCTCCCTTCACCATTGTGCAAATATTCCTCTAAAATCAGCCGAAATACGAATTCCGATTTACTCACCTGTTATCAGGAGAGACCTCAGTGCTGTATCTTTCAGCCCAGTACTGGTCCTGAAAAGTAATTCTAACCATACTTACCAGTAACTTGAATTTCCTTCCATAGGCTAACATTGACTGGTTTCACTTGGAAATTCTTCTAAGTGTGGAGTTTTGGAACTTTAAAATATTCCTCTAAAATCAGCCGAAATACGAATTCCGATTTACTCACCTGTTATCAGGAGAGACCTCAGTGCTGCATCTTTCAGCCCAGTACTGGTCCTGAAAAGTAATTTTAGCCGTACTTACCGGTAACTTGAATTTCCTTCATAGGCTAACATTGACTGGTTTCACTTGGAAATTCTTCTAAGTGTGGAGTTTTGGAACTTTAAAATATTCCTCTAAAATCAGCCGAAATACGAATTCCGATTTACTCACCTGTTATAAGGAGAGACCTCAGTGCTGTATCTTTCAGCCCAGTACTGGTCCTGAAAAGTAATTTTAGCCGTACTTACCGGTAACTTGAATTTCCTTCATAGGCTAACATTGACTGGTTTCACTTGGAAATTCTTCTAAGTGTGGAGTTTTGGAAATTTAAAATATTCCTCTAAAATCAGCCGAAATACGAATTCCGATTTACTCACCTGTTATAAGGAGAGACCTCAGTGCTGTATCTTTCAGCCCAGTACTGGTCCTGAAAAGTAATTTTAACCGTACTTACCAGTAACTTGAATTTCCTTCCATAGGCTAACATTGACTGGTTTCACTTGGAAATTCTTCTAAGTGTGGAGTTTTGGAACTTTAAAATATTCCTCTAAAATCAGCCGAAATACGAATTCCGATTTACTCACCTGTTATCAGGAGAGACCTCAGTGCTGCATCTTTCAGCCCAGTACTGGTCCTGAAAAGTAATTTTAACCGTACTTACCGGTAACTTGAATTTCCTTCATAGGCTAACATTGACTGGTTTCACTTGGAAATTCTTCTAAGTGTGGAGTTTTGGAACTTTAAAATATTCCTCTAAAATCAGCCAAAATACGAATTCCGATTTACTCACCTGTTATCAGGAGAGACCTCAGTGCTGCATCTTTCAGCCCAGTACTGATCCTGAAAAGTAATTTTAACCGTACTTACTGGTAACTTGAATTTCCTTCATAGGCTAACATTGACTGGTTTCACTTGGAAATTCTTCTAAGTGTGGAGTTTTGGAACTTTAAAATATTCCTCTAAAATCAGCCGAAATACGAATTCCGATTTACTCACCTGTTATCAGGAGAGACCTCAGTGCTGCATCTTTCAGCCCAGTACTGGTCCTGAAAAGTAATTTTAACCGTACTTACCGGTAACTTGAATTTCCTTCATAGGCTAACATTGACTGGTTTCACTTGGAAATTCTTCTAAGTGTGGAGTTTTGGAACTTTAAAATATTCCTCTAAAATCAGCCAAAATACGAATTCCGATTTACTCACCTGTTATCAGGAGAGACCTCAGTGCTGCATCTTTCAGCCCAGTACTGATCCTGAAAAGTAATTTTAACCGTACTTACCGGTAACTTGAATTTCCTTCATAGGCTAACATTGACTGGTTTCACTTGGAAATTCTTCTAAGTGTGGAGTTTTGGAACTTTAAAATATTCCTCTAAAATCAGCCGAAATACGAATTCCGATTTACTCACCTGTTATCAGGAGAGACCTCAGTGCTGCATCTTTCAGCCCAGTACTGATCCTCAAAAGTAATTTTAACCGTACTTACCAGTAACTTGAATTTCCTTCCATAGGATATCATTGCCTGCTTTTGCTGAAAAAGTTTCTAAGTGTTGATTTTTGAAACATACAAATATTCCTCTAAAATCAGCCGAAATCCAAATTCTGATTTACTCACCTGTTATCAGGAGAGACCTCAGTGCTGCATCTTTCAGCCCAGTACTGGTCCTGAAAAGTAATTTTAACCGTACTTACCAGTAACTTGAATTTCCTTCCATAGGCTAACATTGACTGGTTTCACTTGGAAATTCTTCTAAGTGTGGAGTTTTGGAACTTTCAAATATTCCTCTAAAATCAGCCGAAATACGAATTCCGATTTACTCACCTGTTATCAGGAGAGACCTCAGTGCTGCATCTTTCAGCCCAGTACTGATCCTCAAAAGTAATTTTAACCGTACTTACCGGTAACTTGAATTTCCTTCATAGGCTAAGATTGACTGGTTTTCAGCAAAAAGTTTCAGTGTTGATTTTCACAAACTACAAATATTCCTTAAAAATCGCCTGTATGACTTAAACGCATTTTTTCAACTGTTTACAGGAGATGCACCAGTGCTGGATCCAGGATCCAACACTGAGTAAGAAAAAGTAACGATAACAGTTTTTACCTGCTAAGTGAATTTCCTTCCATAGGATAACATTGGTGATTCTATGAGAAAAAGTTTCTAAGTGTCAACTTTTAAAATACAATAATATTCCTTAAAAATCACGACTGTAACCAAAACGCTTTTACTCAACTGTTTACAGGAGATGTACCAGGACTGAATCTAGGATCCAGTCCTGTGGTTACAAAAGTAATCCATAAAGTAACTAATTGCATTTAACTAGAAATTCACATTGAGCTGAATGTTGCATTGTGTTTGAAAATGTGTTGCCCATTGCAACAACTGTAACTACTGTACTTAAAAGTCTATTGCCTATCTGCAAAGTATTTAAACTAAAGTAATTCATTCTGAGAAAGTATTTTTTGTAATGTAATGTATAATGTAATTACAATGTAATTTAAAAAATAAAATATGTAAAAAAAATTGTTTCTAAAAATGTAGTAAATCAGTATGAAAAAAATTAATATAACAATTAATACATTTAAAAATTGTCATTTACAAAACCTTTGAAATTCACTGAAAAAACCGTAGGTTTCAGGCACGTTATAGTTAGAAATTAGCATTTAAAAAACCTTTGAAATTCACTGAAAAAACCATAGGTTTCAGACACGTTATAGTTACAAATTAGCATTTAAAAAACCTTTGAAATTCACTGAAAAAACCATAGGTTTCAGACACGTTATAGTTACAAATTAGCATTTAAAAAACCTTTGAAATTCACTGAAAAAACCATAGGTTTTAGGGACAGTTTTAGTTACTTGGACATTGCACTCGTACAAAACCCGTGAAATTCCCCCGTTATAGTTAGTTCAGCTAACTATAACTCGCGCCCCGCAATGCACTGCTGATGACGTCACATATTACATCACTCATGACATGGTCAGTGACATCACTGATGACATCACTGATGACATCTCAAATGACATCACTGATGACATCATCCACGTGATAATCTGATGCACCTCCTCACACCCTAATATAACCTTTGATACACCCACTCTAAATTACAGACTGCCATTCGCAAAACCATAGACACTCCAACACCAATAACTACATACCCACTCACTGATTCTTAGGTCTACACACACACATCCACTCACTCACCCGTACAGTCACTCATACTTACGGTCACTCAGTACAGGACTATCATATGCACTCTTACTCCTATATAGACACTCAAACAACGCCACTCATCCATAGAGATACTCACACACCTAGTCAGTCATGCAAATAATTAAACACACTGCCATTTACTCACCTATACAGTTATACACACACCAGCTCACTTACTCATACAAATAGTAGCACATTGTTACGCTCTTATACAATCACAGATACAAGCACACACTCATCCATACAGCCACTATCACAATCACTCACTCTTGCTTATAGCTATTTATATACTCCAACACACATATATACTGCCTTTCACATATGTAGTTACTCACACATGTACCACTGGGACATACATTCACTCACTAACACACTCTTACACACACTTACCCACCCATACAGTCTATCACAGATGCACTCTTGAAACCATCCACCCAGTGAATCACCCACTCACACATCTATGCACAGAGTTGCACACACCCCTCCCACACAAACACTCAGGCACCCATACAGATACTCAGACAAGCATTCAATAACTCATATAGACACTCATTTAGCTATTCACAAACACATGCAGCCACTTACACAGCAACAGACAGACGGATACAGACATTCACCCAGTTTAGTCACTAACCCATGCATTCAGTAAGATACGTTAAATCACTCACTTATAGAGTCAGTCACGCACCTACTAAATCATCCATACAGACACTTACACACCCACTCATTCTTCAATACGTCTTTTCCTATATATATTAAAAATATTTAAACTTTACAGAAACACACAGTCACTGGATGATGTCATCAGTGATGTCATTTGAGATGTCATCAGTGATGTCACTGACCATGTCATGAGTGATGTAATATGTGACGTCATCAGCAGTGCATTGCGGGGCGCGAGTTATAGTTAGCTGAACTAACTATAACGGGGGAATTTCACGGGTTTTGTACGAGTGCAATGTCCAAGTAACTACAACTGTCCCTAAAACCTATGGTTTTTTCAGTGAATATATATATATATATATATATATATATATATTTTTTTTTTTTTCAAACCACCTTCCAAAAGGAACCAGAGCACTCAGCTGGTTGCTTTATATTCTTTTAATCGCCAGTCAGACACGTTTCGGCCACTGCGTTTCTCAATACTGGTATAGCGCAAAAAGCCACATGACAAGTTTTTAAATACGTCTGCACTCACTCCAGTTGGATGCAACATGATTAAAACAGAAACCGGACTGGTTCTGTTTCCGTAAGGTCTTTCAACCAACATGTCTTTGCATTTTACAATGTTAGTCAATCTATTTGATGGTATCGGTGCGTTCTTGGCAACTTGAGTAGTTCGTATCTCCAAAGTGGGTCTCAGCCACACCACACACCCAATTCACCACCTGCCAGCTGCATTAACAAACAATATTTTACAAGGAGTGATCTTACTTTTAAGCATTGATTAAATAGGCATCCCTCATTGCTGCACTTGCCCAGTTAAGTGCATACGTCCGAAAGGGAAGGTCTTTTTAGCCTCCACCTTTCCATTGCAGTAATGACCCACTTCGACGGGCATATCACTGTGGTAGCAGCGGTTACGGCAGTTTTGAATTATCCCAAATCACAAATGGCATCAATTGACTTTGAACACCTTTAAACGGGTGCCTCTGTACGTGCAAATAGACTTCACGTCGTTTATTTCAAATCAAATTTCAAAAGGAAAGGGAGCACTTCATATTCATTTAATCACCAGTTAGATGCGTTTTGGCCACTGCCTTTCTCAATACTGGTATAGCGCAAAAAGTCACATGACAAGTTTTTGAATATTTCTGCACTCACTCCAATTGGATGAAACATAATTAACACAGAAATCAGACTGTTCGTTTTTTGTAAGGTCTTCAAGCCAACATAAAACCACAAGCCTGTGCACACGTCAACAATATCAAAACAACAGTTCTCTATATCGTATCTTCTCACAGAATGGAAAAACAGTGTTACACAAATACAGTAAGTGAAGGATGAATAATCATGAGTGTTGTTACTCTTCTTTTAATCCAGGACGGTTGCCCAGCCAATACGTGTTTTGTCTGGGGAATTACCCCAAGACTTCTTCAGGGCTTATGGCAAGAATGAACTGAGAATGTAATCTCTCTGCCGGTTGTACTTCCGTCCCGGCTGGCGAAGGGAAGTGAGTATTCTTCAATTAAGATATAGGCTGGTTGTTGGTCTTGGCCCTTTTTGCTGGGTCATCCCTGAACTTTTTTGCCTTCCTCCTGTGTTTTCTCTGACCTGTTTTTGTTGGTTTCATGACTCTGGGCACTTTACCTCTGCTGATCAGTGCTAAAGTACATATGCTCTCCCTATTGTAAATTGATGTAACGGATTAGTGACTCCATGATTGGATTATTTGATTTACTTGTTAGACCCTAGTATAGTGCACCATGGGTGCCCAGGGCCTGTAAATCAAATGCTGCTGGTGGACTTGCAGCACTGGTTGTGCCACCCACAGAAGCAGCTTGTAAAGTGTGTCTCAGGCCTGCCATTGCAGAGCCTGTGTGCAGTCGAATACTGCCCTGTCGACTTGGTAAGTGCACCCACTTACCAGTCCCTAAACCTTCCTTTTTCTACATGTTAGCCACCCCTAAGGTAAGCCCAAGGGCAGGGTGCATTGTAAGTAAAAGGTAGGACATGCCCTGGTGTGTGTGGCATGTCCTGATAGTGAATTACAGCCAATTTCGTTTTCACTATTGCAAGGCTACCTGTCCCCATAGGCCAGAATGGGCAGTTTGATTATAACATCTTATAATCCTAGCTGACCCAGGGAACATGGTAGAAAAACGAATTTAGTATGCCTGAACTCAGAATGATAAAATACATCTTTTAGTGAAGTTGGTTTTAACATTCTGTGTTTGAAAATACTACTTTTAGAAAGTAGGTATTTTCTTGCCTAACCATCCAGCTGCCTCTGCTAGGTTGTGTATTGCTTGTCTGCTTTGTGAGTGACAGGAGGGTCTGGCTCCAGCAGTCTGATGGGTCAGGGCTGGGCTGAATCGGACCCACATAGAATAGAGAGTAGGGGGGAGGAGACTTCCTTTCACTGACCTGAGCCCTCATAGAATAGAGAGTAGGGGCTGGGATTTCCTTTCACTCCCCTGAGACCTCATAGAATAGAGAGTAGGGGAGGAGATTTCCTTTCAGCTACCTGGGCCAGGTCTGCTCTTACACAATGCTGTCTCCACCTCCTGCCAGGAAGCTGCACAGAACTGGTTTTGGTCAGGCACAGACACTCTCTGCCTTCAGAGAATGAAGACTTTCTGGGTATAAATATTGGGGCCCAGACCCCAAGACTTTAGATCAATTCTGGAACAACAAGACAAACCTTTGCCAAGGAGAAGAACCAAGGAAGCTGCAGGAGTTTGGACTGCCCCTCTGCCAGTGTGCTGTTTGCTGGGTTGGCCTGCAGTGGTCTTCATTGCCAAGGAAAGGAGAAGGAACTTTTAAAGAACTTTCATCATCTTGCAGAATATTTCTCCAAGGGCTTGAACTTGTGCTTGCCTCCTGCTGAAGTCTCAGGGACAAAAGTCTTCACCACCAGCTCCCCTCTGAATTTCCTTGCTGGGAATTCTGTCCGCAGAAGCCTGCGTGTCGCTGGGAGCTGGAAGCGCGACTCAACGAGAAGAAGCATGTCGCTGTCGCAGCTGTTGCCGTCGCATCGCCGGAGAAGCACGTCGCCGCCGCAGAGGCCGCCGCCGCATCACCAGAGAAGCGTGTCTTCGTCACAGCTGCCTGCAATCGCATCACCGGAGAAGCGTGTCTGTGTCGCATCTGCCTGCCGACGCATCACCGGAGAAGCGTGTCGCCACCGCAAGGGTCGCCGTCGCATCACCAGAGAAGCGTGTCGCCTGCCGTTGCATCACCGGAGAAGCGTGTCGCAGGGCCTGTCGCGGCTCCAAAGTACAGGGTTCGCCGCATGGCCATCGGGCATGCACGCATCATCTTCACGTCGCATCAAGGGCGCACTCTCATCGCATCGCACCGGATCGTCGCATCGCATCGAGGCGCCTGCTCGCCACATCGCCCTCCCTGCAGACCCTTTGTTTGTTTTGCATTACGCATCCAAGGTACTTTTGTGAGAAACGTGTCGCATTTATCATCAACTTGAACTAAGTTACTTCTACCATCTTTAAGCCTATTTTGAGTACAGTATTGTGGATTTTTGCCGTTTGTGGTCTTGTGTTAAGTCTATATAAAGAATACTTATTTTTATAAAACCTGTGTGGTGTCCATCTGTAGTGTTTTTACTGTATTACTGTATGTGTTCACAAATGCTTAACACACTGCCTCTGAGATAAGCCTGTCTGCTCGTGCCAAGCTACCAAGGGGGTGAGCAGGGGTTATCCAGTAGTGTAATCCCCTTTCCCTGACTAGAAGCAAGGGTCCCTATTTGGTCAAAGGTGTATACCATTGCCAACTAGAGACCCCCAGTTCTAACACTGGTGTAGAGATCAAAAGTTGGAGCCGGGAGAATAGGCTGAGTAAGAGGCAGCGTGCTGAATTCAGTGCACCATGTTCGCGCACTGTCTGCAGAACGGTCTCTGTTCTGCAGACTCGACGTACACAGCGCACTCGCTGTTAGAGGTGCACACACTTGGTTGAACTTCCCCGGGCGCGAACATGGCGCACTGAATTCAGCGCGCTGCCTCTTACTCAGCCTATTCTCCCGGCTCCAACTTTTGATCTCTACACCAGCCTATATCTTAATTGAAGAATACTCACTTCCCTTCGCCAGCCGGGACGGAAGTACAACCGGCAGAGAGATTACATTCTCAGTTCATTCTTGCCATAAGCCCTGAAGAAGTCTTGGGGTACGACCCCAGACGAAACATGTGTTGGCTGGGCAACCGTTCTGGATTAAAAGAAGAGTAATAACACTCATGTATTTGTGTAACACTATATTTCCGTTCTGTGAGAAGATACGATATAGAGAACTGTTGTTTTGATATTGTTGATGTGTGCACAGGCTTGTGGTTTTGTGTATGACCTTTGGTCTTTCATCCAGGGGGTTCAGGGTTGACCTCCTCCTGTGGCATGTCCTACGTACATGGAAACTATACGACACGCACACCCGTTGTAGGCGCCACCTCCTACCACATACTTCAAAACCCTGTCCTTTGTGTCTTCAAGCCAACATGTCTTCCTATTTTACAATCTTAGTCAATCTGTTTGCTGGTATCAGTGCGTTCTTGGCAACTTCTGTAGTTCTCATATGTAAAATGTATGGCATATACAAAAAACAGTGCTTTTGTGTTACCCATGTGCATTGTGCAGTGTTATCGACAACAATTGAAGAAGGCACACATTGGGTAACACAGAATAGCTGTTTTTGTATATGCCATAAATATTACATATGCCACACTGATCTCAAGACCATTACTGTATGCACCATTGTTTAATAAATACAACTGTACAAACCTTATTATGACAGTACTGGCATAATGTTGCATATGTTACAGCCATGAACTTATGAGGGTTAATTGTACTTGCTAAAATGGTGGGCGCTCTTGACTTATGGATTTTACTGGTACAATATTGTTATCCTTTTTCTTTGTTGTTGAACATGTGCATGTAATGGTATTGTCAGTTCCTACCTCTTACCATGATCAAGGCTATGGCTGAAACACGTTGGAGAGGACCTACTTGTTGAATTAAACCTGCAATTTAAAATCCAGAAGTGTTCGAGTTATCCTTTACTATAGGATATTGCTCTTTGTAATTTGGGGCAACCAGAGCTGAGCTCGGACCTTCGTAACTCCAACCCCCTGAACTCCAGCTTATGGTAATGGCTATCTATCTATCTATCTATCTTTCTATACATATATATATATATATATATATATATATATATATATATATATATATATATGTATATATATTCACTGAAAAAACCATAGGTTTTAGGGACAGTTATAGTTAGTTGGACATTGCACTCGTACAAAACCCGTGAAATTCCCCGTTATAGTTAGTTCAGGTAACTATAACTCGCGCCCGCAATGCACTGCTGATGACGTCACATATTACATCACTCATGACATGGTCAGTGACATCACTGATGACATCACTGATGACATCTCAAATGACATCACTGATGACATCACTGATGACATCATCCAGTGACTGTGTGTTTCTGTAAAGTTTAAATATGTTTAATATATATAGGGAAAGGCGTATTGAAGAATGAGTGGGTGTATAAGTGTCTGAATGGATGATTTAGTACGTGAGTGACTGACTCTACAAGTGAGTGATTAAACGTATCTTACTGAATGCATGGGTTAGTGACTAAACTGTGTGAATGTATGTATCTGTCTGTTTGTTGGTGTGTAAGTGGATGCATGGATTTGCGAATAGCTACATGAGTGTCTATATGGGTTATTGATTGGTTCTCTGAGTATCTGTATGGCTGCCTGAGTGTTTGTGTGGGTGGGGTGTGTGTGACTCTGTACATAGATGTGTGAGTGGGTGATTCACTGGGTGCATGATTTCAAGAGTGCATCTGTGATGGACTGCTTGGGTGGGTGAGTGTGTGTAAGAGTGTGTTAGTGAGTGAATGTATGTCCCAGTGGTACATGTGTGAGTAACTACGTATGTGAAAGGCAGTATATATGTGTGTTGGAGTATATAAATACCTATAAGCGAGAGTGTGTGATTGTGATAGTGACTGTATGGATGAGTGTGTGCTTGTATCAGAGATTGTATAAGAGCGTAAGAATGTGCTAGTATTTGTATGAGTAAGTGAGCTGGTGTGTGTATAACTGTATAGGTGAGTAAATGGGTGTGTGCTTAATTTTTCGCATGACTGACTAGGTGTGTGAGTACCTCTATGGATGAGTGGCGGTGTGTGAGTGTTTATATAGGTGTATGAGTGCATATAATAGTCCTGTACTGAGTGACTATAAGTATGAGTGACTGTACGGGTGAGTGAGTAGATGTGTGTGTGTAGACCTAAGAATCAGTGAGTGTGTATATAGTAATTGGTGTTGGAGTGTCTATGGTTTTGACAATGGCAGTCTGTAATTTACAGTGGGTGTATCAAAAGTTATATTAGGGTGTGAGAAGATGCATCAAATTATCACATGGATGATGTCATCAGTGATGTCATCAGTGATGTCATTTGAGATGTCATCAGTGATGTCATCAGTGATGTCACTGACCATGTCATGAGTGATGTAATATGTGACGTCATCAGCAGTGCATTGCGGGGCGCGAGTTATAGTTACCTGAACTAACTATAACGGGGGAATTTCACGGGTTTTGTACGAGTGCAATGTCCAACTAACTATAACTGTCCCTAAAACCTATGGTTTTTTCAGTGAATTTGTAAGGTTTTTTAAATGCTAATTTCTAACTATAACGTGCCTGAAACCTATGGTTTTTTCAGTGAATTTCAAAGGATTTTTAAATGCTAATTCCTAACTATAACATGTCTGAAACCTATGGTTTTTTTCAGTGAATTTCAAAGGTTTTGTAAATGACAATTTTTAAATGTATTAATTGTTATATTTATTTTTTTTATACTGATTTACTACATTTTTTTAAACTATTTATTTTTAGATATTTTATTTTTTAAAATACATTGTAATTACATTATACATTACATAACAAAATATACTTTCTCAGAATGAATTACTTTAGTTTAAATACTTTGCACATAGGCAATAGACTTTTAAGTACAGTAGTTACAGTTGTTGCAATGGGCAACACAATTTCAAACACAATGCAACATTGAGCTCAATGTGAATTTCAAGTTAAATGCAATTAGTTACTTTATGGATTACTTTTCTAACCACAGGACTGGATCCTAGATTCAGTCCTGGGACATCTCCTGTAAACAGTTGAGTAAAAGCGTTTTGGTTACAGTAGTGATTTTTAAGGAATATTATTGTATTTTAAAAGTTGACACTTAGAAACTTTTTCACATAGAATCACCAATGCTATCCTATGGGAGAAAATTCACTTAGCAGGTAAGTAGTGTTATCGTTACTTTTTCTTACTCAGTGCTGGATCTTGGATCCAGCACTGGTGCATCTCCTGTAAACAGTTGAAAGAATGCGTTTAAGTCATACAGGCGATTTTTAAGGAATATTTGTAGTTTGTGAAAATTGACACTTTGAAACTTTTCTGCTGAAAACCAGACAATGGATTCCTATGGAAGGAAATACAAGTTACTGGTAAATACGGTTAGAATTACTTTTCAGGGTCAGTGCTGGGCTAAAAGATGCAGCACTGGGTTCTCTCCTGATAACAGGTGAGCAAATCAGAATTCGTAGTTCGGCTGATTTTAGAGGAATATTATAAAGTTCCAAAACTCCACACTTAGAAGAATTTCCAAGTGAAACCAGTCAATGTTAGCCTATGGAAGGAAATTCAAATTACTGGTAAGTGCGGTTAAAATTACTTTTCAGGATCAGTATTGGGCTCAAAGATGCAGCAGTGAGGTCTCTCCTGATAACAGGTGAGTAAATCGGAATTCGTAGTTCGGCTGATTTTAGAGGAATATTTGTATGTTACAAAAATCGACACTTAGAAACTTTTTCAGCAAAAAGCAGGCAATGATATCCTACGGAAGGAAATTCAAGTTACTGGTAAGTACGGTTAAGATTACTTTTCAGGATCAGTACTGGGGTGAAAGATGCAGCACTGGGTTCTCTCCTGATAACAGGTGAGTAAATCGGAATTCGTATTTCGGCTGATTTTAGAGGAATATTATAAAGTTCCAAAACTTCACACTTAGAAGAATTTCCAAGTGAAACCAGTCAATGTTAGCCTATGGAAGGAAATTCAAATTACTGGTAAGTGCGGTTAAAATTACTTTTCAGGATCAGTATTGGGCTCAAAGATGCAGCACTGAGGTCTCTCCTGATAACAGGTGAGTAAATCGGAATTCGTAGTTCTGCTGATTTTAGAGGAATATTTGTATGTTTCAAAAATCGACAGAAACTTTTTCAGCAAAAAGCAGGCTATGATATCCTATGGAAGGAAATTCAATTTACTGGTAAGTACGGTTAGAATTACTTTTCAAGGTCAGTGCTGGGCTAAAAGATGCAGCACTGGGTTCTCTCCTGATAACAGGTGAGTAAATCGGAATTCGTAGTTCGGCTGATTTTAGAGGAATATTATAAAGTTCCAAAACTCCACACTTAGAAGAATTTCCAAGTGAAACCAGTCAATGTTAGCCTATGGAAGGAAATTCAAATTACTGGTAAGTGCGGTTAAAATTACTTTTCAGGATCAGTATTGGGCTCAAAGATGCAGCACTGAGGTCTCTCCTGATAACAGGTGAGTAAATCGGAATTCGTAGTTCTGCTGATTTTAGAGGAATATTTGTATGTTTCAAAAATCGACAGAAACTTTTTCAGCAAAAAGCAGGCTATGATATCCTATGGAAGGAAATTCAATTTACTGGTAAGTACGGTTAGAATTACTTTTCAAGGTCAGTCCTGGGCTAAAAGATGCAGCACTGGGTTCTCTCCTGATAACAGGTGAGTAAATCGGAATTCGTAGTTCGGCTGATTTTAGAGGAATATTATAAAGTTCCAAAACTCCACACTTAGAAGAATTTCCAAGTGAAACCAGTCAATGTTAGCCTATGGAAGGAAATTCAAATTACTGGTAAGTGCGGTTAAAATTACTTTTCAGGATCAGTATTGGGCTCAAAGATGCAGCACTGAGGTCTCTCCTGATAACAGGTGAGTAAATCGGAATTCGTAGTTTGGCTGATTTTAGAGGAATATTTGTATGTTACAAAAATCGACACTTAGAAACTTTTTCAGCAAAAAGCAGGCAATGATATCCTACGGAAGGAAATTCAAGTTACTGGTAAGTACGGTTAAAATTACTTTTCAGGATCAGTACTGGGCTGAAAGATGCAGCACTGAGGTCTCTCCTGATGACAGGTGAGTAAATCGGAATTCGTAGTTCGGCTGATTTTAGAGGAATATTATAAAGTTCCAAAACTCCACACTTAGAAGAATTTCCAAGTGAAACCAGTCAATGTTAGCCTATGGAAGGAAATTCAAATTACTGGTAAGTGCGGTTAAAATTACTTTTCAGGATCAGTATTGGGCTCAAAGATGCAGCACTGAGGTCTCTCCTGATAACAGGTGAGTAAATCGGAATTCGTAGTTCTGCTGATTTTAGAGGAATATTTGTATCTTTCAAAAATCGACACTTAGAAACTTTTTCAGCAAAAAGCAGGCAATGATATCCTACGGAAGGAAATTCAAGTTACTGGTAAGTACGGTTAAAATTACTTTTCAGGATTAGTACTGGGCTGAAAGATGCAGCACTGAGGTCTCTCCTGATAACAGGTGAGTAAATCGGAATCTGTATTTCGGCTGATTTTAGAGGAATATTATAAAGTTCCAAAACTCCACACTTAGAAGAATTTCCAAGTGAAACCAGTCAATGTTAGCCTATGGAAGGAAATTCAAGTTACTGGTAAGTACGGTTAAAATTACTTTTCAGGATCAGTACTGGGCTCAAAGATGCACCACTGAGGTCTCTCCTGATAACAGGTGAGTAAATCGGAATTCGTAGTTCGGCTGATTTTAGAGGAATATTTGCACAATGGTGAAGGGAGAGGGCGGGGCCTGAGGTGACATCTGTGCAAACGCGCCCCGTGGCGCGTTTTAAGTTGGGGGATTAAGTCCCCTTGAATCATGAGGGTCCCTGGGGTCCAACTAGCCCACCCTGTACCTCCAGTATGCGCCAGGGAGCTGCGTTGCAGAGAGGTGTTCAGAGGCCACGCCCCTTTGCACCTCTCTGCAACGCAGCTCTGTGGCACTTTCTGGACATACCTGGTGGGCTAGTTGGCCCCAGGGACCCTCAGGATTGAAGGGGATTTCATTCCCCATCTTAAAATGCACCACGGGGCCTGTTTGCACACATGTCACCTGAAGCCCCGCCCCTCCCTTCACCACTGTGCAAACGCGCCCGTGGTGCGTTTTAAGTTGGGGATTAAGTCCCCTTGAATCCTGAGGGTCCCTGGAGTCGAACTAGCCCACCATGTACCTCCAAAAGCGCCACAGAGCTGCGTTGCAGAGAGGTGTATAAAGGGGCGTGGCCTCTGTACACCTCTCTGTAACACAGCCCCCTGGCGCATACTGGAGGTTCCTGGTGGGCTAGTTGGCCCCAGGGACCCCCAGTATTCAAGGGGAATTACTTCCCTTCTTAAAACGCGCCAGGGGCGCGTTTGCACACTGCTGCAGGGAGGGGGCGGGGCCTCCGGCACGATGCCGTTTTTTTTCCTTTTTTTTTTTATGGGAGCGGGGCTGCGTGGCCTCCCTTCCCTTGGCCACTTTTGGCCCCGGGGACCCCATCCCCCGGGGCCTGAGCATTTTTATTTATTTTTTTAAACGGGAAGGGGGCCGCGTGGCCCCCTTCCCTGGGCCTCTATTGGCCCCGGGGACCCCATCCCCGGGGCATGCCCTCTTTTTAAAAAATATTTGGAGGGGGCTGCGTGGCCCCCATCTCAGGCCATTTAAGGCCCCGGGGACCCCATCCCCGGGGCCGGCCTTGCCCTTTTTTTTTTTTTTAATTGGGGAGGGGGCTGCGTGGCCCCCTCCCGGGCCACTTATGGCCCCGGGGACCCCATCCCCGGGGCCTGGCCTCTCGTTGGAGACTGTGGGGGTCCCCAATCCCCCCACAGTCCCAGCCGGCTCCCCGCCTCCTGCGGGAGCCGGCATTGCTTTCCACATGGGGAGCAGCTAACATGCTGCTCCCCGTGTGGAAAAGTAATTGGGTGTGCATTTTGAAAGAGAGAGCAGGTTTCCTGCTCTCTCTTTCAAAATGCAAACCAAGTTTGCTATGACAGGACGGGAGCCGCGATGCTCCCGTCCTGTCATAGCAAACTACAGTGTCCCGGGGTAGGCACCCCGGGACACTGCAGGAGCCGGCCCTGGGGGTGGTGGTCCCCAGGGCCATCACTGGCTCCAGGAGGGGGCCGCGTGGCCCCCTCCCAACTTGTTCAAAGCCCCGGGGAGGTGGTGGTCCCCGGGGCTCTGGAGTCCGTAACGGACCCCCATATTTAAATCTTTAGTGCCCCGGGAGGTGGCGGTCCCAGGGCGTGTGGGGGCTGGAGCCCCCACACATGTTTTAAAATATAAAAAAACAGCCCCGGGGTGTGGCGGTCCCGGGGCAGCGGGAGGGCGCACAGCCCTCCCGCCATCTTTTTTTATAAAGCCCCAGGGGGTGGCGGTCCCCGGGGCTTGGGGGGCCTTAGAGGCCCCCCCATAAACAATAAACCCACCCCCGCATGCCCCCGGGACTTGGGCCACCCGGGGGCAAATTTGCATCGAAGCGCGGGAGACCGCGCTTCAATTTTTTTTTTTTCGGCAGGATCCGCGCACCCTGAGCGCATCCTGCCGATTTAAAAAAAAAAATGCTTTTTTCTGCCCAGGGGGTCCTTGTGGGACCCCCTGAGCAGACCTAGGGGGTCAGGGTGTTTCTACCCTGCCCCCTTTGTGCGTTTTGCGCACTTGTTTCTTTTTTTTTTCTCGGCGGGATTCGCGCACCCTAAGCGCATCCCGCCAATTTTGTAAAAAAAAAATGCTTTTTCTGCCCAGGGGTCCTTGTGGGACCCCCTGAGCAGACCTAGGGGTCAGGGTGTTTCTACCCTGCCCCCTTTTGCGCTTTGCGCACTTGTTTCTGTCCCTCGGTTCTACCGAGGGACAAAATGGCTGCCAACACTTCCTGATTTGGAGTGTTGACAGCCAATTAGCATGCAGCTCGTGATCGGGAGGGTGCGCGAATCCAACGCGGCCATAGATATATATGTGATTTTCCTTTTGATTTTCACAGGAACTACTGAACGGATTTACACCATTTAACAAAAGGGTTCTTTCTGAACCAAGAACTACCTCTTTGCCAAATTTGGTGTAATTCCGTTCAGCAGTTCGGGCTGTAGCCGTGGCTAAAGTTTCCTATGGGAAAATAAATGGGGAAAACACGTTTTGGGACCCCCCTTTTTTCTCGGCCCCCGCTTGACGAATCACCCCAAAACTTTCAGGGTAGGAGTGGACCGGAGCGGGCCATAAAGTTTGAAAATTTCGCGAAGATTCGTCAACCGACGCAAGAGTTATTTCAAATAGAATGTCGCGGATTTCCTATGGAAAATAGGTCCTAACTATAACTATCTACTGGCGACCGCCAGTAGATAATATATATATATATATATATAGTCACTGAAAAAAACAAGGGTTACAGAGATATTGTACTTAGGTTCAGACTTTACACACACAAAACCATAGAAATTCAGCAGTAATCTCAAGTAACTCCAACTTGTGCCCTAAGGTGATTATAAATCGCGCCCCCGCCATGTTCAGTTTTCTAATCAGTAAATCAGTAATTTCACCACAAATGTTGCAGTGATATTATCAATTATGTCATAGAACATGTCATGAGTGATGTAATATGTGGAGTAATCTCACTGCAAATGTTGCAGTGATATCAATTAAGTCATAGAACATGTCATGAGTGATGTAATAAATGGAGTAATTGGCAGTGCATGGCGAGGGCATGAGTTATAGTTACCTTAGGGCATGCGTTATAGTTACTTGAAATAATTATAACTGTAACTGCTGAATCTCTATGGTTTTGTGTGTGTGTGTAAAATCTGAACCTAACTATAATGTCCCTGTAACCTTTGTTTTTTTCAGTGAATTTCTAAGGTTTATCTGTTTTATTTCCTAACTATAACATCCCTGTAACCTTTGGTTTTTTCCGTGAATTTCTATGATTTTGTTAATGCTATTTCCTAACTATAAAGTCCCTGCAACCTGGGTGTGTGAGGGTGTGTGTGAGTGGGTGTGTGAGTGGTTGTGTGAGTGTGTAAGTGGGTGTGTGAATGTGTGGTGGGTGTGTGAGTATGTGTGTGACTGGTTGTGTGGCTCTATGAGTGGGTGTGGGAGTGGCATTGTGGGTATGTGAGCAGGTGTGTGAGTAGCTGTGTAGGAGTGGTTTTGAGGGTGGGTGTGTGAGTGGCTGTATGGGTGTGTGAGTGGGTGTGTGAAAGCTGTGTGGGTCTGTGAGTGGGTGTGTGAGTGGTTTTGAGGGTCTGTGTTTGGGTGTGTGAGTGTTTGTGTAGGTGTGTAAGTGGGTGTTTTAGAGTGTGAGTGAGTGTGTGAGTAGGTGTGTGGATTTGTGAGTGAGTATATTGTTCTTTTTAAAATTGGGTTCTGGATCTGTGAATCCACCTGAACCCACCCAAATCCAGGGAGGATCCAGAGAGGATCTGCGGATCCTCGTGTGGTAAAAAAAAAGGTTTTTGGACAATGTACTGCCCATGAGGGGTCCCTCACAGACCCCTCTATTAGTCCCATGGGGTCAGGGTACCTCTACCCTGACCCCTTCTATCACTTTTTAACTTTATTTTCCCCGCTGGGAACCGTGTCCTGATGAAAAAAATGGCAGCCACAGCTTTCCTCTCAGGTTGCGGACAGCCAATCACGGCATTGCTATTGGCGCATGAATTCCCAAATTCAAGGAGGATGAGAGGAGGTTCCGTATCTCAAAACTTCTGAACAAAATTACACCAAAGAACAAAAAGGGTTCTTTCTGGACCACAAAGCTACCATTCTGCCAAATTTGGTGTAATTCCATCCAGTGGTTTGGGCTATAGTAGTAGGCAGAAGGCAAATCTCTGCACACTCCGCAGCGGAGCAGAGTTGGCCAGCCCCCGCCTCCACCCCCACTATTAACAAGTAAGTAAACAATAATTAAAAATAAATGTAAATTTTTAAAACCACTTACCTCTGTACTGCGGCATCCCCGGGCTGCCCTCCTCCTCTTCCTCACCCTATCGATAATCCTTGTGAAAACTGCGCATGCGCATTTCTCGCAAGATGGAAACGGGTGGCGTAGCGGAGCTCCACAGAGTTCCACGGAGTTTGTTTGCAACTCCGTGGACCTCCGCGTAGCCCCACTACGCCCACTATGCACAGGGTTAGTAGTGTCTAAAATCTCTATGGAAATTAACATGGGAAAAACACTTTTTGCCCCCCCCTTTTCCTCGGACCCACTTCATGGATCACTCTGAAACTTTCCCTTACAAACAAGAATCATTCGCATGCTTTTTTTGTGAAAACATGGTCATAACTACCTACCTATATATATATATATGTGTGTGGCGTGCAAGCAGGGGGATAGCGGGATTCATTCTGAATCACCCGTCTCGAAGACTGCTTTCAAAGTACTGTATTCCAATAAATATGTCGGAGGACACGCTCAGGGACCGAGAGGCGGCAGCCTTTGAAATATTCAGCAATCCATTACAGAGTAATGTAGGAATAACGCAGGTTGTGGTAATCCAGCAAATACAAATATAAAAGAAAAATTCAGGACATTAGAAAAACTGACAAAAACTGAACAGGGCAAGTGGTGGGAGCACAAGTCTTTGCAGCGTTATTTGGATGTGGGTAGAATCCCAAGGGGGCTAAGGATATTAATAGCCCCCAGTTACGACCAGCCAAACCCTGACATGATGAGAGACTGGGCTCAAAGTAATTTGGAATCATCCAAACGGCTGGTCGAAATTCTAGTAAAATACGCTGAAATAGACCGGATAGCACTACAGGAAAAAATTGAAACACTCAATCAGGAAATTAAACATCTAAATAAAGGCGAAGAAGAGAAAAAATTAAGAGATGAAATGACAGCGCGCTTGAAAAGAGAGGAGGACAAAATCAAAGAACGCAAAGCGTTTAAGTTTCATCGCGACAGAGTGGATTATGAAACAGGGCGCATTTTCACTTTTTCAAAAAAATATGATATCATGAAAACAAATAAAATGAAAATACAGAGTGAAAGTAGGACCAATGTATCCACCAATAAAAATAATCATGAATGTGTATCCAACTCAGATTTAAGCTCCAACCTGGAAAGTGAAGCAGAACTGGACGGCCAGCAGTCAGTTCCAAGACAAACATTACCAAACCTATCGCCAGGTGAAGAAATTAATTTTTTACTGGAGGAGAGAAGGGCGACTCTTCGCCCCAGGATACAGCAGAGCGCCAGAGGAAGAGGCCCAACCACAAGCGAAGACAGAGGAGGAAAGCAAACCGGAAGGCCAGTATACAACAAAAAAATGAGAGGGAGAGGGAGAGGCTGGTGGAAAAAGCAATAAACATAAATCCAGCCCAAACGATTATCAACTTGACGGAAACCACCCTAACCAAAGCAGAACAACAAATTTTATCACTAGGTCTCACATTTTGCCCTGAGTCAAATTTCAATTATGCCAATACCCGCATGGATATATATCGATTTATAAGAAAACTGAAGCTCAAAAAACATCATGCTTTATTGAAAGGAAAACAAATGACAAAAGAAAAAGAAACGGTGGAATCAAACAATTCTGAAAATGACCAAACAGAAACATCTCAGGCCAGTGACATAACTTTATTAGATACACTCATGGAATTACAAATGGAATCCTCCACTATGAGGGGGTCAACGCAAATATAGCATCTTGTCCTCAAAACATCTGCGGTGCAATACAGTCAGTAACTTGACCTTTAGATGAAGAGAAGCCTGATAGGAAAACTACACCTTTTAAAAAAAAATCAACATTTAATCCTATCATGGTCAGAGACAGTATTGATATTTTTAATGACCAGGTGATCAATGAAATCCAGAAGTTAAACTATAAAATATGTCAAACAAAACAAAAATGGCCCCCAAAAGATAGACTATACAAGCAGCTAATCACAAAGCTACAAAGCAACAAGAACATAATTGTAAGGAATGCTGACAAAGGAGGCAATATTGTTTTGTGGGATAGAAAACAATACTTGAAAGAGGCTCTATTACAACTAAATGACAGATCATGTTACAAAATCAGTAATTGGGGTGCATTAAAAACAATACAAGATGATCTATACGGGAAACTTATGGCATGGAGAAGCACAGGAATATTAACAATGGACGAGTACAGGTTCATACGTAAAGAAAATCCAACGGTACCCAACATGTATTTTATCCCCAAAATACACAAGGATAAAGAAAATCCACCTGGTCGCCCCATTATTTCCGCACAAGAAAGTCTATTGGAAAATGCAAGTCAATATATAGACTATTTTTTACAAGAACTAGTACATTCCTTGCCATCGTACATTAGAGACACGAGCGATTTTCTGGATAAAATCAATAATTTCGAATGGAAAGATGGCTACCTTTTAATGTCTTTAGACGTAGTGTCACTATATACCAGTATTAGACACAGAGATGGCATAAGGGCACTAGAACATTTTCTCAGTAAAGGCAAATCCAGACTTTCTGCACACTGTATGATGTTAAGCAATTTAACTCAATTCTGTCTGAAAAAGAATGTGTTTTTATTTGATAAAACTGTTTACCAACAGATACGTGGCGTTGCTTTGGGGGCCAGCTTCTCCCCCAGTTATGCCTGTTTACATATGGGATGGTGGGAGGAGCTGGTCCTCAACACAATTTACAATATTCAAATGTCTAAAAATGTAAAGTTATATCTAAGATACATTGATGACATTTTTGTGATTTGGGATGGCTCAATAGATGAAGCGCATGAATTTGTAAAAAATATTAATTCTAATGACATAAATTTAGGCTTCACCTCAACTATCAGCAGTCAAAGTCTAAATTTTCTAGATGTAGAGGTGTCAGTGAAAAATGGGGAACTGGAAACAAGACTTTTTAGAAAAGAAACAGCTGGAAACTCGGTGCTTCATTCTACGAGCTTCCACCCACGACATCTGATAAATAGCATCCCCTATGGGGAAATGTTAAGAATCAAACGTATTTGTAGTAATCCTATGGATCTAAAAACGACACAACTTGAAAGTAAGAATAGATTCCTAGCTAGAGGTTACAATATTAAAACAATAGATGCAGCAATTACCAAAACTATGAGACTAGACAGGGATACCCTTTTAAAACCTAATGAAAATAAAACAAAAAAGGATAACCAAACTCAACAACTGCGCCTTATTACTACATATAATCTGCAACACAAGACAATTAGAAATATAGTACAGCGTAATTGGCCCATAGTATTAGATGATCCGATCATAGGGGGGCTCCTGCCAAAATCATTGGGAATAACATATAGAAAGGCACCCTCCATGAGCAATAGCTTAGTAACAAGTAGCCCTGAGGTCACTGATACACAAAACTGGCTAACACAACGAAAAGGGTTCATGAAATGCAAAAATTGCAAAGCCTGTCAATATGGCGTAAACAAAAAAACGTATAAGACACCTTTTAGCGACAGGGAGATAGAAATAACACGAGCCCTATACTGTAAAACAGATTATGCCATCTATATTCTTGAATGTACATGTAATCTCAGATATGTAGGCAGCACAAAACTCCCGGCGAACAAAAGAATATTACAACATCTTAGAGCCATCACAAATAGAGATCCTACCTACCCAGTTGCTAGACCTTTCCAAGAAACACATAATAATGATTTGCAACACTTGTCCTATTACCTCATAGACTCTGTGCCAAAAGATAGAAGAGGTGGGGACAGGGAAGGTACTCTGCGCAAATTGGAAACGAGATACATTATTAATCTCGATAGCAAAATCCCGGGAGGCCTAAACACTACTGAAGACCTCTATACGTGTATCTAATATGGTTCTTCTCTTTTTTCATATAAAATGTAGGTTTTAACACTTTGTTTTAATTAATATAATATTAATTTTTTGAGACAATTGTGCTTTTATTCCTGCTATTTATTTATTGGTCTTTTATTGGTTGGTTTTAACTCACATGTGACCTCGATAGCTGATAATTTACAAAAAAAAAAAAAACATATTTTATATAAAAGTTGACAACATTTCAAGCAAAATAACTTTTAGGCCAGGGGCTGCTGCCTGACCTTAGCCATAAACCATCATGGTTTTTAAATTTCATATTATTTTTAACACGTAAGGGTAGGGTGGATTAGTTTTCACTTTATTAGGTCACTTAATAGGTCCAAAATCTAACTTTGTTAATTTCGGAAGTAAAATGATTTCAGCACTTACCCTACAAACACAGCTATTTTATCTTTGAGAATAATACAGTCTAGACAGGAATCTTAACTTAATTAGTAAATAGTAATATCATAGATCAATTATTAGCTGCATTTAAGCAATTATTTTTAAAACAATTTGCTATGTTATATACAATGATTTTATGTGGTAATATTAGGTTTTAACATTTATTCAATTTATATTTGTTAATAATACATTTTTAAGAATTGTAAAAAATTGTTCTTAAAATGGGCAAGAATATTAGGGTTTAATTGTCAATGAATTTTATCATGTATGTATTTATTTAACTTAAACTATTTATTGATATTGAACTACTTGGCCAACAGTGATCAAAATCATGATATTCTTTAAAATATTTATATTTATATTGAAAAAAACATCATTGTAATGATCTATGGCACTAGTTGTTAAGTATGTCTTCCCTGTTTATTGGGCTAACTTGGCTGTGTTTTTTCACTATGCACTGGCACTTTAAAAACTATAAAAGGTTAGTTGAAGCCTAGGAGCGCTGTCATGTGATCAAGGTCCAGGAGGGACCGAAACGCGTCATGGCCGACTGAGGAGAAGTAAATAAAACGAACTTTGCACAGAAACGTGGTCCGTGCCTGCTTTATACATTTCGGAGATGGGAAATGAAGTCAAGCGGTGACAAGATTATATATATATATATATATATATATTCACTGAAAAAACCATAGGTTTCAGACACGTTATAGTTACAAATTAGCATTTAAAAAACCTTTGAAATTCACTGAAAAAACCATAGGTTTTAGGGACAGTTATAGTTACTTGGACATTGCACTCGTACAAAACCCGTGAAATTCCCCCGTTATAGTTAGTTCAGCTAACTATAACTCGCGCCCGCAATGCACTGCTGATGACGTCACATATTACATCACTCATGACATGGTCAGTGACATCACTGATGACATCACTGATGACATCTCAAATGACATCACTGATGACATCATCCAGTGACTGTGTGTTTCTGTAAAGTTTAAATATTTTTAAAATATATAGGAAAAGACGTATTGAAGAATGAGTGGGTGTCTAAGTGTCTGTATGGATGATTTAGTAGGTGCGTGACTGACTCTATAAGTGAGTGATTTAACGTATCTTACTGAATGCATGGGTTAGTGACTAAACTGGGTGTATGTCTGTATCCGTCTGTCTGTTGCTGTGTAAGTGGCTGCATGTGTTTGTGAATAGCTAAATGATTTTCTATATGAGTTATTGAATGCTTGTCTGAGTATCTGTATGGGTGCCTGAGTGTTTGTGTGGGAGGGGTGTGTGCAACTCTGTGCATAGATGTGTGAGTGGGTGATTCACTGGGTGGATGGTTTCAAGAGTGCATCTGTGATAGACTGTATGGGTGGGTAAGTGTGTGTAAGAGTGTGTTAGTGAGTGAATGTATGTCCCAGTGGTACATGTGTGAGTAACTACATATGTGAAAGGCAGTATATATGTGTGTTGGAGTATATAAATAGCTATAAGCAAGAGTGAGTGATTGTGATAGTGGCTGTATGGATGATTGTGTGCTTGTATCAGTGATTGTATAAGAGCGTAACAATGTGCTACTATTTGTATGAGTAAGTGAGCTGGTGTGTGTATAACTGTATAGGTGAGTAAATGGCAGTGTGTTTAATTATTTGCATGACTGACTAGGTGTGTGAGTATCTCTATGGATGAGTGGCGTTGTTTGAGTGTCTATATAGGAGTAAGAGTGCATATGATAGTCCTGTACTGAGTGACCGTAAGTATGAGTGACTGTACGGGTGAGTGAGTGGATGTGTGTGTGTAGACCTAAGAATCAGTGAGTGGGTATGTAGTTATTGGTGTTGGAGTGTCTATGGTTTTGCGAATGGCAGTCTGTAATTTAGAGTGGGTGTATCAAAGATTATATTAGGGTGTGAGGAGGTGCATCAGATTATCACGTGGATGATGTCATCAGTGATGTCATTTGAGATGTCATCAGTGATGTCATCAGTGATGTCACTGACCATGTCATGAGTGATGTAATATGTGACGTCATCAGCAGTGCATTGCGGAGCGCGAGTTATAGTTAGCTGAACTAACTATAACGGGGGAATTTCACGGGTTTTGTACGAGTGCAATGTCCAAGTAACTATAACTGTCCCTAAAACCTATGGTTTTTTCAGTGAATTTCAAAGGTTTTTTAAATGCTAATTTGTAACTATAACGTGTCTGAAACCTATGGTTTTTTCAGTGAATTTCAAAGGTTTTTTAAATGCTAATTTGTAACTATAACGTGTCTGAAACCTATGGTTTTTTCAGTGAATTTCAAAGGTTTTTAAATGCTAATTTCTAACTATAACGTGCCTGAAACCTACGGTTTTTCAGTGAATTTCAAAGGTTTTGTAAATGACAATTTTTAAATGTATTAATTGTTATATTAATTTTTTTCATACTGATTTACTACATTTTTAGAAACAATTTTTTTTTACATATTTTATTTGTCAAATTACATTGTAATTACATTATACATTACATTACAAAAAATACTTTCTCAGAATGAATTACTTTAGTTTAAATACTTTGCAGATAGGCAATAGACTTTTAAGTACAGTAGTTGCAGTTGTTGCAATGGGCAACACATTTTCAAACACAATGCAACATTCAGCTCAATGTGAATTTCTAGTTAAATGCAATTAGTTACTTTATGGATTACTTTTGTAACCACAGGACTGGATCCTAGATTCAGTCCTGGTACATCTCCTGTAAACAGTTGAGTAAAAGCGTTTTGGTTACAGTCGTGATTTTTAAGGAATATTATTGTATTTTAAAAGTTGACACTTTGAAACTTTTTCTCATAGAATCACCAATGTTATCCTATGGAAGGAAATTCACTTAGCAGGTAAAAACTGTTATCGTTACTTTTTCTTACTCAGTGTTGGATCCTGGATCCAGCACTGGTGCATCTCCTGTAAACAGTTGAAAGAATGCGTTTAAGTCATACAGGCGATTTTTAAGGAATATTTGTAGTTTGTGAAAATCAACACTTTGAAACTTTTTTGCTGAAAACCAGTCAATGTTAGCCTATGAAGGAAATTCAAGTTACCGGTAAGTACGGTTAAAATTACTTTTGAGGATCAGTACTGGGCTGAAACATGCAGCACTGAGGTCTCTCCTGATAACAGGTGAGTAAATCGGAATTCGTATTTCGGCTGATTTTAGAGGAATATTTTAAAGTTCCAAAACTCCACACTTAGAAGAATTTCCAAGTGGAACCAGTCTATGTTAGCCTATGGAAGGAAATTCAAGTTACTGGTAAGTACGGTTAAAATTACTTTTCAGGACCAGTACTGGGCTGAAAGATGCAGCACTGAGGTCTCTCCTGATAACAGGTGAGTAAATCAGAATTCGGATTTCGGCTGATTTTAGAGGAATATTTGTATGTTTCAAAAATCAACACTTAGAAGAATTTCCAAGTGAAACCAGTCAATGTTAGCCTATGAAGGAAATTCAAGTTACCGGTAAGTACGGTTAAAATTACTTTTCAGGATCAGTACTGGGCTGAAAGATGCAGCACTGAGGTCTCTCCTGATAACAGGTGAGTAAATCGGAATTCGTATTTCGGCTGATTTTAGAGGAATATTTTAAAGTTCCAAAACTCCACACTTAGAAGAATTTCCAAGTGAAACCAGTCAATGTTAGCCTATGAAGGAAATTCAAATTACCGGTAAGTACGGTTAAAATTACTTTTGAGGATCAGTACTGGGCTGAAAGATGCAGCACTGAGGTCTCTCCTGATAACAGGTGAGTAAATCGGAATTCGTATTTCGGCTGATTTTAGAGGAATATTTTAAAGTTCCAAAACTCCACACTTAGAAGAATTTCCAAGTGAAACCAGTCAATGTTAGCCTATGAAGGAAATTCAAGTTACCGGTAAGTACGGTTAAAATTACTTTTCAGGACCAGTACTGGGCTGAAAGATACAGCACTGAGGTATCTCCTTATAACAGGTGAGTAAATCGGAATTCCTATTTCGGCTGATTTTAGAGGAATATTTGCACAATGGTGAAGGGAGGGGGCGGGGCCTGAGGTGACATCTTTGCAAACGCGCCCCGTGGCGCGTTTTAAGTTGGGGGATTAAGTTCCCTTGAATCCTGAGGGTCCCTAGGGGCCAACTAGACCACCAGGAACCTCCAATATGCGCCAGGGGGCTGCGTTGCAGAGACGTGTAGAGAGGCCACACCCCTTTTTACACCTCTCTGCAACGCAGCTCTGTGGCGCTTCAGGATTGAAGGGATTTAATTCCCCATCTTAAAACGCGCCACGGGGCCTGTTTGCACACATGTCACCTCAAGCCCCGCCCCCTCCCTTCACCACTGTGCAAACGCGCCCCGTGGCGCGTTTTAAGTTGGGGGATTAAGTCCCCTTGAATCCTGAGGGTCCCCGGAGTCCAACTAGCCCACCATATACCTCCAAAAGCGCCATAGAGCTGCGTTGCAGAGAGGTGTAAAAGGGGCGTGGCCTCTGTACACCTCTCTGCAAGGCAGCCCCTGGCGCATACTGGAGGTTCCTGGTGGGCTAGTTGGCCCCCAGGGACCCCCAGTATTCAAGGGGAATTGTTCCCCTCTGCAAACGCGCCAGGGCGCGTTTGCAGAGTGGTGAAGGAAGGGGCGGGGCCTGCGGGCCCGATCGTTTTTTTTTTTTTTTTGGGGGAGGGGGCCGCGTGGCCCCCTCCCGAGCCACTACTTGCCCCGGGGACCCCATCCCCGGGGCTGGCCCTCTCGTTGGGGACTGTGGGGGTCCCCAATCCCCCACAGTCCCGCCGGCTCCCCGTGTCCTACGGGAGCCGGCATTGCTTTACACATGGGGAGCTGCTAAGATGCAGCTCCCCATGTGGAAAGCAGTCGGCTTGGATATTGGAAGAGAGAGCAGGTTTCCTGCTCTCTCTTCCAATATCCAAAGCAAGTTTGCAATGACAGGACGGGAGCCGCGAGGCTCCGTCCTGTCATTGCAAACAGCAGTGTCCCGGGGTAGGCACCCGGGACACTGCAGGAGCCGGCCCTGGGGGTGGTGGTCCCCAGGGCCATCAAGGGCTCCAGGAGGGGGCCGCGCAGCCCTCCTCCCATTCAGTGCACAGCCCTGGGGAGGTGGTGGTCCCCGGGGCTCTGGGGTCCAAAACGGACCCCCATTGTAATTTTCTTAGTGCCCCGGGGAGGTGGTGGTCCCGGGGCGTGTGGGGGCTGGAGCCCCGCCACACAGGTTTTTAATAAAAAAAGAAGCCCCGGGGAGGTGGTGGTCCCCGGGGCTGCGGGAGGGCTCAGAGCCCTCCCGCACCATTGTACATAAAGCCCCGGGGGTGGTGGTCCCCGGGGCTTGGGGGCCCTTAGAGGCCCCCACACATTAAATTAACCCCCCAGCATGCCCCCGGGACTTGGGCCACCCGGGGGCCAATTAACTATCGAAGTGCGGGAGACCGCGGTTCGATTTTTTTCGGCAGGATTCGCGCACCCTGAGCGCATCCTGCCGATTTTAAAAAAAATTTTTTTTTTTGCCCAGGGGGTCCTTGTGGGACCCCTGAGCAAACCTAGGGGGTCAGGGTGTTTCTACCCTCCCCCTTTGTGCGCTTTGCGCACTTGTTTCTGTCCCTCGGTTCTACCGAGGGACAAAATGGCTGCCAACATTTCCTGAATCGGAATGTTGACAGCCAGCTGACAGCCAATTAACATGCAGCTCGTGATCGGGACGGTGCGCGCACGGTGCGCTCAGGGTGCGCGAATCCTCCGTGCCCATAGATATATATGTACTTTTACTTTTTGATTTTCTCAGCAACTACTGAACGGATTTACACCATTTAACAAAAGGGTTCTTTCTGAACCAAGAACTACCTCTTTGCCAAATTTGGTGTAATTCCGTTCAGCAGTTCAGGCTGTAGCCGTGTCTAAAGTTTCCTATGGGAAAATGCATGGGGAAAACGCGTTTTGGGACCCCCTTTTTCTCGGCCCCCGCTTGACGTATCACCCGAGACTTTCAGGGTAGGAGCGGACCGGAGCGCCCCACGAAGTTTGAAAATTTCACGAAGATACGTCAACCGGCAAGAGAGTTATTTCAAATAGAATGTCGCGGATTTCCTATGGATAATAGGTTGTAACTATAACTATCTACTGGCGACCGCCAGTAGATAATATATATATATATATATATATATAAACATATATATATATGTATATATATATGTTTATATATATATATATATATAATATATATTCATTGAAAAACCAAAGGTTACAGAGACGTTATAGCTAGGCTCAAGTGTCACTCTTACAAAACCAGTGAAATTTAGCAGTTATAGTTAGCTGAGCTAACTATAGTGCACGCCCCGCAATGCTTATGACCTCACATATTACATCACTCATGACATGGTCATTGACATCACTGATGACATCTCAAATGACATCACTGATGACATCACTGACAACATCATCTAGTGACTGCGAGTGTGCTAAACAAAAGTGTTAAATATATTCATCTCCTTGTGTTTGCTTTGTTCGCCCTAAGTTGGCAGGGTATGCCCAGACATGGGTCTCTTGCTCACTTTGCCACTGGATTCAAGCTAGCCTGGCTGATGAGGAGTGTTACCCCGAAACCGGTCCCAGGATGCTTGTTTCCAGTTCAGGGAAGACTTGGCTTGGCAGTTCGGGCCGGACTGTTCCTATGAGGCACAGGGTCAAGACTGATTTGCATATAGCTGGGTCTGAACTGAGGTGGCGAAGTGAGCTAAAGAATGATGATGGATTCAACCCAAATCTGTGACTGGGGGTGAGTGTCTGAAAAGTTTTCAGTGCTCTGTCCATCATCTCCTTGTGTTTGCTTTGTTAAATATATATACCAAGGTGTATTGATGGATCAGTGGGTGTATGAGTGCCTGGATTGATGATTCAGTGGGAGCGTGATGACTGACTGTATAAATGAGCGATTAGGTGTCTCATTCACTGTATGGGTGAGTGACTAGGTTGTCTGAATGTCTGTATCAGTCTGTCAGTTGGTGTCTAAGTGGCTGTATGGGTTGGTGAGTGGGTATGTGAATGGCTGTATGGGTGATTCATTGGTTGTCTGAGTACCTGTACGGGTGTATGAATGTCTGTGTCGGTGGGGAGGGTGTGTGCGACTGCCTGCATGGATGAGTAAGTGGGTGAGTCAGTGGCAGTATAGGTTAGTGAGTGCATCTGTGAGGAGCTGTATGGGTGACTGAGTCTGTGTATGGCTGTGTTGGTGAGTGAATGAATGTGTCAGGGGTATATGGGTAAGTAACTGCATATGTGAAAGGCAGTATAGGTGAGTGTTTGAGTGACTGTATGTGTGAGTGAGTGAGTGATTGTGTCACTGACAGTATGGGTGAGTATGTGTTAGTATCTATGGGGCCGATTCACAGAACTAATCTGAGACAAAATCCTATACTTTTGGTATTCACAGAAGGCACTTACGATTTTTGGTATTCACAGAATGCACTTGAGACTCCTAACTTTACGTCCGCACTCGGGCCGGAATTTCCACACCCGGACCGTACTCTCCGCACTCGAACCATACTCTATGCACCCAGACTGTTCTCCCCGGCTAGGGCCGTACTCTCCGGCTCGAGCCGTATCTCCGGCTGGGGCCGGATAAAGTGTACTCAATGGGACGGATTGCAATTTTTACAAAAAGGAACATTAGGAATGCATGATAAATGGTAGAGGAGGTGATGAAAAACAGTTTGGGCAGTGAAAAGGGTAGGGACAGACACTACATCATATCCCAGAAAAGTTTTCTCCTTTGCATCATGGTACATGATTTGCGCTCCCCTCAGTGTTGACTGCGGAGTCCCGTCAGAGGTCCAATCTCAAGTTCAAGATTTGGCTCCAGAGTTTTCCCGGATGGCATCATACTGCATGGATTGTGGAGTTGTAGTGAGTGCTGGAGAGCAGTCCATAACAGCCCTTCGCAATGCAGCAAAGAATCATAAATGTTGATTTTTTTTTATTTTTGGCCCTTCATAGTTTTTCTATATTAGCAGGCATTTTATTATCTCCTAATTTATTTTAACAGGACCCACATATCACTTGACACATGGACAAGTGAAAGAGTTCCTCTGCAAATAAATACACAGCTAACTTTTGCCAATTATCATTATTTTCTTTTTCGCTTTTTAAATACAAGTCAACAGTCCGTGATTGAATCTTGTAGTGAGTGCGTCGACAACATATGCAAATATACTCTGGTTTTTCAGACCACTGTGGGCTTGATTACGATGTGCCTGTCAAATGGTGCAGGGATTAACAGGGGGGCACCATAGGTGCTCCCTTTGCCCCCAACCGGAGGCCGCAGGGTGAAGGGGACACTGCTAGGAGCCACCAAACTTGCTTTCTGACAGGCTTTCCATGTCGGAAAGCCCGCCATGGAAAGCCTGTCGGAAACCGAGCATCGTAATCCCATGCCGTCCATTGGGTTTACGTGCCGGTCTCCGACTGGCCTACGGGCTTTTTGAGCTCATCGGAATCCAGCCGGAATGACCGGCTGGTTTCAGTTTCGACCGCATGCATTGTAATGCCGCGGTCGGAATTGAAACCGCAATGAGGCTCGGAAAGCCTCTGACCTGCGCTCGGAGGCTTCACGATGACGTCGCGATGGCCACGAATATGTTGCGAAATTGCAAAACAAAAGCAGACATTCAACGTCCACCAGCACATCCAAAAATATATTTTTTTAAATCCATTCCAAATATTGCGCTACACATATCATTATCTATATGCTTCTTTAAAAACATGTTTAAACTCATGTTTTTGTACTAATTTTCTTTAAAATCTATCTTTAAGTCCTATTTTCCATTTTCACAGTTATGCAGGAAGTCGCGACAACGCCGTTAACTGCGACGATCGATCCTTTTCCATAAAGTGAAAAACACATATATGCACACATTAGGGGTTTATTACTATACACTTCAAACTCATGTTTTTCAATTGTTTTTCAATTGTATTTCTAGAACAACCATCTCTAAAACAACTTTTTCCGTTTTCTCGGTGAGGCCGATGATCACGTCATCGCGATCTCCATGGATATGGCACATAAACTACTGAGCGGATGTGCACCAAATAACAAAAAGCACAATCTGTGTCACAACATCTACCTTTCTGCAAAATTTGATGTAATTCCGTCCAGTGGTTCGAGCTCTAGGTCCGACAACGGGTTCCTATGGAAATTAACATTACAAACGCACCCTTATTTCGCGCCCCTATTTCTCGGCCCCCAACTGCACAGATCACCCCCAAACCTTCCATGACACACAGAACATACTTTGAGACTTTTTGGGGAAAATGTAATGAAGATTGGTCAAAGGACGCCAAAGTATGGAAACTAGGTCCTAACTATAAGTACCTACTGGTGACCGCCAGAAGGTGATATATATATTAAAAAAACAACGCTTTTCGATCTCCTCTCAGACCTTGATCACTGGTTAACCTCAACATCATCCTGTGTAATATTTATTTCTATTACAAATAGTGTAATTTCCTCATCTGCACTGCATGATGGTACTTGTGGTCTACAACATTTGTATAGATTTTCAATGTTTAAAGTGCAATTTGTGCAATATTTATATTAAATGTGCCATAAGTGGCAAAAGTGCATTTGTTCAAATATGCATCTAATACAAGAAATATACAGGATTAAAATGTTTAACAGTTTGAACATTTTAAATGGAGGCATTTTTTTTAAATTGCTCAGTCTTATTGTTGATATTTTTGTATGTCCTGTGCCCATCATTATTTTATATATTTATCCATTGGTGAATTTATTTTCATTCTTTTTGTTTGATTATTCTCTTTTTTTTTCTTTTTCTATTTCTGTTTCTGTTTCCATTTAATACCCTCCAGTGGGTGTAATTATTCCTTCATCCTTTTACTTTGGCAGGATTGTTTTTAGAGACACTGGGCTTACAGTTTATATTTTAATTCCTCACACCTTTATTTTTACCATTCTTAGTTTTTTTTTTTCTTTCTTCTGTTCAATTATTTATAAATGAACATAAAGCTCCTCATCTTGATTAAGACCTTTCGGATTTAATGTTCTCATTGACAAATTGTATGTTGATTCCCTTTGTCTTAACAACTATTTCCGATCACCACCACTTTCTGAAACTAGAATTTGTTCTGTTGCGTAATATTTCAGATCTTCCCAGTTGCTATTTTGCTTTTCCTCCATATGTTTAGCAACTGCATTGCTCCAATCGCTGGTTACTGTAGCTCTGATAGGTTCTAATATTCTTTTTTTAATTTCACATGTTGTACTTCCCACATATTTCAACAAGCAAGGGCATTCAATTCCATACGCTACAAATTTACTTTTACATGTAGTGTGTTTTTCTATTTTTCACATGGTATAGTTTGTCAATTTGATTTCCTTCTTATTTTGCCCGATTTTACTTGCTTTACACTTGTTACAGGACCAAAACCCTTCCGATTTAAACCATGTTTCTTTTGGACTCATTTTAAAGTGACTTTGTGTAAGTTTGTCTCTCAAATTTGATGCTCTTCTGTAACTAATGTTTGGATGGTCCCCTACTAGTTTGGCCACCGTGGGGTCAAGTCCTAGAATTCCCCAATGTTTCTTAAGAATTTGAGTTAGTTTGTTTGTCTCTGCTACATACGTTGCTAATAATCTTACAACCTATCCCCCGGGGCATGGCCATCTCGTTGGGGACCGTGGGGGGAGCCTGAGGGCCCATGCGGTCCTGGCTGGCTCCTGCCTCCTGCTGGCAGTCCCTGGGGCTTTAAAAATCCTAGGAGGGGGGCCCGTGTGCCCCCTCCTACATAGATTATATGCCCCCGGGACCTGGCCCACCCGGGGGTTAGTTTGCAGCAAAATCGCGAATTCGCTGCAATTAAAAAAAAAAATGCTTTTATGCCATGGCGGGGTCCGAGGGGGACCCCAAGACCATGGCTTGGGGGTCAGGGTATTCCTTCCCTGCCCCCTTTTCTGTATTTTCACTTTTTTGGGGGGGGGACTTGGTGAAGCAGAGTCCCAAGATGGCTGCCAGCACTTCCTGGTTGAAGTGTTGGCAGCCAATCAGAGCAGTGCATTTCCTTGCCCGAGCTCGTCTTTGTTCGCGACCAGAGATATCACTATAATTTTAAACTTAAATTACTCAACAACTACTAAACAGCAAAAGGCACTTCCTTGAACCAACATCTACCTCCCTGCCAAATTTGGTGTAAGTCTGTTCATCGTTTCGGGTTACAGCTGTGGCTAAATGTTACTATGGGAATTAACATTACAAATGCGCCCTTATTTCTAACCCTGGGCGGTGAACTCCGCTCCGCTCGCTGAGTTTGCGGAGTTTTCCACACTCCGTGTTACGCAGAGCTCGCGGAGTTCTGAAAAACTCCGCTTCGCGCAGCGGAGTTTTTTTCCTTGCTCCCGTTCACCAACGTCAAGTTGGTGCGAGCGAGGAAAATCCACCTCCTGGCGAGATTTTTCCTTGTTCGCGATCATCAACATCAAGTTGACGAGCGTGAGCGTGGAAAATAAACCTCCCGGCGAGATTTCTCAACGCGGGGGGTCGGGTTTCTCATTGCGAGTGGTCACGTATGCTCGCAACCGCTCGCGTTGAGAAACTGCCCGTTCGCGTTGAGAAAGCTGCTGCTCGAGTAAAAATCTACTCGAGCGGCAGAAAGGAAAGCAGCGCTCGCTTGCACTGTGCATGGTGCCGTTCGCGATGATTGCACCGTGTGGACAAGCATCCGGCACTGAAAATCACAGCGAACGGCATTTTTCTATCGCACTCCACCGCTTGCGGAGCTCCGCGTAGCGCGGCAGAGTTTTTTTCCACTTCGCGGAGTTTCGCGTAGCTCAACTCCGCGAACTCTGCCCAGGGTTACTTATTTCGCACCCCAATTTCTCGGTCCCCACTGCACGGATCACCCCCAAACTTTCCTGACACACGGAACCTACCTTGCACTCTTTTGGGAAAACTTGATGAAGGTGGCTCAAATGACGCCAAAGCTATAGCCAAGTCAAAAAATGCTTTTCCCATGGAAACTAGGTCCTAACTATAACAACCTACTGGCGACCACCAGTAAGTAATACATATATATATATATATATATATATATATATATATATACGCTTCCACTCCTGCTTCACCATTTTCAAACATGGAATCCAGTCTCAAAGTTTTATTAATAGAAGGCTTTGATGCATTTCGGTAGTTTATACCACCTCGCTCACATAACGTAGACACCATTAAACTAGCATTTTATTCTGTCATGGTTACCACACACACCGGCATGGACATAATAGAAACACTTTTGTTTTCCTTGTTCTCATACCAAAAAGGAAATTTTGTAAAATGTAATTAAGATAAATTTCATTTAAATTAAATTAAATTTCATTATACACATTTTTTCTTTATAGACATCTCTGCCACAGATGTCTTCAAAAACAATTTTTTGTGCAAAAACATAAATGTCCTTGACTTCCTACTAAGCGTATTATTTTAAATTTCATTCTAGAATTCATTATAATCACTGGTGATCACAGAGGTTTAGTGCCTTCAATTTCTTTCAATGTACTGAGAATAATAGAAAGTCCCTTGTTGAAAACATTGCAAATCCAAAAAGTGGGCAAGTTCTAAAACTCTTGGAGAGAGTACACATCATATTTCTTAGGCTTTTTTTTAAAAGTTCCAAAGTTGCTTATTGAAAAACTAAACTATTCCAAGTGGGTAAATTCTATTAACCCCGGGCGGAGCAGGCATAGTGCCTCTAAGCGGAGTTCCACGGAGTTGAAAAAAAACTCAGTGGAACTCCGCTCCCTCCCCCCTCCCAAAGTAAATAGAAAGTAAGAACCTGCCGTGGCTGCCTCCTCCTCGCCATGGCCGCTCTCCTTCCTCGTCCTCACCGTTCTTCTTCTCTGATAACCCCTACGTTGTACGTCTTGCATGTGCGCATGTGCACCTGCAAGACGTACAATGTAGGGGTTATCAAAGAAGAAGGATGGCGAGGAGGAGGAAGGAGAGCGGCCATGGCGAGGAGGAGGCACCCATGGCAGGTAAGTGCCTCTGTTCTTACTTTATAATTACTTTGGGAGGGAGAAGGAGCAGCTAACTACGCTCCGCCATGGTGTTGCAGTTTTGCCTAAACTCCGCGTTCGTGGAGTATGCAAAACTACGTAAACTCCACTGGCGGAGCGTAGTTACCCGCCCGGGCTTAAATTCTATAGCTCTCAAAGAGCTCATAGAACTTAATTCATCGACAACACAAATTTATATCTATACCTCTTACTCTATTGAATTTATACCCCCGGTGGGCACCCACTTTGTATTTCAATCAACATCAGAAACTTTTGCACCTAAATCTCGTATTCCTGAACACATCTTTTTCATTCTTTAAGGCCCAACACATTGTTTTTAAAGACCACCTTCATTACTATCACACTTGATCAGCTAGGAAGTCAATGTTAACATTAAAAAAAAAGAACTATCCAAAGTGCTTCCATATGACAACATTTCATTGTCCCACATATGACAATCTACTCATGGCTACAGAACCGAGGATAACAGTAAAGAATGTATTACAGATGAACATATAGATCTTCATCCGAATTTAAACCGGTGAGAATTTTACTGTTTAGGACTCTTTTGTAACGAGATTCTAATCTCCCTAGTTGGAGCTCCCTGTCTCCCCCTTTGACATTCTTTGGGATCGAGTCTATAACATAATAGACCAAATCAGTGGTATTGACCTCATGTGACTCATGGATGTGGCGGGCAACTGGGTAACTTCTGTCCTCATTGCCTATGGCTCGTAGATGCTTTAATATTCTATTATGCACCATATGGATCGTGTTTTCTACATAGATTTTCGGGCATGAGCACTGTAGCAAATACACTGCAAACTCCCTTCTACAGTTGTAAACTTTGCATATAATCATTGGGGCTTTGAGTAAGAGTGACCCAAATTCCTTGGTGTTCTGCCCGTGTCTACAGACTTTGCAGCTGTGGCATTGTTGGAACCCTGGGCTCCCCCTCAATCATTGTTCTCATGGATTCACTTCTGAACTACTCCCTACTAATTCATTGTGCATAGATTTCACCCATCTATAGGTCAGTAGGGGGTTTCTAGGTGCAATTTGGCTAATAACTGGATCTCTCTTAATGAGATTCCAATGTTTTGATAAAATTCCCCTAAGTTTCTGATGATAGACCAAGTACCACATGATTAATCTCATTTGACCCAAACCAGCTGACTTTTGTTCCCTTTCTTAATCAATAATTCATCCCTCTTTTTGGAATTAGCTTTCTCCTTAGCTGTGTCCAGGACTTCCTTGTTGTACCCCCGGGATCGGTATCTATCATTAAGTTCCACCTGTACCTCTTCTAGTGTATTTACATCACTACAGTTCCATCTCATGTGGAGATTCTCTGCAGAGGGGATACTGTTCTTCAATTCTTTTGGATAGAAGCTGCCTGCGTAAAGTATGGAATTACCTGCCGTGGGATTTCTAAATGTTTTTGTGTGGATTTGATCATCTCTTGCATATATGACTAGGTCTAAAAAGTGTACTTCTGCCATGCTTATGCTTGTTGTAAAAGAAATATTTAAATTATTGTTATTTAGCTTGTCCTCAATTAATCGTGTCCAAAGGGCTATGCTCTCGGACCATTCCTGGGCATAGTCGACCACGAGCACCTGCTCCTCCCATCAGCCTATATGCAAATTGGCATAACTGGGAGCGAAGCAGGTGCCCATAGCCGTCCCCCGGACCTGCCTATATGTTTCTTGACAAAACAGAAATAAATTGTTCTTTAGGCACCATTGTGTCATTTCGAGAAGGATCTGCATGTGCTGGTGTAGATGTATCGGTCTAGCATCTAAGTAGTACTTCAATGCTCTGATGCCATCTTCATGTGAAATGCTGATATACAACGCAGCGACGTCCATGGTCATTAAGACATAGGAGTCGTCCAATGCAATGTCATATATCCTGTGTAAAAAGTCACCTGTGTCCATCAGGAAAGAGGGTATATTGTGAACATGTTCTTGAAGGAAGTGATCAATGTATTGTGATGTCGTCTAAAATAAACCACCTATGGCTGATATCAAAAGTCTACTTGGGGGTTCTGGGCATTTTTATGTTCCTTTGGAATGAGGTATAGTATAGGGATTACTGGATGTTCAACTCTCAAGAACTGATATTCCTCTTGTGATATTAATCCCACCCCTCTCCATTTTGATAAATTACCATGACATTTTTCTTTGGTTTCTTTTAGAATGATTTGACTAACTTTACATTAACACTACTTGTTGTGGAGTTGTCTCTTGGCCTCACTTAAAAACATATTGAAAGGCCATAGGACAATATTGCCCCCATTATCTGAGAGCCGTACTACCACATCTTTCCTGTCTTTTCACCTTATTAATCACCTGATGGTACCTGCGTGTTTGGTTCAAATTGTCACCCCTAAACGTTTGACTTGACTCTATGGATAACATCTTAAGGTCTGAAATAACCAATTCAGATAAATGTCCAAAGAGTCCCTAGGCATCGCTGGCAAAAAGACTGATTTAGGTTTAAAAGGTGCTGATACACTGTCATATATCTCCACTCCTAATATATCTGCTACTTCCATAGTAGAACTTGCCGTGTTTTTGCCTTCCATGTCTCTTTCAATTGATTTACTTCTTGTAGTACATCCATGTCTGCTACCACTAGGTTACTTGTTGGTTGGTTTCCTAGGTTCCCACTCGATGGTTCACTTGGTTTGCTGGCATAATACTTTTGGAGTTTTCATCTTCTCTTGAATCTAAAGAAATCAATCCTGGTCTGTCCATAATTAAAGTTAGTTGGTGTACAATAAGTAAGGGCCAAGGATAATATTCCTTCCTCTTCCTTTGTTAGTGTCCGTGAGGTTTATTACAGTTTGGATATTTTCCATATCCATTATTGTTTCTGGCGTGTCTGTTTTGTTTTCACCGCTTGACTGGTAGCCCCTGTGTCGGTTTTTTCTTTTCCTCTTCCCTTTCCAACTTTCTCTTTTCTTTGGGGGCACGGTTTAATGTCCAGTTTAACCGTAAAAAACATAATTCCTCCACTACTGTTGGAATGTCTCTATTAGAGCCAACCCCCCCTGCGGTGCCCTCATCTTGGTCCATTTCTACCTCAGAGCTGAATTCTGAAATTGTTTCTGTGTTTTGTACTTGCGAGGTTATCGTGACATTTTCTGATAATTGATGTCTTCGCAGATTATCAAATCTGCGAGAGAACTTTGTTGACTTCCGATCCCGATCCTTGATGATTTGTTCTTACTTTTGTAATCTGGGTGTCATTTCTTTTTCATGTTTTGACACCTCCTCTTTGTTTGGCTGCTTATTTAATTCTTGTTGAAGTGTTTCTATTTTCAATATTCACGAGAGAATGGATCACTTGTACCTGTGTAACCAGGGTCGGGTATGGTGGCCATCTTAAAAACCCTCATTCACGTACATAGGTGGACGGGCGGTATATCTTGATTATCCGCCTTGTATATCAACGTGACAGCCTCATCATTGTTTTTTTTTGAGAATATGCTATCCTCCACCCGGAGGTAGACCAACTGGTGATTACAGTAGTGATCAGTGATGAAAGTGGTTAAGTGAGGTGAGTTAAAATTACCTACATCTCCAATCTAGAAAAAACTTTATTCAGTTAGAGATGGGGCAAAGTAAAATCAAGGTGGTGCGTATGCAGAAAGGTTATTGTTCTAACGCACTTGTTTGTCCATGTGAGTGGTCGACATGTTTCAGCCCCATATATGCCCAGCCAGGTCGGGGAGCTTTCTTCAGGACCTGTGCTTAAGTGAGGTTGCTAAATTAGCAGCCTGGGGAGGTAGGTCATTGACTTACCACTCTTCAATGATTGTTATCGGTCAAAAGTGCCTATAACTTAATTTCCCTATTCTGGGCATCCTTGGGGGACCAGCGGGCTTATTAACCTGACGGCGTTGTGTTGCACGACTTATGCTCGCTCTGGAAACGGTGCCCCGGGTTTTTCTATTTTCACCAAAATTATTTCTCGATCACTCTTGGCATACTTGATGAGAATTCCCATCATCCTCTGGGAATATTCTAAGCTGTTTTCTGCCTGGTCTCAAAGCATGTTTGGATCTGGGTTTTAATATGTAGGGGCTTTTAAAATACACAGTCCTCTCAGAATGCGCCCTACCTCTAAGTACTTTTGGAGTGATTTACACTCTCACCATTTGGAGACTTCACTTTTCCTTAGTCTCTCCAGTTCACGTAATTTAGCACGTAGGTTCATTTCAGACGATTGAGCAATTAGATCGCCTTTCGCTCCTTCTGAGCTCACAGCCACTTTATCATCAAACATTCTTTCAGCTGCTTCCTCACATTCTCGTAGCCACTTGTTGGCCATCCTGTTACACTTAATGGTTTGTACACGATCTCAGGCTCGCTGCGGTATATCTCACACAGCTACCTCTCCCAACTCATAGAGTTTGCAGACTTCGAAGAACGCATACCTGCATTCTTGGGCATCTCCGGTTGCTGGTTGCTGCTCTCTTCCATCAGTAATGCTGGACTCTTTGGCAGTAGCGGTCGGTGGTGGGAGTGCCGCCGGGCACTGACGTGGGGCGGGGGAGGGTCAGGGTGGGGGGTAGTAAACTACGGATTACGGGCGATTGCAGGTAAGTACACATATAAATAAATAAAACGAATTTCGTTTCTCGCGCTGCATCGCCAAATGTGATGCAGCACGGGAAACGAAATTCGTTTTATTTATTTATATGTGTACTTACCTGTAATCGCCCGTAATCCGTAGTTTACTACCCCCCGCCCCACGTCAGCGCCCGGCGGCACTCCCACCACCGACCGCTACTGCTCTTTGGGCTAGGGAGACTCCGTGCTATATTTCATTATGCCGGTCTGCGCGGTGCACCTGAACGAGGATGTGTCGGTGAAAACGATACCAGCACAATCATTATATATCCAATCCTGCTCCACCATTTTCAAACAGGCACCGACACAGCTGGAATCCAGTTTCAAAGTTTTATTAACAGAAGGCTCTGACGTGTTTTGGTAGTTTACACCACCTTGCTCACATAATGTAGACACCATTAAACTAGCATTTTATACTGTTATGGTTACCATGCACACTGGCATGGGCATAATAGAAACACTTGTTCGCATACCGAAAAGGAAAGTGCTCTGTGCAAAGTATGTACATGTGCAATTTTGTAAAATTAAGATAAATTATATTTAAGTTAAATTAAATTTCATTGTACACATTTTTTCTTTATAGACATTTCTGCCACTGATGTCTTCAAGAACAATTTTTTGTGCAAAAACAAATATACTTGAATTCTTACTCAGCGTATAACTTTAAATTTCATTTTAGAATTCATTATAATCACTGGTGATCATAGAGGTTTAGTGCCTTCAATTTCTTCCAATGTATTGAGAAAAATTGGGAAGTTCCTTGTTGAAAACATTGCGAATCCCGAGTGGGCAAGTTCTAAAACTCTCGGAGAGGGTACACATCACATTTCTTAGGCTTTTTTTTAAAAGTTCCAAAGTTTCTAATGGAAACATAAACTGTTTTTCAATGTTTGCTAATTACGATATCCCATCAGCACCTGTGTTTCAATACATCAGATTGCTCTCCTATTGGAGAGTGACGAGTGGGCACAAAGGTAGGACTAGGCCATCTAAGTTCAATCCGCTGTTCTTGGCCGCCATATTCACATATCAAATATCAAACCATCTGTCAAAAGTGCCATCCTACACTAGGGAAAATCAATAACCAATGAAAACCAAAGGTGCACCATATTTACAGCAATTACAAAGATTGAAAAATATTTCCACAAAACTCAAAAACCTTTAAAAGTCTTCTCTTTATTGTCTTTTTCTTAAAATTGCTTCATGTATGCACAGGAAAACCAGCCAGCCCATAAAGAATTGCAATATTGCAAGCATAACACTGCCAAACAACACACAGAGTTTGATGCCATTCCAACTATCACTGGTCAGAGTAGAAACCAGACACTTAAAGTGCATGTGTGTCAATAAAAAAGTCACTCTTTAAAAAAAACAGAAGTAACCAATGCCAGACCGGCCGGACCTAGGTACTGGGCGTCTCCTCAGGAGACTGGAAGGGAGGGGAGGCCGCTTTTGTTACTTGGGGCTGGTTTTCTAGCAGTGCAGCAGTTTTAAAGGCACTGTAGAGTTCCTTGCACAGCCAACAGTTTTCAGGCAACACTAAAAATGCCAAGATAACTCTGGTGAATAATGTACAAGCTGGAGAGGGACTAGAGTTTGTCCAGGAGCAGTTTTGACTCATCTAAGGTAGCACAGAGGGTTAATATGCCTCCTGCAAAGAGCATGTACAATGCATATCACGGAACAGTAATGTATGTGCATATCTCAGTAGTTTACTGGTTTTGTCCCTGGGATCCTTTTGTTACTGGCAGTTCATAAATTACAATCATAATCTAGGTTAGAATGTTATGTTTTTTCCCCAGTCTTTCATTATCCCAATTCTGCTACAAAGGGTTCGTTTGGGTTGAAATACACTCTTATCAGTAAAGTCACCATAACCACTGTGTTAGTTCTAAATCCTGAGTTTGTGCTTCACTAGACCAAGCTCTCTTAAAAAATACCTACCAGTGTGGATGACGAGAATCTTACACCTTGTACTCCCCTTTGTTTTATGTAAAAGCCTCTATACACTGATTTACACATGCATGATTTACCTCTGTATGTGTGTGTGATGTAAAATTCTCCAACACCCTACACTGGTATGAGAGGTGCTATAAAACAAATGAAAAAAATGTGAGAGAGGGGCTATGGAGAGAAGAGAGGCACTGATGGAAGGTGATAGTGAGGGAATCATTAAGGAGCCCCAATAAAGATTGCTGTATCACCGTACACTGTAAGGTCATCATTTAGTTTGCTTTAAAAATTAACACAATTGAATATATAATGAAAATATGTTATAGATGCACTGTTTTTGCCATTTTTCACCAAATTATTTTTGGTGGAGAACCCCCCCCCAACCCCACTTGTAGTAGTCAATCCCGCTCGCTATGCACCGTTTGGGGGGCTGGTCTGACAACATCCGCCAGGGCTGCTTTGGGTTCCCAGTCCAGCCACGGAAGTAACTGGCAAGAGACAAACGGTGTTAAAAGAAAAGAGCACAAAAATCCGTCGACTATAATACTTGCCAAGGAAATATTAATAGCTTATTTCTTAGAAGCAAATATGTTCCTTCCACGTATGTGAGTTTATTTTAAAAGTTGTGTTTCAGGCAAAACTGTCAGATCTAATAATGGATTTCATTGGTGCCACCAAAAATAGTGAGTGCTTTGACAATGCAAGACCTTAAAACTAATCGCTCCAGTGCCAGAGACAATTATATTTCAATGACAGCCAGCCTTGGAGACGGTTTTCATTTTTCTAAGCCTACTAGCGCAAGGTCAACATGAATAAACTAAAAGCTTTTTTATTCTTGCTGCGTGCAACATGTTTAGCCCAACCATTTTTAAAATCAGAGTGAGCATATTGGATAATAACAATCTTTGTCTCACTTTTGCCACGTAAAAAAAAGGGTAGTGGTCGCAGCGCACGCATGTCATGTCCTAATTCAATAGTACATGCAAGTATTTTGAAAAGTTTGTCAGTATCCAAGTTCAGCTAATATAATATATTTATTTTTAAACTGATTCACATTGGCACGAAAATTCCCAACTCATGAGCCAGTGTGCTCCTTCAAAGCTGACCAAATGCTATGAATAATACAGACTGTTTTGCTCCTAAAAAGAGAGGCCAAGTGCACTTTAGGCATATTAGAAGGTCTATCTTCTGAAATACAAAACAAAGGGGCATATGTACAAGCCCATATCGCCACGGGAATGTCACTTTTTGTGACGTTTCTGTGGCGATAGGGGCTTCGCCTTATTTTCAAAGCAGCATTAAGCCACTTAAGGTGGCTCAACGCTGCCTTGTAAATTAGGCCCCCTTTCACGCTATGATTAGCGTGAAAGGGGTGGTCAGTGGATGTTGCTGTGGGCGTTTCACCGCTACACCCATTGATTTTGGCACTGCCCCCTATTTACAAGGGCAGCGTAAACAGGAGGCAGAGCCAAAATTAAGACCAGGAAATACCTGGTCTTAAGTTGGCGAAATGAGCAGAAATGGTTTATTTCTTCTCGTTTTTGCTTTTTCCATGTGTGCTGCCTGCGCACATGGAAAAAGCAAAACGCCTTGCATTGTCTACTTGTAGGAAGGTGACCCTTCCTCCACATAAACAATCCTTAAAAAAAATGACATTTTGTAACTTCCATGTGTACCGCATTAAGCAGCACACATAGAAGTGACAAAATGGCATTTCAGGATTGTTTATGTGCAGGAAGGGACACATAAACAATCCCCCCCTGCACGCACACACCCTTGCACTATGGTGCAAGGGTGCACCATAGTGCACTACTAAGTGTAGCGCCAGCGCAGGGGGAAATGCAAGGCTGCACCACATCCTCGTAAATATGGTGCAGCCTTGCGTTTCTGAAGTGGCGGAGTGAGGCGTTAAGTCATGACGGCTAACGCCTCACTCCGCCACTTCACTTATACATATGCCCCAAAGTCTTTCCGTTATGTGCATAGCACCATAGATAAAAATGGACTTTCCTCACAGATGGAAAGGTGTTTTTTCTATAATGTATAGTGTTTGCTAGCCAGTGGACGAGTCGTAGCAGCAGTGAGTGTGGGAGTGTAAAAGCAGGAGTGGAGACCAGATGTTACATGTACTTTGTAGGCCTGCCCACCTCAGTAAGGTAAAAATGTATTGAAAAGAACAAACTGTAGCCTTCCAAATTAGCTGGGGGTCAAAAGTGATCAAAAAATATTCACAGGTGACCATGAATGTCTGAAGGACACCCATAAATATTAATGATTTTGAACAGAACTTAGGTATAACAGACGCTTTCAAGCATTTTTCAATTGGGGGGCAGATATCAACCACAAGACTACGGGTGAACAAAGAAAAACACAATCGTCTGTATTAGGTTTGCCTTTTACGCCATTCACCCACAGAAACACAGCAATGTTTGAAGGGAAACATGGGCTTGGTTGTGTCAGCTAATTTACTTTATTTAGTAAACCCTTTTGACTTGTTGCTCTGCTTCTGGAAGAGCTTGTGTCTCACCATGCGTGCAATTTGGCAAGCCTGATTACAATTGCGCCCTTTATCCCTTCTAGATTCATTTATTGTCACTCCACACAAGTGGTGACTCAGTGGGTGAGCATGATGCCCCCAGGGTCCTGCTGCCCATTTTGTTTCCCAACGCCTTGGTTCTTCTCTCTGCATGACATCTCATGCCCACTTGAGTAAATCATTTTTTGTTTGAGCAACATTGGTCAATCTTATAGTTAAGGTAAATCCTAGATCTGTTGTATGAGCTGCTGCGTTTTATTCAATGGTCTGGTTGATCAACTCAGTAGTGGGGTTGATTCTTCTCTGATGTTAGGACATCGGATAGCTGGAGGTTCTGCCTACTTGCTTGATTATGGCTTGTATCTACTGGAGCAGTGTTGTATTCTTTGATGGGTTTCTGATACCTCTTAAAATGAGAAGCCTTTCTGATTTTCATTCTCTCCTCTGTGCCTTCTGTGATCATGGACCCCCTACGAGTGATTATTTGTAGATCCTGAGTACCTGGCATCTGACAGTTTTCTTTGTTCTTGTTTGGTCAACAGCAAGTCCCATTCCTTGATGTAACATTCTTTAGCTTGTCTTCATGAGTGCCTCATCTAGTCCTTCTTCAGTTGGTCAGTGTGGCATAGTTCATCTTCATTTTCTTTTCGGGATCAAGTTTTTTGTTCTTGTTGTCTCATGGTCCGGCTGAGTAACTGGGTGTTCACATCGTGTCCCAGCACGGCTGTTGGAGTGTATCACATGCCCAAGAACAGCATTTAGAGCTCATTGGATTGACATTCAGTCTAAATGCTTGTTGTCTGTTTCTCTTCAACAGAGACATGAATATTTTCACAATTCCACTAGCCTGAGGCCATTATGGCGCGAACTTCCAATGATTGAAGTCAAACTGCATTGCAAATTCTGTAAATTAATGTCTTTTGAAACAAGGTCCATAGTTACCCTTTACTAGTTTGGGAATGCCCCAGCCTTCAAATATTTCATCTAGAGCCAGAATTCCTGCAGCTGCACTGGTAGATGACTACTGTAGCAAAGGAAATCTTGATCAGCACAACAAATACATATTTACTGTCTTACAAGAGCCAGACAAAATCAATGGCAGTGTTGTGCCCTGTGCCACAACACAACAATGACATTTGCAATGGAGGGTGTTTATCCACTGGGCCAGTTATTTGGCATTGATGACATTCTCTCAAGGTGGTTTCTAAACCCTAGGTGATCATGGAAAATAGCAACCTCTGCTTCAGAACTCTCTTGGTGGCTCTATGCACTGATGCCCTTAATGAGCTTGCTGACACAAGCTCTGCAGAATGGCTATTTATGACAAGGATACTGTAGGTAGCCAGTTAGAGTTCTTTACACACCTGTATTAATGCTGTCAGCAGCTTAGAATCAGTCTCATGAGAAAGTTTTGTGCTCTACAATGTACTTCCATTAGTATTGAGCTATTTGTTTTTAGTCAAGGTGTGGTCAGGCAAAGTTTCATCAGCAGTCCATTTTATAGCAATGGAGGGTGGCAACACCCATTTCATCTTGAAATTTAGATAATCTTCTGTGGGAGAGAACTTTGCTTTTGTTGATGTTAGGGGATGTTGTGACACATAGTCCGCTGTATTATGTTCCTTCCCTTGATTATGTACACTGACATAGTTGTAGTCTTTATTCATATTCCAAACTTTAGATTATGTTTGGTATTTTTGCTTTAGGATTTCTATTAATTGGCAGTAATGTTTGGTGGCCTGTTACTATCATGACTTGCTTGGCCTAGATTAACAGATAGTAGTGTTCACATGCCTGCCAAATGCTAGGCCATCTTTCTCCATCTGTGAATATCTTTTCAATGTCAGTCTGATGTCTGTTGACATATGATACAATCTGATGCTGGTTACCTCTCCTCTGAAGCTGGGCCAGTAGGGATCTGCAAGCTACTGGGCAGGAGTCTACGGTTAATTCTGTGTAGAGGGGGTGATAGAAATCTGCCACATTTTCTGCACCATTGACTATTTTCATGATTATCTTCAAAGCTTGATATCACTCAAGCATCCTATTGAATGGTCTTCTTTGCTCTGTTTAATATCTCAGTGATTATGGTGATTGAGGGGAAAAATCTCGACATATCTTGTGCAGGCGACCCCAAAAATGATTAAATGACACTGAGGTCACAATGAGCTGGGATCTGGAGTGTCAATGAGTGCAGTGGATTATGAGGGGCTAAACTAATGCCTTTTTCTGGGAAGACATTGTTATGAAACCTCAAGTGGTCTTTGTGAAACTCACATTTATCTTCCTGCAGAGCATGACAGAAAAGTCTTAAAACATCATCGTGTTCTTCATGTGTAGCTCCATGCACCAGGATATGCTCACTATAGCTCATTTCATTGATAGTCTGTTTCTTTTTCTGATTTGTTTTTGAGGTAGTCTCTTGTTGCAAAACAGGTCCATATGCATGATAAAAGTCATAGGGGCATATTCTCAAGGAACCATCGCTGAGTTAACAGCACTTTATCGCAGCGAAAGGCGCGATAAAATTATCGCCCCATTCACAAGCTGGTGCTAACAGCCGCTACCACCAGTTTACTTGCGAAAGCATCCGCAAAAAACATCGCCACAGATGACCCCGGCAACTATCGCTTATGAGATGCAGAGTAGGCGTTCCCGAGCAAAAAGCTGTGACAACACCACACCTCAACATTCTCAACGACCAGCCAGATCGGCGATGAGAACACGAAACAGGCGATACGGCGCGTTAGCAGCAGGAAATTAACACCTGCTCTGACCTGGTGCAAAGTCGGACGACAACCTGCACCAAAAAAGGGAGCCCAGCCCACAGCCACACCTGAAGAACAACAGATGCCATGGAGCTACTCATCATGCAGCTCGGAGCCCCAACAGGGCCACAACATCCACCGCCACCTCACCCAGGTCTGCCACCCCCCCAGGACCCTCCCGCCCCCTCCCTGGACCACCACGGAGGCAGCGCAGACAAAGACAGCGGACCTTCAGGAAATGCACCAGCCTCACAGACTTGACACCAGAGAATGTCATTGCCCACTACAGACTCAAAAGGTCAACCATCCTCCGCCTCCTGACCATCATTGCCCACAGGCTGATGGTACCAACACAGCGGACAACCAACATCCCACCTCAGACAAAGCTGCTGGCCGTGCTGCACCTGTTGGCCTCTGGGACATTCCAACCAACAACCGCCAGAGTCAGAGGAGTCTCACAGCCAGCCCTATCCAAGTTCCTCAAACCTGTCCTGGATGCCATCATCAGCTTGGTACCCCAGTACCTATACTTCCCCCACACTGTGCAGGAACAGCTGGAGACCAAGCAAGGCTTCTACGCCATAGCAGGCTTCCCGCACGTGTTGGGGGCAATTGACTGCACACATGTCCTACTTGTGCCCCCTGCCGACACTGCACACAATTACCACAACAGAAAGCACACGGATTCCATCAATGTGCAGGCAATAGTGGACCACCAGGGACTTTTCACCAATGTCGTCGCCAACTACCCAGGCAGTGTGCATGATTCATACATCTTCCGACAGTCCATCATCAACTGGCGCTTCCAGGATGGCACCTACGGAAATGCAGTGCTCGTTGGTAAGTACCACATTAACACACCACACATCTCAACTCCACAATCATGCAACTCACAACCCTGGGAATGCACACGTTACAAACACACATACAACATGCCCACCCACCATACATGACAGCACAACGTGCTGCGGAAACCTGGGCTAGCCATGTACATGAGCCATCAACTGCATGGCACCTCAGCCACACAATAGCAGTATGTGGGGAGAGGTGGGAACCAGGCATGTGTGAAGGAGGCAAGTGACCCCTGAATGAGAATGCACACAATGCCAAGTGTGGCGTGGAAGTGCTGGACAGACTGCAGTATGCAGACTACAGACATATCCATGTCGACATATACTGCTGGTGGTGGTAGTGTTGTGGACAGTGGACGCAACCATGTCACCCCAGCCAGTGGGGAAGTCCTCGGAAATGTAGCTTGTGACGTCCCCCCTGTAAGCGTGTGCGGAGTGGGCTGGCCCGGCGTACGCCAGGCCAGCGTAGGGGTGTGAATAAAAAGCACGTAGCTCTGGGCGTGGTTCTCTTCCGGAATGCTCAACGTGTCTGCCAGGGCGGCGCCTCCTACCCCGGCACGAGGCTGACGCTGTCGCCGTGAGCGGTGTGGCCTGCGATCCTGTGCGCCTGCCGCAGCCCGGGCCGCTGGTCCCCGAACCAGTCCCGTCCGCCCCTGCGCATCCAGGCCTCACTGCTCACCTGCTGACACCTGCGTGTCTCCAAGAGGGCCAACCACGTGCCGGTGCTCGCACCAAGCCAGAGGCCCTTGACCTTGGCAGCCTCCTCAGACCATCACGGCCTCCGCGGGCAAGGTTTGCAGTACTCCTTTGTCGTTGATGTACTCCACCGGCATACACAGCGGACAAGTAGGTCACACATTTGGAACTGAGTCTTGATTACACAATGGCAGAGTACACATGTTATTACAGAGTTTAATTCAGTATACTCCCTTCGATGTGGTGCCACCAACTCTGTGCACAGCATTCCGATCATACGTGTCTGTGGGCCCTTGCTGACCACTGCCTCCGGCCTACATTGCGGTCCAGCAGTCCTCACACCAATCCAGTACAGTCCGTAACAGGCAGGACACGGCATCGTCGCTGGCTAAGCACCCGCTCAGCTCTGCTGCCTCCACCTCCGTCAACCAGGAACCATCTCCACATGCCATTTCAACACCGTGTGTTAGAGATCCAGCAGGAGCTGGCTGCACAGCGGTTGTCCCGCGCTGACCGCTTCCTCCGGCACCCACTGCGGTCGAGTAGGACACACAATTGGATCTGAGTCTTGATTTGTTCATTGCAGACTTCATATCATTGTGCAGGCCTCATCGCAGACTGCATCCCCTTCCTGCTCTAGTGCCACTGACTCTGTGCCACAGGAGTCATGGACACTCTCCGGTTTAACTCTGGTGGCATCTGAGTCTTTGGCCTGGGGGTTGTCTTCATCATCATGTAGCTGATACTGACATCATGGGAAAAAGGAGACTGTAGCATTCAACTCCTCCATATTGCCTGTTTCTGCTATCTTCTGCCCTCTGCGTCATGCTCTGGATGGACACCTTCCACTGTCCCCCGTAACACTCTGCGACACTCTCCTTGGACATCAACGTGGGCCCGCTCAGCTCTCATGGCCCTACCTCAGTGCATTGCAAGTCACCGTCCTGTGGCGGTGTCCCTGTGCCGGCCGCTGTACATCCGGGGCCACCAACTCTGTGCAGCTCAAGTCATGGAACCTTGCTGTTTGTACTTTGCTCTTCTGATTGTCTGAACACTGTTGTGGTTGTTGCCAGCACCAACCAACCCCTGAGGGGTGGCTTACACTATCCAACACCCATCCAGCACAGGCGTCACTGGACGTGTGACCCTGGCAATAAAAGGTGCCGGGCGCACGTGCCCGTAGCCAGTTCCGCGGATAATCTCAGTGTGTCCGTGTGGTCATTATGTATGGATGAGGGCACCGGGCCATATCACATTACGCTGTGCTGTGTATGGTGGGCGCAACCTTGTCACCTCAGGCAGTGGGGTAGACCTGGGACATGTAGCTGTGTCAGACCCCCCTGTGAGCGTGAGGGAGTGGACCTGCGTATGGCAGTATGGCGTAGGGGTGTGGTTATTCAACACGTGGCTCTGGGCGTGGTAAAGTTTAGGCCTTGCCAGGGAAGTAACTAATGTGTGTGTCTCAGGTGTAGTGTCGGCACCACACGTCACGCAATATTCAATGTTGCCATGTAGCATGCACCCGGAGTACGGGCTCGGCCAAGGGGTAAATGAGGGTGCACAGGCCCGCTCGGGGTCAGGGATTCTGGGAGACCTGAACTTCCATTTAGAAGCATTGGAAGATAGAGATACAAAGGAGCTTCTAGAAATGACTTCAGAACTAGGCCTTAGACAGCTCATTCAAAAACCTATGCATCTAGCAGGGCATACTCTAGATGGTCTCTTTTCTAACAATCCCGCCATCTTTAACATATCTACTCTTCCACTAACCTGGTCTGACCATCACGCCGTTCTCTTTAGATACAAGCTTCTTCATTCTAACACCACCAGCTTGACTCACGGTAAGACCATTGGTAGAGCTTGGCACAAAATTGACTCTTTGTCGCTCATTGACCATTTAGCTCAAACCCTACCGGACTGGAAGCTAGATGCAGAATCCTCTGCCATAAGCTATACTTCATGGCTAGAGTCTAATTGTTCGAAACTTGCTCCTATCACGACGATCAACAAAAATAGAAAAACACCCTCAGCTCCATGGTTTTCGGAAGCTCTGAGACTGGACAAACAGGCCTGCAGAAGGCAGGAAAGAATTTGGCGAAAATGTTATGAAGCTCCAGAAAAAGATAGATACAGAGCTATGCTCTCTGATTTTAAAAGAAAAGTGATCCTCGAGAAAAGCCAGTATTTTACTTCACAAATAGAGAAAGCTGGTAACTCCAGCAAAGAACTATTTCTGACTGTAAAATATCTGACCTCTGGTACGCAGGAGGATTCCGCCAATTATAGTCAAGAATTCTGTGATGAACTTGCCTATACATTTAAATCTAAGGTGGATCAAATTTTCAACCAGTTTGCCACTGTAAGGCACACATTAACTCCTTACAGCAAGAAGACATTGTCAAACAGTCTTTTATTAATTTTACTCCTACTTCTGCAACTCAAATATCTGAACTTATTCTGAAAGCTAAATCAGGATCACCAGTAGATCCTTGCCCCCCTAGAATTCTACACAGTATCGGCCAGTTCATGGGACCCCACTTGGCCAAGCTGTTTAATCAGATGATGGCACAGGGATCTTTCCCTACTGTGTGGAAACAGGCATGTATCTTACCACTTTTAAAAAGCCTAATTTGAATTCAACTGATCCAGCAAACTATCGACCGATTGCAAGAATTCCTTTGCCTGCAAAGATAATAGAGAAAGTTTTAAATGCAGAACTCTCCACCTTTATCACGGACAGTCAGGTTTTAGATCATAGCCAGTTCGGTTTTAGAGCTAATCATAGCACGGAAACGGCATTGATAAAAACAACGGAAGAGATTCGGTCTTCTCTAGATGGCGGTGGGTCAGCAGTTCTCATACTGATGGACCTATCCACAGCATTTGATACAGTAGATCATACTCTTCTTGTCCAGCGACTAAAAACAATAGGGATAGGAGGAGAAGCCCTCTCCCTACTGACGTCATTCCTATCAGAAAGAACTCAAACAGTCCAGATAGGTAAATTTAAATCGGACCTTTTACTTTGCCGTGCGGAGTCCCCCAGGGCTCCTCACTGAGTCCTACGCTCTTTAACATTTATGTGGCTGAATTGGCTCCATTGATTAGAAGTTTTAATTTGATTCCTACCTCCTACGCCGATGATACCCAGTTGGTAATCTCGACAGTGGATAAGGATATCAATCACTCTCAAAAACTTCACGACTGTATGATTAAATTAAGTGATTGGATGGGCAATCATTGCCTGAAGCTGAATTCTAGCAAAACGGAAGTGATCATGTTTGGCAATCTCTTTCCGCCTTGGTCCCCAGAGTGGTGGCCAGACAATTTTGGCCCCCCTCCCACACCGGTAACCAAAGCCAAGAATCTTGGCGTTATTATAGATGATAAATTGAGTCTGAAGCCCCAAATATCTAAGGTGGTGTCTTCTGCGTATTTGATGATTAAAATTCTAAGAAAAATACTCCTTTTCATTCCCATAAAAACCAGAAAGACGGTCGTGACCTCTCTGGTTTTATCAAAACTTGATTATTGCAATGGCCTATACATCAATATCCAATCCACTCTTCTCAGAAAGCTTCAAATGGTACAAAATGCCGCTGCAAGACTTGTACTAGATATTCCCAAATATCAATCTGTTAGATCAGGTATTCGTGACCTGCACTGGCTGCCAGTTGGGCAGCGGGTAAAATTCAAGGCGCTTTGTATTGCTCATAAGGCGCTTCACAAAGAAGGCCCGGAATTTCTATGTGACCTTTTCAGATGGTACTTACCTAACAGACCTCTACGATCGGCCAACACCAATTTGATGCCGACTGTCAGGATCAAAAAAATGAATTGGGGTGGGAGGAGTTTTAGCTACAATACCACAAAAGAATGGAACTCCCTTCCATTATATCTTAGGAAGATTCCCTCTCTCCTCGAATTCAGAAAGCAACTAAAGACATGGCTCTTTTAGCAATAGTGGTCTGCAATTACAGTTTGGAGAACCGGAAGCGCCAAGACACCCAAGGGTATATGCTGCGCTATATAAATTATAATAACATAACATAACATGCCAACTGTTGTGTGTGTCGCTATTTCCGCAGCATGAGCCAAAGGTCTACCCTCGACTGCATGGCGAGTTCAGCCAGGCATGAACTCCACATCTGTGTCCACCCTGTCCTTACCATTGGCCTACACACACGTGTCCGTCCACCTACAGCACACGACATCACTGTGTCGTTGTCAGGCTTGTGGACATGCGCAGACAGGCATGACAATTGTGTGCCGTAGGGGTGCAAGTGATGCAACCGCGCTGCGCACTGTAGTGAACATGCTTGGGGGAGGGAGGGGCGGCATTGAGGCTACGTAATACACATTGATGCCGCTCATTTGCAACAAGCAGTACATGTCATGCAGGAATAACAAAGTCACACATCAATGAACCAGTGAGCCCGCCAACACATCATGCCGAACAGACTATTGACTCATGTCTCTCTGCACTGTCACAGGTGACCAAGGATATGCACTCTGCGCTTGGATGATGACACCCCTGCGAGCCCCAAACACACAGGCCCAGAGGCAGTACAATGCAGCCCACAAACGCACCAGGGGCATCGTGGAACACACATTTGGCGTGTTGAAGTCACGTTTCAGGTGCCTGGACGTCACAGGTGGAAGGCTCCTGTACAGCCCACACATTGTGTGCAAGATGATCGTTGCATGTTGTGTGTTGCACAACATATGTGTACGCAGCAAGGCACCATGGATACAAGTGCCAGATGCACCGGACGATGATGATGGAGATGAGGCAGGTGGACCACACCCCACTGCAGCCGCAGCAGGAATAGCCCGTAGGAACAACATCATTGACAATTTCTTCACATGAGCACGTCACATTGGGGCAGTCCTTGGCAGTAATGGGACAGTACAAAATGACCACAGGCACAGCATGTGCAAATAAATGCATTCGAAGGTCACTATCCCTGAGTGCATGTCTCTCATCTGTACAGGCACATCACTCAGACAAGTGGGAGTGCAACATGTATTGCTATCAATTTTGTGATTTGTTCATGTATGGTGGGTGTGTCCCCTCTGTGCAGAGAGGCTGTTTAGGGTGTCACGTATTCGAACTGCCAGTTCTATGTGTCGCAGTTAGTAGGGAATCCCACTCTTCGGCGTTTCACATGTGTCCAGATTCATTCCATTTTGGCTGCCATTTGTGTCCTGCAGGTGACAACCGGGCTCCTTTTGGGGTCAGATGTGTACCACCATGATGCAGGGATGCCCCCTGTGACTCATGTCCCACAACATGGGCAACATGTACGTAAGCTGGAGTCACTGCCCCTACATTCGTCCCCGCTTTCATAGTTGATTGATCATGGTCATGACACATCTGTGTGCAGGAGGGGTTGCTTGTCCCTCTGCAATGTGAGGGGGAGATGCGGTTTTACTGTGTGTTACATGCATGTTTCAGCATTTGCGCAGTTTACATGCAGACTGCATGTCAATGTACATTGTGACTGTGGGGAGATGCCTATTTGATCCGGGACGATGCTCATTTGTTCTACGTCACGGATGTGGGGTTGTGCTCGTACATTGTCATCTCACCGTCTTTTTTACTCTGCTTTTATTGTGCATTTTTCCGCATGACGCGTGGGAATTGCAGGCCTCTCACTGGTTATCGCTGATTTTTGTATCGCGATTGGCCTCATCGCTACTATTTTTCCGTTCGTGTTTCGCGTTTTTTCTGCGTCGTGTTGGTTTTAACATGTTCATTTGACGCGTTATCGTTGGACTATCGCATGGGGCCGCCGTGTTGTGAATTCCACGTTAACACAGAGTTGTTTTCCCGCCATGGACTGCGATGTGAAGAGTTGCGTTAGACTGATTTTGCGGTAGTTATCACACGTTCTTGAGAATATGCCCCATAATGTATTGAGAACCCTCATGAAGTACAATTTGATGATACCCTTTATTGTGGTCTAGTTTTATGAATATATTCGGATTGTTTAGGAGTGTTATCATGTTGCTAATGTGCCGTCCTGGGTGTTTTTCTTTCTCAATTGCCATATTTGGTTGTCACAGGTCAACTCACAATGACACATTCCCCTCATTATAATGTTTGGGTATCACTGCCAGGGGTTACACCCTGAAATTGGTCCCTTTAATTCTTTATTGATGTCAGCAGCCAAATGTCTTTAATGTCAACTTCCTCCACTTGTAGCAGCTGGAATGGTATCTTGTGATGGTAATGAATTACATGCTTGATGTTTTCAGTCAGGCTTGAAAATTCTTTATTTTCCTGATCAATTTATGAACATTTTGGGGGCACAATGGATATTTCCTTCTGGACAGTATAGTGGATGGCTTCTAGTTTCAGTTGGTCTGTGGTGTTCAGTCTGATAATGCAGCCTGTTGTCATGGGACCATCCATGACGTCAGTCAGTTTTCGCAGGTCTGTCTCTATTTATGAACATTGTCCTGAATGTTCTGTGGCATTCTAGTGGCTAATAACCCATCCAGGCATGTACTTTCACATCAAGATTTTTTCATTTTCTGTCTGGGTTTTGAATTCTGATATCGATGACACAAATGGAATAACTGAGCCTCTGCTATCCAAGATGAGTTTGGCGTGGTAATTTTCCATCATTGCATTGATAGTGGGGCTTTTCTCTGTATGATTTTGAAAATCATTTTTTATTAGGCTTATCAATAAAACAATACAATAGCGTCACTCTTAGTGCATTGCATGGCATCCGTGATATTTATCGTAACTGACAGTGAGAGGGTCATTTGCTTTCGAACCACATTAAACTGATTAAAAAGGAACAGCAGGTAGGGGTGGTGGAGCATGGCAGCACATGGAGTTCCAGGGGCAGTGACATGAGATGAGTACAGTACAGTGAGGAAGGCCCAGAAACAAAGTGGGAAAGGGGAGCCACAGTGTGGTGATGCGCATGTGAAGTAAGGGTAGCAGGAGCAGGGGAGCCATGTGATCGGGGAGAGGTTGTTGTTCTTGATATTATTCTCTGTATGATTATGCCATGCTGAACCTTGAACTCATATTCATCATTGTCTCCGGAGAACGATCAGGCACTTCTACAAGAGTGTTGAGTTGACAATCAGGACTCCTGGAATAACGATGTCGCCTGGGAAAGCTGTCACAAGTAAGCTGAAATGCTGCTCTATTCCTTCATGGACCTTGTGCGATACTGTGACTTCCTGTCCTTGGTTTTTCAGGAGGACTTTCTTTTCACAGCTTTACACATTATTTTGTAGTGCCCTTCTTTTCCACACAGTTGGCATGATTGTCCAATGGAAGGGCATTCGCCATCATGCAGATATGTTTATCCACATATGTAACACTCACTTTTCTCTCTGTTGTAAATAACTACGTCAGTCTATCACTTATTCTGCTTTTTGGATTTTTATCTCCATCCTTGTTTCCAAGTCATCTTTCTCATAGTGCATTCTTGCAACCTGAATATTTGTGCTTTTTTTACAACCTTGCCAGCCTCAATTTACTTTGCCTGGTCATTAATGCAGATCATGTCTTGTATGTCTTCAAATGTTTAGTTCTGCCTCAATAATCTGAGCTGCAGAGATTCACACTGACAATCTTCTATGATATGCTGATGGACTGCAAATCCACCTGAGAATTTACTGAATTTACAATATTGAACCAGTCTTCGTAGGCAGATGATAAAATTAACCTTTGATTCTTCTTGTTCCTGTGATGCAAATTTGAATGTATATCTCTCATAATGTACAATCATTTTGGGACAGAATTTGGCATTGAGTGCCTCAAATATGATGCAATGGTTCAGTAGTTTTAATGCAGGCAAATCTATCATGACTTTGAGATGTCTCTGCGCATCAAGTTTTTCTTGCTCTAAAGTGTACTTAGTTTAGGATTCTTTGTGGAACCCTGGGTTTTCTTAATTGTTTGTTTATTGTTTGTTCGTTTCTTTGTCCTTCAGTTTCTTTTGTGTTCTTTTTGACTTTCAGTCAGGCATTCATATTGATGCCTGTCCTTCAAATGGCATATCAACTGAGAGTGCTGCTTCTCCTCTTGACTCCAAAATGTCCACTTCTCATGGGATCTCTTGATAAATCTGACACTTTCACTTTTTTCCAGGGATTACAAAACGGATGTGCAGGCTGCAACATCTGCTTGTGCTTGTTCTCTTTTGCTTTCTTTCAGTGGGAAAACTCCTTCTTTGGGAGTATTTCCTCTGTGTGTGGCACTGTAGACAAGCCATTGTTTCATGTTGTGAATGCCTACTGGATAATTGCTCCTCTCCTTTGCTCACCATGTTCATGAAGTAAATTAACACTCTGCACCTATATCACTGGAGCAGTCTGCCAGTCTTGTTATTTTTTCTCTTTCTCCCACCTGAGCAGTTTGCACCTTTTCTGAACTCCAACGGAGAAAGTAGATCAACTTTAAAATGGCTACTTCAATGAGCCTGGGTTGTGGGCTTTTGATAGGAAAGTATTACACTTAGTTTACATGCGATCTTCTATTGCTGCAGATGCATGCACGTCTGTGTGCCAACATAGCCAGAGTTTGGGTTCCTCTTTCACACCATTCACCCTCGGAAACACAGTATAGTAGAAAGGAGGTCACTGACTGACTGTGAAAGCTAATCTATGTTCGTTTAGTCAGCCTTCTCTATAACTTGTTCCTCTACTTCTGACAGAGCTTGCCTTTCATATGCGTGTCCTAGGGTAGCCTAGTTTCCAACTGCCCACTTTTTCACTTCCTACTTACTCGTTTGCCCCCCACCAGATGTGGTGACCAGCCCTCGGTCAAATCGAGTCGTGTCTCTAAGGTCCTGCTGTCCATTCTTAAAAATGGGAAAATAAATCTATGATATCCGAATTTGTATCAACCTATTTCCCTTTTAAATTCAGAATATAACAGTTTTACAAAATTAATTATTGTGGATTTAATAAGGTTATTCATAAACTATTTTATTCAGATCAAAATGGTCTACTAATGCAAGTTATCTGGTTGAGGCCTTGCTCTTCTTCAATACCAAACAAATTCCTGCAATTATTTTTATGTTAGATGCTGAAAAAGCATTTGATCTTGTCACCTATGAAACACTTTTTAACATTTTGCGGGAATTCAGTTTCCCCATACAGGTCATAAGTGTTATTCACAATAGCCAAATCTAGGTTGATAATTAATTCATCGGAGGCTGGAAGTGTCAGAGTCAAAAGAGGTACAAGACAGGGCTGCCCCCTTTCAATAATCCTATTTTCTCTTTCTATAGAACCACTAGCCATTGTTACTCATACAGATGGCGTAATTGTCCCACCCGCACCACAAGTTGCTTGCATAAAATTGAACGCAGATCGCATAATGCTTTTTTAAATTCCAAGTAGAATATGTCAGGAAAAAATATTTGATATTTTTGCACTTTATCAAATACTTGTTAGGGGTACAAGAAAAATTTATTAAAAACAGAGATCATTTGTGCAATTGTTTGCCAGAACAACTTTTGCCGGAGCTTCGGAGCAGTTATAATTCCTGTCCAAAACCTAACCTAGGTATTAAACTGTCAAATAACATAGAAGAACTTTATGACTTAAAGTAAACTCTTTTAGATCAAATTCGGGCATCGCTATTAAAATATTAAAACAGTGATTAAAATGGAATTTCCTGCCTCTTACACTGATCAGTAGAGTAGCTCTGATAAAAATGACAGTTTTACAAATGGTTAATTTCTTCTTTGCTGCTGTCCATTGTGTACTATATGCTTATTTTTTAAAGAAGATTGAGTCTATGAATTTTTTCCTTTATGGCACAATTCCAGCCCTAGATTAACATTAAATAATATATGTATTTTTTTTTAACTTTGCATTTTCTTATCTTAATGCAGCAACGTTTAGGGATATCAACTTCAAGAATCAAGAGGTGGTTACTATCCCAGTTATAGCGAAGTGGAAATCAAATGGGTTTTCTAAAATCACAGGTTTCATGGTCGCCAAACGTTGGAAAACCAGGGAGGAAATAGAGGGAATAATTGGAGCTGACAGAAATTTTCTGCAATGGCCATATAATGTGATATATCTTACCCTTTAGAACTTGTGCCCTCAAATGGTTTTAGAACAGAATAAGTTAGTTATAATTTGATTGAAAAAGATGTATTTAAACACGTTAGGTAGGGGAAACAATGATTGACATAGTTTAAACAAAGAAAGTCTTTTTTTAAAATCTCGTTGACATGGGCCAAACAGGAAAGCATTATGCTGACAGCTAAAACATATGAAAAGTTTAATTAATTAAATTTTTCAGTGATGCATGGAGCTAATTTCCTTAAGATGCAATTTTACACAAAATGGCTATTATATTATACCCGGCCCATTTGAATGAAATGAATTCAGAATACCTACCTTGATGTGATTCCCCGGATACATCTTGGCGGACGGGTTACTCCATCACAATGGCGACGAACATCCCGTCTGCAGAAATATAAATCCCATTATTTGGGATTTATATTTCAGCAGACGGGATGTCCGTCACCAGTATGATGGAGTAACCTGTCTGCCAAGATTTAAAACAGGCCCTAAGACTCTGTAGACAGCGTTCCCATTAAAAATTCACCGAGGACTGTCTTATCAGAAGGCTGATGATTAGTCTTCCTGAGCACTGACAATTGGGATCTGATACAGGTGATGTGTGGGACTGCAGTTTCGATTGTTCAGGGTAAGGACATTTCTAGGCAGGGCCTTTTTTTCTGTCCCTGATCACTGCTTCTGGAAGGCTGATGACAGTTGGGTGCAGAGATCTCATACTTCATTTTGTACTTGTGGTGGATATTCATGCCACCTTACACAAAGGCTATGCCTGAGGAGTAGCCAGAAAATTACATTTGATAGGGAACAAATCCAAACCAGTTCTGAAATGATCCACATCCCCTGTCTGAAACATATTGTATGACAGTGCGATCCACACCACCCCATATTGTTTCAATTCCAAGTTCTTCTTGACCAAGAAAGGGAGTGATCTACAGAATACGTGAAGAGCTGTTGCATGACCATAGCTACTGCCTGTATGACAGCCAGTTTCCCAAAGGTTAGAGACCATCACCTAAAGCATGCCAAACTTGCTGAAGAAGCAGATCTACATAACACCTAGAAGCCTGCCTGCTTGGTCTGAAATAGAAGGAGAGTTCATAGCCCTGCATGAAAATAGATTGTCCAAGAGGAGAATCCAGCTGTGTTCCTAGCTCGAGGAACATCCAGAACATGCTGACTGGCCATGTGAGCAAACTTGGAGATAACTTGTGTTGTGAGGGGTCTCCTGGTCCCCCATACTGATCCCAGCATTTGGCTGAGTACAAAACTAAGCCAAAAAGCCATCCTGTGCTGTCTAGCACCCTGTGATGCCTGAAGGCTTGGTGCTGCTGACTCCCAAGAAAATCTGAGGAGGAAGTGCCATCACTCAAAAACAGAAACCGATCATGGCATGAAGGCTGCAACTTCCCAAAGAAGCACCCCCTGTGTGACTGTAGCTGGAGGCCCCATCTGCCCACAATGTGCCCCCATTTGATCCTAGTCTGGAAGACATGTCTGTGAGAAGTTGGCCTGGCATATGCTGTCCACTAGTTATAGTGGGCACCTTGCACCAGTCCAAACAACCCCTTATAGGTGATAGGTTAAAGACAACCTTTATAGAAAGCTATCCTAGTGGTAGCTATGGAGAGCAGCCTTCAGGCTAAGTCTTAGAGGAATGTAAAGCAGCTTGTTTTACCAGTCTATAATCTCTTGAGTGACCAAATGAAAGAGGACCACACCAGGTATATATATAAAATATATGTATTTAGTCTTAAACACACCCATCTAGTCTCTTTATGAGGCTAGAGTTCGAAGTACATAAGTTACAAGTCAAATATCAGCAGTATTTAGCACAATACACGTTTGAGCCCTAGGGGCGTACCAAACCATATACTAAAATAGTGGTATAAGAACCACGACTGAACTAGACACAAGGCCTAGAGCCTGTCGAAGTGCTTGGACCCCAAGGAACCACCCAAGGTAGTGGCACAGGGGACCCACGGGGGACGCGTGCAGTGTGAGAACACAGCCGCGAACCGCCGTTGACTTCTATGGGGAAAGTCGCGGTTAGATTTTTAAAGAAAAAGGACACTTCGGAGAGGACTTCCAGTTAACCCCTTAAAACTTAAGAGTTTCTAGGGCCCACACCCACGTGAGTACCGAAATACTCGAGTTACCTCACCCAGGGAAGCCGGGTGCATACGTGTTAAAAGGTGTCGGGAAGCGTCGTCGTTTTCAATGGCGACCTCAGGAAAAGTGCTGCTGCCGTGAAGAAGAAGAGTGTCCGGAGCGATCCAAGCCTGGATCGAGGAAAAGGAAGACCTGAAAGCAGAGGGGACAGAGTCTGGGTCACTAGCCAGTGACCAGGGGCACAATAGTCGAATGCCCTCAGAAGTCGGGTGCTTCAGGTGAGTTGACTGGTGCATTGACTCTTCAGCCACGAGGTCCAGGAGGTGTCGGCGACAACCAGGAGCTGGATTCGAGCTGTCCCACAAAGTCTGTCGAGTGCTGCGGTGTCGGCAACCGGATTGGACCCAACAAGCCTTGGCAACGGCAAGTCATGGGGAAGTGGAGAAAAGGCTGCGGTGCAGACCAGCAAGATCTGAGGGACTCACCCAGCAAGGGTAAGTCAGGGCACTTCTGGAGCAACCAGAAAAGCCCAAGCAATTGAAGAGTTGCCTTCATGGGGACCCACTAGCCAATGGACTAGAGATTGTGAAGGAGCCTCAAGCGGTCGCACTTGGAGCTAGACCACGGGACACACGTGAAGTGTAGGCCAGTGATCTTCACTGCAGTTGGTGCTTGGGGCTAGGGCTACTTGGAACCCAAAGCACAGCTTTGAGAAATGTCAGAAAGTTGATGCACTTGCAAATGTGCTCGGTGTCCAGGGGTCACGGTTCCATGTTACCCACGACAGCTACGGGCCTCAGCTTTGCTGTGGACTCAGGGCAGCCTTCGCAAAGTCTGGAAATCTACCCCTGGTGATGTAAAGACTTCGGCATCTGGCGGGAGCTTCAGTAATGCAGACCGGACAGATCCTTTGTTGGTGCCTGCCAAGCAGGGGAGTCACTCCTTGACCCCAAGGGAGATTCTTCAGTCCTCTAATCTTGATGTAGAGCGTTGAAGGTCCAGGATTCAGCTTCAGAGTTTCGTCCAGGGATATCTAAAGACCTGTTGCCAGGGTTCCCTTACTTATACTAAGAAAAGGGGTTGTACTAACTCTGGGGACCCACCTATGGGAGGGTTTGGAAAGAGGGGTGGCTACACCCATTTCCTTTGTCCAGTTTCGCACCAGAGCAGGGGCTGGCAGCCCCTGCAACAGGTTTGAACTGGGGTATGCACGAGGACACCAAATGTGCCCCCAGTGCAGGACTTCATAGCACTCAGAGAGTGCACCACCCAGCCCCAATCCACTAAGGCCTGTCTGGGAGGTGGTAACACCTCCCTGAGACAGGCAACCTATTGTCCAGGCCTCCTCTGCCGGAGTTTCGGTCAGCAGCAGGAGGCCAGACTCGTGTCTGTGGCTGCAGCATCCATTTTGTGATGCCAGGCTCTGTTTAGTTGGTACCGGGTATACCGGTGCTGTCATGTCTCTCTCTCTAGAAGGGTGGGATCATACTCCCACACCAGGGACTGGTGTGGGGATATGATTCCAAGGCGTTTGACACCAAACAAGACATGTTTCCGTGCAGCCATCCCAAAGTTAGCATTTACTGTTTAGATATAATGCACTTAAGAATATATGGTCAGGCTGCACCACAGACAACCCCGGAGAGGAGATTCCGAAGGCTGCAGAGGGGCTCTGCTCATGCATGGGCACCCTCTCACATATAACCAAGCACCCTGCCTTCAGGATTGATAAGGCCTGCCATAGGGGTGACTGATAGGTTTCTATGTGCAGTGTTAGGTGAGCTATAGTGAACCTATATCTCTGTAAGGGGTGCATGCACCACCTTACCCAGGCTGCAGTAGCAGTCCTGTGGTGTCATTTTGGAGGGCCTTCCAGGGGTGGCACAATACATGCTTCAGCCCCTGGTAGGCCTCTGGGGTACCTATGCCCTGGGTACATAGTATACCATATACTAGGGACTTATAAGGAAATCCCAGAATCCAATCTGAAGTGTACTTAAGGTACAGGGAATCAATTTAGAGAGGAAGCAGCTAGGCTGGGGTCCTGGATAGCAGGTCCCCAGCCAGACTAAAGTCGAAAAACAGTGATACACCAGCAAAAAGTGGGGGTAACCATAAGAGGCAGATCCTACTCTCCTACAATGTCTGCTACGAAAGGCACTTCTCGAGCAGGCCTGCCATGCGGCTCCCCTGCCATGGGTTTAGTCCCAAGTGAAACCGCTGCACTGCCTCTTCTCAGTGCAGTTGCCGGTGATAGCACCAGCCAGAGGACTGCTCACAAGTGCAGGCTGACTGTCACAACCTGGGCATGTTACAGGGCCTGATAGAAATAACCCCTGCCTCCTAATCCTGCTTGACCAGTTTACTTCTTCTGAAACTAACCACAATCATCCACTGAGTCACACTCTTGCAATGTGCATGGGCTTAACTGATTCAGTCCTATAGAGGTTCACCTCTTATTCCACCAACTGGCAAGAGTTAGCACAGATAAGATCTGCCTGATACACCTTCTGATGAGTAGCACCTCAAAGATCCATCGATTGTCACATCATCATTACACTTTAAAGGGAATCACTTGGATCAGTACTCACAAACAACATCAAGATCTAGTAATATGCTGACAACATAAAACTCTTCCTTAACATCTCCTCAGCCACCAACATACAGCATCTCAGAACCAACACTGAGTTGAGCTAATCTTGAAATGGATGTCAGTCTAAAGTTCAAACTGACAAAGACTGAGTTTCTCCAATTTGCCAAAATCTCCAAACCTCCACAGAGGCAACTGTGACTCTCTGAGATTAAACTAGACTTATTCAAGCTCTAGCTGACTGTCACTGCAAAATCATTTTGATTCAACCTTGGCCCCGAACTCACCTTTAATGACACATCACTGAGAAAATGAAGACAGTTTGGTACCAACTCTCCCTCCTAAAAAATGACCTGATTCCTTCCTGAAACATATTTCTGAAATGCAGTCCTCTTACACGTGGATGCAGACAATCCTCGGCTATATTGACTACTCAATGCCACTCAAGCATCCAATACAAAATCCTACATACTGCAGTACACTTTGCCACTTTAAGAATTTCAGTACTTTAAGTATTTCATCTACATGGCCCCGCTCGCACGCATCGCCAGACAGCACGACCTCAACATAATCTCCTACGCCGACGACACTCAACTGATCCTCTCCCTCACCAAGGACCCCCTCGCCGCCAAATCCAACCTCCATGAAGGAATGAAGGCCGTCGCCGATTGGATGAAGATCAGCCGACTAAAACTGAACACGGACAAAACAGAGGTCCTCATCCTCGGCTCCAACCCCTCAGCCTGGGACGACTCCTGGTGGCCAACGACGCTGGGAGCAGCCCCGACACCCACCGACCACGCACGCAACCTGGGAGTCATCCTCGACTCAACGCTCTCCATGGCCAAGCAAGTCAACGCAGTCTCCTCCTCCTGCTTCAACACCCTCCGCATGCTTCGCAAGATCTACAGGTGGATCCCGACAGATACAAGAAGAACAGTCATCCAGGCCCTCGTCAGTAGCAGACTTGACTATGGGAATGCCCTCTACGCGGGAGCCCCGGCCAAGCTCATCAAGCGACTGCAACGCATACAAAACGCCTCCGCACGCCTGATCCTCGATGTACCACGCCACTGCCACATCACCCCCCACCTGAGGAACCTGCACTGGCTCCCCATCGACAGGAGAATCTCCTTCAAACTCCTCATCCACGCACACAAGGCACTCCACAAGACTGGCCCAGCCTACCTCAACAGACGACTCCTCTTCTACGTCCCCAACCGCCAGCTCCGCCGACCTCTCCCTCGCCACCGTCCCTCGCATTCGAAGAACTACCACCGGCGGCAGATCCTTCTCCCACCTCGCCACCAAGACCTGGAACACCCTTCCACTAAGCCTACGACAGACCCAAGACCTGCTGACCTTCAGGAGGCTACTCAAGACCTGGTTGTTCGACCAGTAGCAGCACCCCCCCCTTTTTTTCTCCCCAGCGCCTTGAGACCCTCGCGGGTAAGTAGTGCGCTCTACAAATTCTGTGATTTGCTCCCTTTCCAGGCCCATATTATCTCTAAGACAGCTGCATCACCTATAAAGTCACATGAAACTCTACACCGATTCATCTGGTCAGGAAAATATGCATTTCAGATGGGCTGCACCAAACCAAAAGCCATGACATCACAGACTGGAATTGAACATGTGCATTAAAGAAAGAAACAGACACCAGTCCCTCTCTGTCTACGCTCCCAGGATATGAAACAACATTCCCACTAGCATCAGAAGTCTTCCACCACACCAACAACTCAGAAAGAAGCAGAAGACTGATGTATTCAAGGTTTTTCCGCCCTCACAATAGGAATCTTCTGGCCTCACGGTGTAACATCCTTGAACTGCACCCAAGAACTCTTGACTTTTTCTTCAAAGCTCTGTTGCTTCCCAGGTACCTCTGCAATTTAAAAATGTCTAAACATAACATAACATGGAATATCAAATATCCAAATGTAACATAACATGGTATAGCAAAACCTTTCATTCTACAAGTCAGAATAGAGATAGTTTATGAAAGATCTGTAGATGTGTCAGTACGAGGTGAAGCTCACGGTTGAAGTGCAATGTGAATCCAAATCAGAAGAAATATTGGGGCACATGCATCAAGCATTTTACCGGTCGCAAACGGGCTGATTCGCAGAATTAGCCTGTTTGGGACTGGAAAAATGCCTTTTCCAATGCATGTACCTTTTTGCATTCGCAAAATAGGCAATCACAATTTTTTGTGATTACCTAAATAGTGAATGCATTTACTATTTGAGATGCATGTAGCATATCCTAAATGCGAGTGTGCATTTAGGAAACGCAAATTACCATCAACTTCAAGTGGATGGTAATTTGTGCATGCATTGAAAAATGCAAAAAAATGAATTTTTCAATGTGCTATGTAGCGCACACATGCCCTTAGGGCATGTGTGTGCTACACATGTGCATACTTATCTTTTTTGGGGTGGGGCCTTATGCCCCCAGGCACCCTTGGATTTGCATTCACAAATTGCAATTACCAATTTGGTATTCGCAAATTGAGAATGCATTCCCATTCATTCCTATGGGCCTGTAGGCCCATAGGAATGAATGGGAATGTTAAGGATTTGCAAGATTAATTGCGAATCCTTCATGCATAGGCATTTGCGATTACCAAATAGCGAATCCTTAAAATTAGCTATTTGGTAATCACAAATGATTACCTTGATGCATGTGCCCCATTATTAGGTATCTGTAGGAGTGTCAGAACTGGGATAGCAGCACATGGAGCAAGTCAGGAAGGAAGTACCTTGTGAGACCTTTGTGCATTCTTAGTAATAGAATACAAGTGCCCAGTCTATGTCAGAATTAATGCATTGTGAAACCTACGTGGCTGTCTCAGTACTTGGATTGAAGTGCATAATGTTGTTTAGGATAAAAATGCAGTGGGATCGCACAGTACATTTCTTAGGAGTGCGATATTGATGCACTGGGCAGGTCAGGATAGAGATTCTGTGAGAGAGTTTGGTATCTGTCAGAGTTGGGTGTAAGCAACATAGTTCTATAGCACCCTTCTACAACAACTCCTGTTCATCTGTGGTCAGCGGATCCCAACCTTCCTGCGAAAAATGTATCAGCAAAGGCCATCTAGTCTGTACTCTGGTTGCATAGAATTTTATTTGAAACCCTCTCACCATTTATAATACATGTAGGTCTCTTGCTATGCAGCCCCAATATTGAACAAAAAGGGCCAATCTGCCTCTAACTTTTACAAGGAGAAAAGGCAGTATACTTATATTGAGTTTCTTCTCCCCTTGCTTGGCTCTGCTCATGACAAAGTGCCCTCCTCTTTTTCTTTGTGGAAAGAATATTGGCCTTGGGTATCCATACTGCTGTTGATAGAGGGATCTGTTGAAGTTTTCCTGCATCCACCATCCCAGGGACATACCCATCCAAAAGCTGGGGCCGGGGGCTGAGCAATTGTGCTTTGTCCAAAGAGGCAAATGTCTGAACAAACCACCCAATTTCCTTAATAAATTCATCCCAAAACAGAGACCCTTGAAAATTGTCCCCTATATTCGAGCCTGTTAGCTCCCCAAGTTTGGTATACCTACGAAACAACAGTCCCTTGCATTTCTCAAATGAAAGCCCCTCATTTGTGATTCTAAGAAAGCAGGACACCCTTTTGGCCCAACCAGAAATTATTTCTCTTCAAATTGACCCCCGACTTCTTCTCGTCTTCAACAGCACACAAAATACGTGAAACAGGATCCAGGGTATTCAATAATTTATCTTGGCACAAGGACCATGACCTATCTACAGAGTTCTAGGGTCCTTTCCACCTTTGCCCAAAAATGTTACAATTTTAGCATCCAATCTTAGAGCTATGGTGGCTCTTTCAGATTTTGTTGTCCTTCAGCACTCCACCCTCATTTTAGATCTAACACTCCTGTACACTGAACTGTTTTTCTTAGTCTAGTGCATACATCAATAAATGATAGAGTGGCCCACTCCTCTGAATATGGATGCTGAATGAATCTAGGCTCTAACATGGGAGTAACTCCCTTTTCCAAAATGCCAATATGAGACTTATCCTCAGTTTTCATCTTTTCCATGACATTAGTACCATTATCAACATCACTGTAATTATTGTCATTGTCATAGTCATCATCAACGTTCAGTGAACATAAATCATCACATGGCCTTTTACTTCGGCCTCCCATATTACCCACAATAGGGTTTTGCCACATTGACATCAAGTTATTATCTCACTATGGAATTGAACCACCACCAAATTCATCTCCCTCATACCGATGAGGGGAACCGTCATTCTTTTGCTGCCACTGCTACATAATTTCCCTTACTGGGAATGTAACCTTGCCATCCACAGGAATGAAAGAGTTTGTAATAGCATTTGCCACTGAATTTCCTATAAGGGTGGCCACACTTCTAGATAATGAGGAGACCGCTTTAGGGACAGAATTAGAAACTGAATTGTCTGAAAAATTCACAAAGGGTTTTCTTAAAAATGTCATCCTCCTCATTATTAACATTGCGATCAACCTTTTTCATCAGTAAACTGGTAATTGAACATCCACAATATTTTCTTTACACAAGTTATAACAAATATATTAAAACAAGCAGGTAGAAAAAAGGTTGTGCCTTTAAATGATGTTCATCTAAATCCAGACAGCTGCTTGCATAAACACTTCCCCAGGCAAGGGTCTGCTAAGAAATCCACATTAAATCTCAATCCAAAGTTAGCAAACAGGCGTTTGTAATGCACTTATTTTTAGCAGCAACAAAGGAGGAAATAGTGTATGTATTACTGATATTGATTGATGGAGGTGTCCTTTGTTTGGTGTAACAGCTTCCTGCCCAAGGGAAGAGGATGATGGGAAATGTAGTGTTCTAATCTTATATTTAAGTAATTGTTTCATCCTATTATGAACGGCATAAAACATTTAAGGTTTTTGATTAATATGGACAAAGGTCCTCTCCAGTTTTTCACCTGAGAAACTACTACACTATCTGACCAGTATTATCACTTCTTTTGATGCCTGGTTGCAGCAATCAACAGCTAAAAGGTGACCAATTATGTTTTGCAAAGCACGTGGCTTGGCTTTGTACCCTGTGCACAACGATTTTAATGTTTCTTATCTGGGTCACAATGATAGCACAGATATGGAGAGAGGAGTTGGCCTAAAGGCTAGGGTGGTTGACCTAGAATCTGGGGAACTGGGTACGAGTCTCGGCAATGACGCTGAACATCCTGTGATTCTGGGCAAATCACTTAATCTTCCCGTGCCTAACAAAAAAAATGAATGTGTCCTCATGCAACGCAACTGGTGCTTTGTAAAGCGCTCTCATACCCGAATCGGGTCAAGTTTGCGCTATATAAAACTCCGTAAAAAAACAAATGTACATACAAAGAATGATAACACTTTGTAGCAGCACCATGGCCGAGGCCGTGTGGGTTAAACCAATGTCAACTGTAGTGTTCTTCTGTCAAGAAATCATCGTGTAAAGCAACACCGCCAACCAGTATTGTGAATCACAGGCGTTCCAAGAATGTCACTCCAACACACACACTCACTCCGCACCGATACGCGGTGCAATGGATATCAGGCAGGTCTGTACAGAATGCGCTTGCACACATATGCACTCAGCATCCTAATGCAGTGTAACTGATACCCAGCAGTTCAATTGATAGCACACTGCAGACCTTTTGGCCCAAGCCTCCCTCCATCATCCACTCACCCCGTTTGTCCTACTTCGACAGATGGAAGATAACCAGCCCTTCCCCTGGACACTGGGCTACATGTGGCCGAAGTCACTCTTAGTCAGGGTCCCAGGGAAGCAGGTGGGGGTAGGTAGCAGGACTAATTAGGAGGCAGTCATCAAAGGGGGGTTTGGCAGCCACTTGAGAAGTACACCCACAGAATGCAGAGTAGAAGCGGGCTGAGGGCAATAGTCGGTCACTAAAAAGGGTTCCACCAGGGCCCTCCAGCACCAGCCTAGTTCTGCAAAGCACAGGTGGGTCACGCAGTCTTTTGACCTACTTCCGATCACTCTCGGAAGCGTTCCTCCAGCCCAGTCAATCACTTCACTTCCTAAGCCCATGGCAGGCAATACTACCTGTAACACAATGTCATCGGTGCCGGATGAGGAAAGGGCAGTTGGTCTGCCACGCTGAGGGCCAAAAGGGAACAATCGATGAATGGAGAATGAAGCAGGGGAGCAACTCGGAAGAAGGGGGCACCCTGTCAGGTACACGTCGATCAGAGTCGCACCCAGGCAATCCGGGCACAAAGTCTGGTGCGCATTGATACGAGTCTCTCCAGACCATACCGGTCACACACAATGAAGAGTTGCAAATTCTGTACCTCCCTTAAAAAGAGGCACAATGTTCAGTGCACATTGATATGGGTCACACCAGACATTTCCGGTCACACACAAAGAAGAGTTGCAAATTCTGTACCTCCCTGGAAATGAGGCACAACATCTGGTGCGCATTGACATGGGTCACACTAGGCAATTCCAGTCACAGACACAGGCACAAGTTTAGCAATGCCTCACAAGGTAGAATGATGCACTACTACGGTTACGCTCACCCCAGAGGGTCACAACCTCTGAATCAGATACCACACGCAATGAGAACAAAGCGGGCCACACTGGACCCGCAACCGGTGAATCCACACACCACCAACAAGATGCTTATGCATGCCGAGGTCCCCATGATACTGGGGGTACATGCCTTGGAAGAGGGCAAAACTCCTGAGGCTCTGCACAAGGCAATCCGGTCTCTAGGAACAATTCTTAGTTCCACCCTCATGCTGCACTTCCAGCTGGGATGCAGCAGACGATATGTGGGCACTTAAAAGGGCACCACTCTCCAGGTGTCACAAGTGGATGGTGTACTGCATGTACTATGATGCAAAGGAGAAAACTTTTCTGGGTTTTGATGTAGTGGCTGGTCGTACACTTTTCCCTGCCCAAACTGTTTTTCATGACCTCCTCTACCATTTATCACACATTCCTACTGTTCCTTTTTGTAAAAATTTTAATCCGTCCCATTGATTACACTTTATCCAGCCCCAGCCGGAGATTACGGCTCGAGCCGGAGAGTACGGCCCTAGCCGGAGAGTACGGTCCAGGTGCAGAGAGTACGGTCCGGGTGCGGAGAGTACGGTCTGGGTGCGGAAATTACAGCCCGAGTGCGGACGTAAAGTTAGGAGTCATAAGTGCATTCTGTGAATACCAAAAATCGTAAGTGCCTTCTGTGAATACCAAAAGTAGTAAGTTTAGGATTTTGCCTCAGATTAGTTCTGTGAATCGGCCCCATTGATACCATTTTGTGCGTATCTAATAATTATCCCCCTTAGGGTGTGTGTTGTGGTGATTGGAACCCACACAGTTAATCTGGGCAATAGCCCACAGCTTAGCATTAGGACAAATGAAAAATCTGTTGCCATACCAAAGTAACCTAGAAAACTCTCTACCTAGGTTTGGGTGTCGTGAAGACGGACGCCCACACAGTGGCTGGGTACATTAAGTAGGAAGAATGGAAATATGTCTTAATTCATCTACTTCATTGAGTCCAGTACATGTGCTTTTAAGCAAGTCCATCCATTTACATTCTATACGGTTCAGAGTATCGTTGATGTCACCTCACCGGTTGTCCATAGTGATTACTTCCACCACCTGCCAATAAAGATCATCCTTGGTGTGTTATAAGTCCTGGTAATGGTGGATGAGGGGTGCACCTTCCACCTTGCATTGGATTCTACTCCTGTGCTGAGCAATCCATTGTTTTATCATTTGCGATGTTTGTCCCACATACAACTTCATACAAGGACATCTTATCACATAGCCCAGATTTTTCGTATTGTAGTTAGAAAATACTTTCAAGTGGAACTTTCTGCCATTACAATCAAAAGTCTTAGTGTTTGTGGTAAAAGCATGTGCTACACAACCGCCACACTTGTGATGTCCCACCAAAGCCAGAAGGCCCCATTGTGACCTCATGTTGTCATTTCTCGGGGGGTCTCTGTGTGCTCTAACTACATGATCCCTGATGTTTCTGTTTCGTTTGAATGCACAAAGTGGAGATTCCTTGCATGTTTAACTAATGGTCAATGTTTGCAAATGATTTTCTGTATCTGATTGCTGGTAGGTGAAAATGTGCTGACCATGAATATGCTCTCATTTTCCTCTCTTACTCTTGGAGTAAGGGTCGCATCTCTCGGGAAAAACCAGGCTCTTTTCATAGCTCTTTTGACTATTTTCTTAGTGCATACTTTCGCTAATAACTTATTCATCAGAGTCTCAGCTTCTTTAAAGAAATCCTTTTTCAGTTTACATGTCCTTCGTAGACATAAAAATTGTCCATATGAAAGGTTATCCCTAAGTGCTCTGGGATGATGACTGTTATACGTGAGTAAAGAGTTAGTGTCGGTGGGTTTCTTATAAAGGGTCGTGTTTAAGGCCCCTCCGTTGTGTCTGACCAGCAGGTCTAAGTGGCTTATTTCTATCCGACTGTAGTTATCTGTAAATTTCAAATCTACACTTTGTGAGTTAATCCATTGTATGAACCCATTGAGGTCATTTTCATTCCCATGCCAGATCAAAAAAATATCATTGATATATCTCCTCCATTCCCTGATTTTTTTTCTGAAGGGATTACTCGGATGGTATATGGTATCCTCTTCAAATCTGCCCACATAGAGATTCACTACATTTGGGGCAAACCATTTTTGTGGTTTCATGCCTCACGTCTATCTTCTGACAATGTATGGTTTCCAACGAATGCTGCATGTACTTTAACATTGGACATTCAGGCATGTACCATGATGGGTTGCCCATGAGGGGCGCCACACACTTATGTATTTTATGTACATGGATGAAGGCTCTCTCTGGACATGAGCATGTTAATTGTGGCACTATTGGACACACATCATTGTCGTACGGTATTATGAGTCAGACTGAGGAACATGCTGAGCATCTTCGGTGCTACATAGATGGTGTGAGATGTTACACACCATTTTGGTGTTCGGTTCATGATGGAGACAGTCAATTGCCCAAGGAATTGTGATGCCTCCATAGACTCTAATTGGTTGCTGATCATGTATGGTACCCCTAGCATGGCACTAGCAGGGGTGTTAATGCATGGCCGTCTGATGAGGAAAATGTACCACTTGCGCATGGAGTGTAGATAATGGACACATGCACTTTTTAGTAGTGGATTTTTTAGATTTATGACTTATGGGACATGCACACGACAGCACATGTGTTTGACACATACATCATTATATATTTTCAGACCACACGTTGGCAGATTAACACAGGCCCTGTGGTTTTGGAATAACAAACGCTTTTGATTACTACAAGTGGCATTGTACCACAAGGAAAATAACCCAGTGAGCCCTCTCATTCCTTGACTGGACTACAGACTAGGCAGTGGACAGCATTACCTGGTATGGTAAGTTGTGGCAGCCTAATGCCATAATCGTACCACACAAATAATACACATTGACAGGGTATAGACTGACATTGCCGTTTGGCTTCTGTCTTCCATTAACGTGCAGGTAATCAGTCGGACAACTTCTGTCCTGTAGGGGTCGAAACGTTGACATAGTTTCACTTGGCTGTTGATCATTAGCAGTTCCACATGTTCCAATGCCATATACACATGTCACTATCTTTGAAAATACTGACAGCCAGTGAACATTGTTTTGCATTCTTGTGTCTTTTTTGTAGAATTTGTAGTTGTTGATACACTGGAGCACTGCGTCGTTTGCACTTTATATTAAGAATTATATTATCATCTGTTTATCTATTTGAGAATTAATACAAAAACGACCACAGAAACCTTTTGTCAAATGGTTTTTTAAGTATTATTACGTTCTGTATGAAATACTACCAAATTGTGTATGTACTTCTTGGTATTTCTAAGTAACACATTAAATGGTTGCTTCCTAAATGGATATAAAAGGGTTGCCGAGTGTTTGGAAAAGAGTCCCACGCTGTTTACATTATACTAATATTGACCCTGGTCCCGGTGGGCATAGAGGGGGTTGTCCTTGTGACAATGTACAGATAACCCCATTTGGCGCTTTGTGCTTTTAAGCCCTATTTTTGCTTAAACCTTTTAAATTGCATATCTCCAATTCGACTAATTGGATTTTTGTAATATTGGTGTCAAATAATTTATTGCATTTTACTCGATCTTTCTAAATTGGTGTGGGTTTTATTCTTGTGTTGTGTTTTCATGTTATTGCTGTTCATGTGCTGCATAAATACTTTACATAGTGCATGTAAACTATGCCTGATTGCTTTTGTGCCAACCTACCATAGGAGTAAGCACAGGTTAATTTAGTGACTTAAGTAGTTCACCCTGACAAGGTATCCTTCCTATAGAGATAGCAGATTTAGAAAGAAATACAGCAACATTGTCTTCAACCAATTTTTACTTTCCTTTTCAGAGACCAGACTTCAGCACAGCTCATACAACAAGCTGTAGGAATCTCTTTGACAGACACATTTTGACAGATCATGACTTTGGGCCCCACAGGGGAAGCACCACCGGGGTCTGTGTTACACCCCTGAGAGTAATTAATGCACTGTGGTGCATAGGACCCCCCACCCTTCAGGGGACCCCCTTTTAACTCAAGACTAAGAGTCTGCAGGATATGGAAGTCCTGAGGCCCCTCGCCACATTCTTCAGGGGGGCCCTTCATGTTTCGCTATGCCACTGGATGACATAGCTGCTTTTGACTGGTAGGACAAGAGACTTTTGGGATATGGCATTTATGTGTCTCTTGCATGACGTTTCTCGAAAGATGCTGTTTCTTTTCTGCACCTCATCTATGAATGTTCAATGGGAAATGCAGAGCCATTGACAAATGGACTAAAAACAGCAACTACGTTTGCCCTTCATCAGGAGTGTTGGCTTGAGCTAATGCACCTGGTCATATTTATTCAAGCAGAAAAAGTATTCACAAAAGAATTCTGCAAAATATGTAACAGGTGCATCTTACAAGGACTACTCCTTGAAGCCTTTCCGAAGTGCCCCAAAAATTGTAAATCTACTCCAAAAGCTGTTGTGAATCTATCTGAATAGGTGTACAATTTTGCTTTTGTTTATGAATCAGAGCTTATGTGTGTAGGCTGGTGGCATGTGAAGCAGCAGGTTGTGAACCACTGAATACTTCTCACAGTGTCCCTTTAATAATATGCTACTTTTGCGGCATTTAACTACTGCCCCCATAAATTGCAGAGATTGCAGTGCTGCCACATTGTTATATTGCATTCCGTGAAAAATGCTTACCATCCCTTGTAGCCACCAGCACTAACATTAGCTGCTTATTGAAATAAAGAGCAATACTCAGTCTTGCCCCTTCAACATCTATGGGAGGCACAGCCTCTTTGCACTGCAAAGACTTAGGGGCTGATTTATATATTGGCGGGCGGAGGTATTTTTGTCAGAACAAAGGAGTAAATTACTCCGTCGCCCTGACGGAGACCCCACCCACCAAATTTAAAAAATGATTGCCAAGCCGGTGGTCATTCTAGAAGCATTGGCAGGAGCTGCAAGCACAGCGGTTACTGTCAATGCTTTTTTCAGCTTGACGAAGGGCTCCATCAATTCTTTTTGAAAATACAAAAAAAAACATTGCCTGGGTTTTCCTGGCAGTGACAGTCAGTGAAAACTGACCTTTATGTTCGCCCATCTAAATTGGGTGGATGGACATAGAGGTCAACCTCTAATGGCCCTTAGTCCACTGGGCCGTCAGAGGGGTGTAACCACAACAGAGAAGGGGTAGTCTCCACTGTGGTTAAACAAAAGGTCCACCCACATATAATTGGGGATGTTATGTTAAAAGTGATTTGTTAAGCGCGCGCACACCAGGTGGTTTCTTGGCGCTGAAGGGGGGACGGTTGCAGTCGCAAAATAGTGAGTTCAGTTATATGCCTGGGAGAATAGCCAAGTTTTAAGTGATTTCCTGAATTGGGTGTAAGAGCTTGCCATACGCAGTTCAGGAGAAAGAAGGTTCCAGAATTGAGGAGCCTAGGTCGTAAATCTAAGGCCCCCATGTTTCTTCCGTTTGAAAAGATTGGGGGACAACAGGTTCTTATTGGAAGAGCGTAGGTCACGCGAAGGAGTGTACTGCTGTAACTTTGAGGCGATGAAGACAGGACCACGTCCTGAGAGAGCTTTATAGATGGTGCAGCCTAGCTTAAATAGACAGCGTTGGGACACAGGAAGCCAATGGAGGCTTTTCAGCAGTGGTCTCACATGTTGGTGTTTCGGCTGACCAAAGATCAGCCTAGCCGCTTGATTCTGACCAGTTGCAGGCGATGCAATTGGTATACTGGTATACCAGCGTACAGAGAATTTGCGTAGTCAATACGCGAGATTACCAGGGCAAGGACGACTTGAGTCAGGGCCTCTGTGGACAAGAATCTACTGATTTTACGAATTCGTCGCAGATGAAAAACATCCGGAGACCACTGAGCAGATCTGAGCCTTCATTGTTAGATCATTACTGATCGCAATTCCCAGACTTTTAACAGAACTAGCTGGGAGTGGGGAGCTCCCCAGTGACGGAGGCCAGAAGTTGGAGTTTCAAGGGTTAGCCGACCTGCCAGTGAGGATCAGCTCGGTTTTGTCAGGGTTTAATTTGTGCTGATTTATATTCATCCAATCACTAATGAAATTCATTGTGGATTGGAAACTCACAACAGATGATGCAGATAAATCAATGTTAAACACCAACTGTAGATCGTCGGCATAATTAAAAACTATAACCTCTCTTTACGCAAAGCCAGGATCAGAGGTAAAATGTACAGGTTAAAAAGAAGGGGTAAGATGGTGATCATTATGTTGGTAGTAAGGATACTCCAATATCCTTACAAGCATTATATAAATTAGCCCCTTAGGAAATCCATCATAACAAGTGAAATTGCCAACACCTCAGTTTAAAATAATTGCATTGCGAGTAGGAACTTACTTTGGGTCTTAAATTGCTTTAACTTTAATTATATTCCTTGTTTTAACAACCTAACACATAACCATAGTAACATTTCTTGTGTGTTAAGCACTATCTTTATTATTTCTATCTATAAGGTAATGGTATGAAAAATTTCACTGTAGATGTGCTAGCTCTCCTTTACAATTACTTGAACTCACTCCCATTTTATGTTTAAGTGAGCATTTGCACATATTTGGTCTAATGACTCAGAGTTTATCCAACAAACAAATTCATGTCTAATCATGCCCAAATCATCCTAGAATCCCCCTGACACTCAGGATTTTTATCTCTTCATTTCCACTCGGGTAAATATTATCGTTCTTCACTCTATGTATCTGTATCCCATGTTTATCTAGATTTCAAAGTCTGGTCTTGTTGAAAAATTCCATGCAACAGGTTTCTCACCTTTCGTCTGCAGGGCATTCTGCAAAAGGAAATTGTTCCTGAACAAGGCTTGGCAGGTTAAACTTTCTCTATAGTGATGTCAGGACTGATGATGTTTCTAAATTTTGAATGAATTTTTGGATGAAGTCTAAACTTTTCGAGTCCTATTTATTATAAGTACTCCTGCACACTTCATAAAATCCAGTTGTTAAAATAAAAACATGAGGAAAACAACAGTTTTTACTGTGTTAACTGTGTATATTCTGTGACACTCATTGTCTAATTATCAAATGTTGAAAGAATTCTTGTGCGTCATGCCAAAAAAGTTACACTGTGCTTTGGGCCTTACCATTGCTCACTATTGTCTGGCTTTCTTGCCACCATCATTTGATTGCTTCTTATTCAATGGCTTTGCTTCCTCTTCTTCTGTTTGTCGCACCACTGGAGCATCATTTATTTTCCATTGTTTTGAAATGATTCTTCTATGGTTCCACTGTAGGCCTGGGTGGAGTTTGCAGGGTTCTGCTATGCGGAACTCCGCAAAGTGACTCAGTCGCACTACGTGGGGTTCCGCAAGCGGCAGAGTGCATTAGGTCGCGCTGTTATTGCTGATTTTTAGTGCCAGGTGTTTGTCCCGCACTGGAAAATCAGCGCGAAAAGCACCAGGCTTCTTTCTGCCGCTCAAGTGATGTTCTACTAGAGCGGCAGCTTCCTCAAAGCGAACGGAAGGTTTCTTAATGCGAGTGGTCATGACCATCTGAAAATGCCCACGTTGAGAAATCTCGCTGGGAGCGGTCTAGCATTGGATTTTCCACTTCACAGAGCAGAGTTTTCAGGAACTCTGCATGCTCTGTGGAGTGCGGGATACTCGGCAAACTCTGCGAATGGAGTGGAGTTCACCGCCCAGGCCTATTCCACTGTTCACAAGACAACTCGTTTTTTTTTCTTTAAGCACACCATCAGAGTGTGCTAGTTTTCTTGCTTTCTCCCTCATGTCCTGCTTACCCCCTTCACGTATCTTGCACCCACCTCCGAAATGCTCTGTGTTGCTCCCTCGTCCCCACACCCCCAGCTCTTTCACTAATTCCCTCAAATTAGCTTTTTTTAAAGTACCTCCTGTCCCCTAAGTTCCTCCATTTCTCCCCAGGCTGCTTTTATTTTATCCCAACGCTCTGCGTTGCCTTCTTCCCCACCTGCTCCTTTGTTGAATTCCCACCACTGCTATCCCAATGTAATATTGTTTTTGATTTTCCAGGTTTCTGGTAATTGATATTTGCTACCAGGCTGCTTTGTTTTTCAGTTTTTTTTTTAAGTGCTATTAGAAGTAAAAATTCATTTTAATGTATTTACCATGGTAAGATTTATCTTCCATCTTGTACGGGTAAATAAGAAAAATAAATCATATGGTGCCCACATCATTCCATATGTGTTGTGACCCATGCTCGCATATGTCATCACCTATGCAACGGTATCATAATGCATGCACATGCATAAGTTATCATACATGCACGGGTATGCAGCGGGTTCAACAGCAAACTCTCTATGAGACAACAGGTCAACTTGGTGGCCTCCACCTGCTTCAACACCCTCGGAATGCTCCATAAGATCTTCAGATGGATCCCAACAGACACCAGAAGAACCATCACACAAGCCCTCATCACTGGTTGACTTGACTACGGGAACGCCCTCTATGCCAGAACCACCACCCTTCTCCTTAAGCACCTCCAAACTATCCAGAACGCAGCAGCAAGAGTTCGTCCCAGACCTGCCCAGTTGATCCACATCACACCCCACCTCCGCAGCCTGCACTGGCTCACCCTCAAGAAGAGCTACCACTTCAAACTGCTCATGCACGCCTACAAAGCCCTCCACAACACGGGACCAGAATACCAGACCGACCGCCTGACCTTCCACCACCCCACCAGACACCTCGGTCTGCCTCCCTGGCCCTCGCAACTCCCCCCACATTCATCGCACTCAAGCCGGATGATGCGCCTTCTCCTACATTGCTGCCAAGTCCTAGAACGACCTCCTCATCCACCTCCGAACTGCCTCCTGCCTCGCTGAATTCATGAGCGGCCTCAAGACCTGGATGTTCAAATAGCTCCTCCCTCACAAAGCTCCTGGATACCCACGGGGTTATTAGCATGCTCTACAAATACTGATTGATTGATACAAAAATGACACAGCACCAATATTATCTTGATACATAGAGGGGCGTGAGAGCAATTCTTTTCCTTTTTTGCTGATGTAGCACGGTATTGCCTAATAGCTCTGGTTGCCAACAGTTCAAAAGGACGAAATCTATTGGATTTGCCAATTATTTTTTCCCTTTCTAATTGTCATTTCTTTACTATTACTTGCGACTTTTAAAAACGTCATACTGGTTCTGATGTGAAGTAAATAACTACTTTCATCAAATTCAGAATTCCAAAAGGAATTTTAAGGTAATGTGCATTATAGCTCAAATTTAAATAGTAATTATGGAATAATAAATAAAAATATGACAACATTTCTCGATTCAACTCCTTCATTCTCTGCCAGCCAATATTGTAATACATACTTTATCTCATTTGCTTTGGAAAGTAAGTCAAACTAAGACTGAGAATACATGCCCTGCATGAAAAGTACGATTGCATAAATATGAAACTTTCAATCCTGGCCAGACTGTTAATTAAATACTCTAGATTTTCATTTGTCAGCACAATTGTGTATAAGTTACACAGGTTCGTTCTATTCAAGATGTGAAAAATTGCACTTAAAATCTCATTTACCCTATAAAATCATGTTAATTGAAAACCAAGCCATCAATGAAACAGAGAGCATTTGTAAAGAATCGATATTAAGTAATGCACAGGTTTATTAACCCTGTACCTAGTACGGTTTTTACCCACCAATAAACAATAGACCTTAGGAAACAAGATTCAAAAAGCAATATATTTTTATATTTCCATAAATGCTTTAAAAGAGAAAGCACTCAGTGTGTACAATGTAAACATGACGTATTATGCATGATCAAGAAAACTATATATCACATCAGGCTTCAGAGATGCATATTTTGCCTGCGCTAGTCTTCCTCACGTTCAATTAGTTCTGACAGCTTTAAACATGCATGCAATGATATGTAAATTACGATGAAACTATGTCCTCCCAGAGCTGCATTACTCTTACACACTGGGGAATGTATTCCTTGTAAATACAACATGATGAAAGAAGAAGAAAATGAATCATGTCACAGCATATGCTGAGCAGTTCACCAGGAAGACTACTTCACTTACACCACCCAGTTCTCCACCCATTCCCCATAGCTCCTGAAAGTCCAGACTGCACAGTCAGCCTCGATTACCTTCACTTCAGCCAAGATGAGAATCATACTCTGGTGTTGTTGCTGAGAGCCCTTTCCTGTATCCACGGTTTACCAGTAGCAAAAGGAGATTTGGTGAAAAAAATGTAAAATGTATGTGCAGCAAATAGCCTGCGTAAAGTTAATTTGGAAGAAATTAATGTTCAGTTGAGGGTCCTGGCAAAATGAAAAACATTAACATATGCACAGCCATATGTGGGATTGCTGATTTCAAACCTGGTGAATTTCTGCTAGGATTTAGCAGATTGAAACTTTTGCAGCAGTAATCGAGCAAAAAGATAGTAACATTTCGTGGTGCTGGTAACTTAATTGAGGTAGCACAAATAACTACTAAGAATTCCAGGGTTATTTCCAATTTTTCCAATTTGAAATGTGCACAGAGATTATTTAACGAAATGATATGTCACTTCAATAAAGTAGTACAAAAACACAGTTTGATTTTCTCTACAGTCATTGAATGTTCAGAATTTCTTATGAATAGAAACCATTTCATAGTGGTATTATTTGCATTTCCTACAATATATCCAGCGAAATCCATGAACTTTCCAGCATCCATCTCTAAAGGAAGTGATATCACTGGTTGTCAACTAAAACAACCTTTGAAAGACGAAACCTGATGAGTTGACTTCATTCCCGATATCCATTGCTACAGAAAGTGACAATACTTCAGTCCCCAGCATCCCTCTCTACATGCACCAATTAAATCCTAAGGGAATCCTTCAGCCTCGGTGTTGCCTCACAATGATCTACTGCTTTGGCCTGCAAATCCCAGGTAGGACTTTGAGACAAAATCCCTGCTCCACTGCAACCTAAAAGGCAGGAGCTCATAATGTGCCTTACCAGGACCCTACACAACCCATCCCCACCATCACTCTCAAGCCTAGACCACACAAATGCTCATACACCATGCTCAGAACTCAAAGGCCCAACCTCATACACTTTCCACCAACCTCCACACACACTCAAACTATCAATCACAAACTCCAGCTCATGCTCATCAATGCACTTTCAGCAGGACTCAATGTTCAAGACTTTGAAGACCTCATGACTTAACACAGCACAGATGCATGCTTCATCACTGAAACATGGCTCACCTCCACATCATTACATGTCCCAGCCTTCCTTCTTCCAACAGTCTGCAGCATTCACCAGGAAGACCTTGCTCAAAAGAAGGGATGAGGCCTCACTGTCATCCATTAATCCATTTGGTCCTGTACCATAGGAAAGTAATGTCACGGGGTGGGGTCAACTACCCATAAAGAGGGCGGTCTGTGAATGGATCGCACTTCGCGTTTCATCACAGATTCCCTCCTAGCCTTCCCCGCATCTCAGTCTTTGGCCACACTTACCTGAATTCCCCTGCAGTTTCGCCGTCAGTCCGGGAGACGTCTACGACGCATTTGTGCTGCGACGGGAGGAGCCTCCTCTTCCGGTCGCGGTTCTCCTTCCGAGGGGCCAGCTGTTCGTGGCATTCCCTCGTCAGGCTTCCTAGTGCTTCCAGCTTCTCCAGAACTGCATTTTCGGACGTTCTGCTTCTTCACCAATACCTGTTTAATTAATACATAGGTGAAGAGGGTATTTAAAGCATTCTCTCCTACTAAAATCACTGTAGGATAATGAATAGTGTTCCTATATGTATTTTTACTTATCTGATGTCTTGCTAGCCACGTCGTGAGGTATTTTGTGCCTCTTCTTGATTTTTCTGCAACCTTCCATTTGCTGAAATAATAAGAAGGCAAAAATAGGTTATTTTCCAGAACTCCAAAGATAGCCTATTCTAAATTTTGACCCAATACCTTTTTGTAGTTTTTGTTCTCTGCTTTTCATATCCCGTCTAGGAAAATATGTTTTTTGTTTTTTTCCTAGTAGAATCAGGTTCATGCTGCAAAAGCTCCCAACGCTGGTTGATGATTTTTCTGATTGTATTGGATTTGGTGGAGAATTTAGATACAAAGACCCTACGTTCCTGTGGATCTTTCACTTTGGTCATCAAAAGATGACAGCGTTCAATTAGGGATGTTCTTGCCTCTGCTTGCTGTAAAATGTTTTCAGGGTATCCCCTTTGTATGAAATTGCTTTTTTGTTCATCTAGTGCTGTTGCAAAAGCTTCTTGTGTGGAAGATATTCTTTTTATCCTTAACATCTGTGAATATGGTCAGTTGTGAATCAAATTATCTCGATGGAAGCTATGAAATAATAATAAGCTGTTGCGATCTGTCTTTTTCTTATATACTGAAGTCTCCAGCTTCATGTTAGTCTTGGTAACTTGTACATCTAAAAAATGTATGCTGTTGATGCTAATGTTATGTGTAAATTGGATTCTTGCATTTTTTGGTTAAGATCCTTAATTCTTTACTCCAATATCTATTGGGTGTTGTTCCATATCTAGAAGATATCGTTGATGAAATGACAATAAAGAAACCAAGTTAGAACTTTAGTCTGGCTCAGTGAAAATCCAGTCTTGCTTGAACTTCACCATGAAAATATTAGCGTACGCCCGTGCTCCTGCGAAGCCCATGGAAGTACCGCTGAGCTGAAGATAGTATACGTTATTCCACATAAAATAACAGTGTTGTAGACAAATCTGGAGGATTTCCAAAATAAAGACCTTGTTGGCTTGAATGACTGGCTGTTGCATTAAGGCCCATTCACAAGCTTCAATGCCTTCTTGTAAAGGAGTTGAGGTATATAATGATGTAACATCAATAGTGCAAAATAACCAGTGTTTATGTGCTCCATATTCAAGATCCTCTAGAAGTTGTAAAAAGTGTGTTGTATCCTTTATGTAAGATCTCCATGATTGTACAAATGCTTGCAAAAAAGAATCCACGTATTTGCCCAGAGGCTCAAACAGGGAATTGCACCCTCACACTATTGGTCCAAATGGAGGATCATGTACATTCTTGTGCACTTTCGGAAGCATGTATAATCGGGGACGTCTAGGATGTTGCACTGTGAGGAAGCTCCGTGTGTTTGATAAAATCCATTGCATTGCTGCTGCTCTTTCCAAATTCATGGTTAGTGTCATCTCAATTTCGATCCTAGAGTACTTGTCTAATCGTGAAAATGTTGCAGGGTCCATAATATGTTCTTAAACTTTCCTTAAGTAAAAACTGCTGCCCATGACTACCAAGGCCCCACCTTTGTCTGCCGGTTGAAAAATTATATGTTGGTTATTTGACAACTCTCGGATGGTTCTAAATTCATTCTTGGTTAAGTTAGATCACCTTTTTGATTGAAGATTCAATGCTGCCAGATCCTTTTTAATGAGAATTTCAAAGGTGTCCAATACCTTGTGTGAAACTGGTGCAGAATAGGTACTGCGTGGTTTAAATTCCTTGTAAAGAGGTTGTTCTTGTTCTTCTATGGGTGGTAATACATTGTTGAAAAAATGTCAGAGCCTTAAATTTCTCATGAATTTGAAGATTAGACTTCCAGCTCTAATGTGGCAAAGTGAGCTAAAGAATGATGATGGATTCAACCCAGATCTTTGACTGGGCGTGAGTGTTTGAAAAGTTTCAGCACTCTGTCCATCATCTCCTTGTGTTTGCTTTGTTCACCCTAAGTTGGCAGGGTATGCCCAGACGTGGGTCCCTTGCTCACTTTGCCCCTGGATTCAAGCTAGCCTGGCTGAAGAGGGCTGTTAGCCCAAAACCGGTCCCAGGATGCTTGTTTCTGGTCCAGGGAAGACATGGCTTGGCAGTTCGGGCTGGACTGTTCTCATGAGGCACAGGGCCAAGACTGATTTGCATATAGCTGTGTCTGAACTGGAGTGGCAAAGTGAGCTAAAGAATGATGATGGATTCAACCCAGATCTTTGACTGGGCGTGAGTGTTTGAAAAGTTTCAGCACTCCGTCCATCATCTCCTTGTGTTTGCTTTGTTCACCCTAAGTTGGCAGGGTATGCCCAGACGTGGGTCCCTTGCTCACTTTGCCCCTGTATTCAAACTAGCCTGGCTGATGAGGGCTGTTAGCCCGAAACCGGTCCCAGGATGCTTGTTTCCGGTCCAGGGAAGACATGGCTTGGCAGTTCGGGCTGGACTGTTCCCATGAGGCACAGGGCCAAGACTGATTTGCATATAGCTGTGTCTGAACTGGGGTGGCAAAGTGAGCTAAAGAATGATGATGGATTCAACCCAGATCTTTGACTGGGGGTGAGTGTTTGAAAAGTTTCAGCACTCCGTCCATCATCTCCTTGTGTTTGCTTTCAGCTGTGCGAGCAGGTTTCAAGTGACAGTGTACACTTGCCATATCAATTAGCTTATTACATCCTGTAACATTAGTGGAGGCACGGAGCAGAAAATACATCACTCAAGCTGCGGTGCTGAGCTAGGTAATTATTAATTTGCACCACACATCGAATGCAGTCATTGCTCTTCTGTCAGAGACCCAGCTTCCTCTTAATTAAGCTGGTTCCATTCAGCAGACCATCCGCCACTGTGGCCTTTGGACAGGACCCCTTACCTTCGTGTGACTTGGAGATCCACTGGTGACAAGCCCCCCCCCCCGATCAAAGGGAACAGGTGGTAAAACTCTGTGAACTCTGCCGCCGGAGTGGAGTTTACCACAGACCCCTAGTGAAAACCCTTGCTCTAATTAAAACACAGAACTGTAAGCAGAACCATTTAGCACCCTGGTATTCGAAAGATATCGCAGACAACAAATGCACCATCAGATGCCAGGAAAGAAAATGGAAGAAAACAGAACCCTTGACAACCTTGTATGTAACATAGAGGCAACTCATCACATCAGACAAAGCCAAGTTCTACATCAACAGAATTAATGAAATTACCAACAGAAATTCATAAACCCCACCTGATGCATGCTTCACTGACAAGTGCAATGACATCAACCACTTCTGCAATTAAAAAAACAGAAGATCCAACATGATATTAACAACACCAAACCCATTCCTCTGTGCGTCATCCACAATGGTCATCCTTCAAACCCTGTCTCTCAAAAACCTAGCAACACCTCAATTCCCTGAAAGTCACCATCTATGAAAACCCTCTCTGTGGGAGGTTAACCACACTCATCGTCTGTCATTGCTTTCCTCTCTCAAGACATCTCCCCTGAAGCTCTCAAGACAGGCCAGATCATCCCAGCCCTGAAGGAGCACACAGAAGACATTACCAAATAGTGGCACATTACTCATCTAACCTTCGTTGGCAAGATCATTGAAATAGCACTCTATGCACAATTTCAAGATCACATCACCATCAGCTATCTCCTGCAGAAATCCAGCTTCAGATCGCACTGAAGTATGGAAACAGCTAACTTACAAATGACAGACAACACCTTCCTGGCAACAAACAAAGATGACCCCTTCTTCTTGATATTACTGGACCTCCTAGCTGCTATTGAAATGTCTATCATCCCACACTCATTCACATCCTGGAGTCTGGAATAGGATTCACTATAAACATCCTTCACTGGTTCTCTTTCTGCCTATCCAACCAACACCAGTTTGCCCAAACATTTCCAAGTCTCAGAATATACTGGTCAACAACATCCCATCTTGTTTACTGTCATTTTTAACTTCTACTTCGAGCTGCCTGTGAATCTTTTCACAAATAATACCATTATGCAGATGACTTGCAAATGTATTCAAAATTCTCTTTTATTTAAGACACCAAGGGGGATATGTACAACAGAAGTGGAGGAGTGAGGCGCTAGCCGTCATGGCTTAACGCCTCACCCTGCCACTTCAGAAACGCAAGGCTGCACCATATTTTCAACAATATGGTGCATTCTTGCGATTCCCCTGCGCTGGCGCTACACTTAGGAGTGTAGCGCCAATGCAGACACCCTTGCAGCATAGTGCAAGGGTCTCTCCGTGCAGGGGAAAGATTGTTTATGTACAGTAAGGTCCCTCTTCTTGTACATAAACAATCTTGAAATGACATTTTGTCACTTCTATGTGTGCTGCTGAATGCAGCACAAATGAAAGTCACAAAATGTCATTTTTTTAAAGATTGTTTATAAGCAGGAAGGTGGACCTTCCTGTACATAAACAATAAAAGGCTTTTTGCTTTTTCCATGTGTGCTGCACAAGGTAGCACACATGGAAAAAGCAAAAACGAGGAGAAATATAGCATTTCTCCTTGTTACGCCAACTTAAAACCAGGGTTTCCCTGGTCTTAATTTTGGCACTGCCTCCTATTTACGATGCCCTTGGAAATAGGGGGCCACGTCAAAATCGCGGAACGTCCACCGCAACACCCACTGCCCACCCCTTGCACGATAGGCATATCGTGAAAGGAGACCTTATTTACAAGGCAGCGTTAAGCCGGGTTAAGTGGGTTAATGCTGCCTTGTAAATAGGGCAAAGCCCCTATCTCAAAGGAAACGTCACAAAAAGTGGCATTCCTGTGGCGATAGGGGCTTGTACATATGCCCCCAAATGTCTCAGCCGGATCTGGACATAACTGAAGCTTAACCCCCTCCAAAACAAAATTCCTGCTATTTACCAAGAACAACAGGCAACAACTACACTCTCGACTCAACAACATGAACTGGACAGTTTGGAACCGCTACTTTTACCTAATGCCAAGTCATTCAGATTCACAGTGGGCACTGATCTCACCTCAAGGAACATATTGCCAAGATACTCAACATGATCTGGTAGCCGCCCTCTACTAAAGAAAGTGAAACCATTCCTCCAAGAAAGCACCTGCAGGGCTATTGTTCTATCCCTCATATTTTTTAATTCATATGGTGGCAATTCCTCGCTCCATGTCCTTGTAGATTCCACACTGGCACCCCATTAAGGATTCTTACATGCTACAGCACACCTCTCCAATGGCATGAAGAAATATGACAACCTGCACCGCTGCTTAGCTGTCTGATAGGCTCACCATTTCTGGTAACTTTCTGCACCATCAGATGTGAGAAAAATGAAGGCAACCCACCCACTCCATCTCTGTACTCATAATCTGGAATAATATATCTGAATTCATCAGGATTTACCAACCCTCCTCCAATTTAGGAAAGACCTGAAGACACACTTCTTCAAAGAACAATACATCATGATGGAGTAACAGTACATTTTTGCTCCTAGAAACCGGTTTCCTCCCCCAATCACACATTTACTGTGACTTTGCCTTTGACCCTGCTCTCCACTCCCTTTAAGCTATGTTTCAGCTTTATAAGTACTATATATGTACATGCAAACATACATACATGCTTTTTAAAACATGTATGTTTTTCAGGGTGGTGACCCTCAGAAACACTAAACGGAGTCTCCTAATAGCACTTCCTATCTAGCCTTGCCTTTCAACATCACAAACTATGATAGGTTGAGGTAGAGAACGGGATATGATTAGACTTGGAGGGTCAAGGATGGTGATTTGAATGCCTGCTTTGTTTTCCATCAAATGGTTGAGGGACGGGTGTCGTTTGACCATGTGGGGCACGTGTGAGGAGGTACAGATACCTGTGCTGTGTCCCATATCTTTAATTCCTTTCAGACCCCCCAGAATATTGACATATTAATTAGAACATTTTGCATCACAAAAAGGAAATTTGCAGCACTTAATTGCATGTTTTACTGCAATTTTGTGACACTTGAAAATACTCACATTCAGTCCATTAGCCTCAACACAATGGAGGATTTGCATAAGAGTATTTTACTTTGAAATAGGCGTGTTTAAACTACTCAGGAGTGATTTTGTTTTAGAGACTACTCACCATTCAGATGTATAGGTCATGTCAAGCTCAATGGTACTGAGCTCACGCCCACAATGGTCATCCCTTCCTTCTCAAAGAAACATTATCCTGCTAGGGAGATGGCTCACAGGAGTGCTGATGTGTGCTTGACCATCGGGAACCGGCTGCCAACTGACAGCAGCATCCTGGCTAGGGTGTGTAGCCTCTAAAAGAAAAAAGGGCTTTCTTCCAAATAGGTGGAAGGAGGGCAGGGTGCAAAAAGAGACTGCTATTCTGGACAAGCTGCTCATATGCTAGAAAGCACTGGCTGTGCCATGGCAATAATGATCTAATTTACTATGAAAAAAACAAAGCTTAGAAGGAAGTACTTTACTGTCAATGTCTGAATTAGGTATTTATCTTTATTGGCTCTGATACTTACCCCAAGTCTCACTCAGAGTCACTCAGAGTGAGCATAACACTTTGGCTTGACCATTCACTCACACCAGATCGGATGTAGACAGTGCAGTATCAATGGTGATACAAGCCCTAGTGCAAGCCACAAAAATGGGCCAGTGAATACTGGTTGAGTACTAAAACAGAGCAATGATTAGCACCAATGGGTCCTTCAGCCCTTGGTGCCACTGTTGCCTAAGCTATGGCTTTGGGGTAGCTCAACAAGGTGTGTTTTCCCATCCACGGTTGACACAGGTGAATTTGGTTCAATGCTTGTTGGAAATGGCCCTTTCTGTAGGGTCACCCACAAACCTTTTGCTTTCCTTCTCCCCTTTTTGCTGAATTTTTTTTGTTGGCTCTAGGACTCTGGGCACTTTACCACTGCTCCCAGTGCTAAAGTGCATGTGCTCTGTACTCTAAACATAGTAACATTGACTAATCTACAATGAGCATATTTAATTTACCTATAAGTCCGTAGTAAAGTGCACTCCATGTGCCCAGGGCTTGTGAATTAAATACTGCTAGTGTGCTTGCAGCACTGATTGTGCCACCCACTTAAGTAGCACATTAAACATGCCTCAGGCCTGCCATTGCAGAGCCTGTGTGTGCAGTTCTAAACTGCTGTTTCGACCTGGCAAGTTAACCTACTTGCCAGGCCCAAACCTCCCCATTTATTACATTTAAGTCAACCCTTAGGTAGGGCCTAGGCAGCCTATGGGCAGGGTGCAGTGTATTTACAATTGAGGACATGTACTTTTGAGTTTTACATGTCCTGGTAGTGGAAACATTTTACATTATTTTTTCACTACTTCAAGGCCTATCTCTCCCTTAGGATAACATTGAAATTGCCTTAAAACATCTTTTAAGTGTAATTACCAATTGGGAAAAGATAGAGATTTAGAGTTTGGTGTCTACGAACTCACAATTTAAATCTCAATTTATGGTGAAGTTGGATTTTAAATTTGAAGTCTGAAAATGCAACTTTTAGAAAGCTGGCATTTGCTCATTTTAACCATTCTGTGCCTCTGCCTGTCTCTGAATACACGTCTGGGTTGGGTGGCAGCTGGGCTTTGTCCATTCTCCTTAGACAGTCACACACAAATGGAGAGGAAAGGTTGACTATAGAGTTGCCAGTTCACGTTCACTACTTGCTTTAGTTTGTCATTGCCTCTGTTTTTCCAAAACGCAGAGTGTCTGACAAAAAATATCACCTTTTTCTGATTGGAGGAATGATGGTTGGCATGCATGCCTTGGTCCTCTCTTGGTTCAGGGTATCTTCCCTGCAAGTGTTGAAGTTCCTCTTTATTAGCATCTCAAAGCTGAAAATTAGTTCCTAAAGCTTACTTTTCATAATTTACCTTGTAAACAATGATGCTTGCCCAGAGGCGTTTCTGCACAGATCATCTCCAGACTGTGAAAGCCAAAGAAAGGAGCATCTTATCATGCTTCTCAATTAGCCCTATTCAGTCACCCTATTTAACATCATTATAGAAGCCTCTCCTGCCGATTCCTACCACCCATGACAAGTCAGATCAAGCAGTGGTGCAGGGAGGAATAGAGCCTCCTTTCACGCAGCACCATGGCTGTGATGCAAAGCACATACAGCGCATGTGTTTCATTTGCCATTCAAACTGGCCTAATTGTATTTTAGGAGCGAGCGCGCTCCTCATAATGAAGTGCATCGAAGCAAATGTGTAGCTGTATGGCCACGCAGGTACGCAGCTTAAACAGGACATAGCCTGCAACCTTTCACTTCCTAATCCCTATTCTCCTATTGCTTATCTATTAAAACTGCCAACCACATACCTCTTCCCACCAAAGATCACACTTAACCCCTATTAATGTAATCTACCACAAAGGAACTGGAATAAATGCATGGCATGGTTTCCATAACAGTACATGACTAATCTCAATAGCCAATAGCAGCCACAGAAAATAAAGTATGAACCCTGGGATCCAGAGCAGAGTGCTGCCCAGTGTAAAGCACTACAATGTCTCATGAGGTGTAGTAAGGGCTGTACAAATGCAATTACAATACAATATATAACACACAATAATATGAATACAATTCCACTCAGCGATTGAACAGTCAATTGTAGGTCAATCAGACAGTACAATAACATTGGCAGTCTTCCTCACACTTAATACAAAATTGCTAGGGGTTCTCTATATAGCCCAGTACTGTAACAGTCCACGGCATCAACCTACTGATCACTAACTGAACAGGGATGGAATAACTGAAGAGATCTGCCACATGCTGTTCGCCAACAGAGACTTTTAACTTAGTCCACAGCTGCAGGTGCCAACAGGTTACAGCCTATGGCCACCTCTTGACATCTCACAATGACAATCAGCTACAGGATTATATTAACAAAGTCCATCCCAGCAGATCGCCTTCACTATTTCTCCATTTAACCTATACCTGCTCGGGTACACAAACTTCAATCCAGAAAACATCACAGAATGGACAACCCAGTGCAGTAATCATCAAATTAGCTTATAAACATAAACAAATACCATAAAGGAACCTGCATACCTGCTCAAAGCTGCCAGTTTACTGAAAACCATAAACTGAGAGCCCGTCTCTCACACTTCTTCATCTATCACACTGATAAGCGTTGCGTCCCACAACATGATAACTGCACCTTACTAGTCATCATGCCTGACATGGAAACACTTCCCACATAGGATTGAAAACAAAGGCATCACACTACAAACCACACACCCTACACTGTGTATCATTCTACCCATTTAGGCAAGCGCTTCCCACATAGGGGTAGTAGGCACTATATAAATGCTGCAATACAATGCAGTATAATGTAATATCCATTACAGACATGATGGCTTCTAATGTCATCATCCATTCTTCACAGCAATGCAAAAAGAAAAGGGTAGCGCTTTACAGACTCAAACTAAGAATGTATTTGAAACTTTTTGTTTCCCTTCTTGAAAGTTGTTTTCTCTTTCTCATTTACTCTATATGTTGAAAAATGTTTCAAATTGGCGATATCATGGAGGCTTCATAAACTGGTCATCAAAACAAGCATATCATTATGGACAGAGGACAAAAGATTTTTAGAAAGAAATGCTGAGCATCCGTTATTAACTTTTAAAGGTAACAGTAAAAGCGATGTAAGTCTGCAGTACTATTGTATTGAAGTCTTTTACCCATCTAAGCAGATTCCATTTACAATTGCACTGTTTTTTTTTTAAAGATTTGAGCAATAACAAGCTGCATTTGAAACCACAAATAAACCTTGAATGAGTTTCTGGAGGGAGTGGTGTGCTAAGGTAAAGGTTGTGTTCCATGTAGTGGCTAGGCTTCTGGGAGGGCCAGCATGCGGGTGGAATGTTAGGGCTAGAAGGTTGGGACATTCTAGGGGAGACACTTGGCTGATAAAGGCAATTCCTGTTGCCGTGTGTGTTGTGGCTGCTCCTGTTTAATGAATAAATCGTACTTCTGAAACCACGTGGAAGACTCCGTCATTACAGCAAAGAATATATATGATGGTGGGAAAAGTACCAGAGATGACGGTGAAAGCGGATTTGCAAGTTTCAAAATATTTCTTTGCTATCTGCAGCTGTGAATAAACATAATAAAATGTTGAATTTAGTGTAAAGAAATGTTTTTACTGGTTGTGATTTTCATTAGCTTTAAAATATAGCGCTCTTCACTGTTATTAAATGTTAACCTCTAATTCTAAATGGAAGCTTGTATGTTTGATTAGCCCTTTGTTAGGCCTCGAGGGGAAGGTGGTGCTTAAGAGGTTCAAAATAAAACACAGTACGTGGCATTTCTCCTGGAAATTATTCACAAGTGTCCACCCATTATGATCTAAAAAACAACAGGACTCAATTGCCTTTGGATGATGACAATTCCTTCAGGGAGAGTCATGCTCTTGTTATTTGTATGCAAACTATCAGCTAGCCTTTTGTGTCTTGTGAATTAATACAGGCCAAGTTAATAGCTAATGTGTCTATGTTTTGAATAAAAGTGGTGGTTTGCAGTAATGTTTGCCAATATTGTACTTTTATTTATGTGGATATCGGTCAGATCATTTACAGTGATCATTTAGAGTGACAGGTTCATTTTGTAATGCCATAGAACTCTCCGCGGACTCAGGATGTCAGAAACCCTTACAATTTAATTATTTCAATACACTACAAAGCAAATGAGTTTTTATTTTAGCTAAATCTGATGTTTTTTGGTAAGTCATTTAGTGATAGCAGAGTATCTTATGGATTGAACAATCTAACAATATACAAAATTGCCCTCCACCACCAAGGTGTAGGTCGGGGGAGATGGAATCCCAAAAGAACACATCTGTCTAGCTTTTCTGATGTTAACTCTAGTAGAAAGAAATGTTAATAGATAACATAAACAACCATTGACTATTTCTGTACAGTGCATAAAAATGATGCACACTTTCCCAGTTGTCAAAACAAACGTTATCATATACCTGCCCCCTCAGGCTCTCATTTAGTGAGATTTATATCCATTACCAGACCTTCACAATTGATGAAGCAACTGCTGCAGTCTACTGACTATCAAGGGCCTGGGAGAATCACTAAACCTTACTTGAGAGCAGATCTTATTTTTTTGTAGTCAGCTGTAATCAGAAGTGAACATGTATGAGTCCGCCTTATTCAGTTGAGCTTCCTTTTACCACAAACTGAAAAAATCCTGCACAGCAGGAGGCATCCCACAATGGCCCAGGGACTACAGGTAGAATGCTTGCCTGCAGGTTCACCTCAGGTTGATCTTGTTGCAGCTAATCATAAGGAACAACAATCACACTGCCTCCCTCCCCTGTTTCACCAATTAGAATTGGCCTGCATTAAGATCATTCTTTTTTAGCTGCTGCAGTAAATTTAAATAACTAGTGAGGTAGACTGCAACTTCCTTGACCATATTTTTCAAGATGACATTTGTGATGACATCAGTGAAATGATGGATGATGTACTTTGTGATGTTATGTTTGTTGTTATGACTAAGCTCATGAGCAGAGTATGGTGGTGATGGGGTTTATGATGCATTGCTTACAATATCTAGTGAAGTTAAGTGGATGTTATAATTTTTATAGCAAATGTTATGTGTTTACTGTGTAGTTTACAATAGCTCACCTTTTGTAATTGTTTTTCAGAGAATATTGTGGGTCTTTGTGGCAGGCAGCCTTACCTACTTTTGACACCTGTACATCTTACAGACTGAGGGTGAGCCTGGAAGGAAGATTTCTGTCACCGGGAGTGAGGGGGGGTGTAGAGACAGTGGGTGAGTTCTGGGCATGACTGCTCCTTCTGCTACTGACCCAGAAGATGAACCTCGAATCTATATGGGTTACAGCATCGAATGAGGAACCTTCACAGCAGAAAAGATGCAGCAAAGCCCTTGAAAATAGGGCCATGAGTCATAAGGTGGAGAAAAGACACAAACCCACACAGAATTCTTGAGGAAGTAGACGACTGAAGCCAGGAGCCCGAAGAGGTAAAACACGATTAACACTGGAGAACTGCACCCCAACAGAACCCAGAAAAGAAGGGATGGAATGATCTCTACCCCTACACCAGAAGTGATCAGGAGAAGGTGCTATTTTGGCAGACCAGAGCCTGAGGACAGGCTACAGGACAGGCAGGTAACAGATGGGAGATTCGGCACATACTTGGGCAGGGATTAATTTATTGTCATGATTCACTCCCTGCTGTCTCGTGCACACCACCAGGGGCTTACTTGTGGGACTATCCAGTGTCAACAAAAGCTTCTGGACCTTCTGCTTTACCCATATACTGACTTTTTTCCTCTTTGGTACTATTATGAAATTGCTATTCATTCCAGATCCATGTCTGGTATTGTGGAAGTCAGTCTGCATTTGCTAAAAAGTCAAATACCTAGAATTTCTTGCTCAATGTTTCCTCTTCATCCATGCAGGCCAAGGATGGGCAGACAAATTCTGAACACCTGTGGCTGGCAGGTGCTATCCTGCTCACAACTGAGGCATATGAACGTAGCGATCTATTTTAAGCCACAGTTTCCTTCAATCCATCATTGGTCATTGTAGCAGTATTCCTGTTTGACTGACCCCTTGTTTCCAGAATTCATGAAATATTTAGTTAATCCTTGTTTCCTGAGGATTGCTGATTTCTGAGCCATAGCAAATTCCTTGTTCCTTGAACAAGCACTGCCTGAGTGCTTTCTTGATTCTTGCGTCCTGAGCACTAGCTACCTTTTTTCCTGAAGATTCCTGAGCCTTACCCTTTTCTTGTTCCTTGAACTTCCACTGCCTGCAGTGCTACCTTGAGTCCTGAGCTAGCACAATTTTAGTGTATACTTGTTCCTTGATCATTCACTTCTACTGTATCTACATTTTTCCACCTTCATGCCTTTCTTTCAATTTATCTTACTTCCAGTTTCTAGTTTGCAACCTTTCTTTCCTGCTGTCTTAGCTTCCATTGCCTTTGTGTGCTTTGTTATTTGTTTTCTGTTGTGTGTCCTTTGTTTTCCCTTCTTTCTTGTTAAGCACTCCTCCTTTCTAACTACTTGTCTATTGTGGCTGCATATTTTAATTTTCCACCCTGGCTGTTACTGCCTTACGGGTTACTGTTTGATCACCAGGATTGGTGGGCACAGCTGACCCACTTTCTTGTCTATTGAGAGTATTGTCTTTATGTTACTTTTATAACATGTGTCAAAAACAACAGGAGGGAACCCCCTACCATGCTTAGCCTATCTCTCCATACCCACCCAAGGGGATCACGCTATCGTGTTAAAAGGGGACTCTTACCCAGTGGGATTGCAAGTGGCATGCTTCATAGTAGAGTCCTCGTCCAGATACCTAATGTATCTGGATGGGCTCAACCTTGGTAGCTAAGGGAGCTCTTTGGTTGCTGGATGGGATCCTGGATTTAAAATAGTCTGGGGTGTCCTGAGGGTTAATTTTATGTTCAAAGGACACACTGACTGAGGTAAAAACAGGTGGGGATGCACTAGGGAAATTAGTATCCTCTGTATCCCTGGGTCAACTTGTTTCAGCCATCACACCAGTGCCTCATTGGACATGTTTGCTTTCGTCAGAACCTCTCAAGAATCCCATTAGTATCCTATTTGTGTGCATTTAATTGCAAAACCTCCATTCACTATACTCCAGTTGGTCTCTATGTTCGCATTTCTCAGTTGGTATGAGAGAAACATAGATAACTAATCAAGCACAACATCATTACATATAACTGTGTCTATCCTTCTATTTGTCTCCAAGTGATCACTGTGATCATTTCACATCAAGCATGACTGTATGTAGTACAAAGTGTGAGTCTCATTCACAGTTACTCTAGAAATGTGCATGTACTCTGCATGCACTAGGTTGGTATAAACTACAGTGTGCAAGTAATAACCTGGACATTATCACGATATTGTATGTGCTACACTCTTAATGCAGATAAAGTGTGACTTTTGTTCATTCCCCTTGCTTAGTAGCATCCTATTTAGAGCTCCATGAGGGTAGGAGGCAAGTGGACCTTGTAATCTGACTCTGTTTAATATAGAGGTAGTTGCATTAGCGGTATTTCTATGTCAAAGAATAATGCAGAATTACAAAAATTACTCTGATTACTCTGGCATAATCGAAATTCTGCCCTGAGTATAATGCAACTAAACTGGATGTGATATTTGTCTACCAAACTTTGTGCAGATTTATCAGACGACACCAGTGGTGTTACAAAATCAATTAAGACATTTTCAAGAGAAAGTACTTTCACCTTTTCTGTTACTTAGTTATATATGTTACAGACTTGTTGTGGCACATCTGTAGTTACAGTTAACACATTAGTTCATTTGAAATCCTAACTTTGCAACAATATTTACCCCCTACCTTTTAGCAGTTTGTGGGAACTGACATTCACATTCCAATCCTGAAGATTGCCAGATTTGGTGCAGCTTTCCCAAACGGTTCAAATAATATAAGCGGACCACTGTGAATTGTGAGTTTTTTAAATTACACAGGTTTTCCCATAGAAGACTTTCTCCTCAAAAATTCCAAAATGGCTGCACAAAAATACATGCAATGTTATTGGCACAGCAGTCTTTTAATAATTCTGTGCAAATTCTTGCAGCCTGATTATGAGTGGGCCGGTTAATTCCAACCCGTGTGTAAACCTCTGTTTGCGCATGGGTCGGAATTGCGAGTTGAAAGGTATTTAACGTATCTGATAATTATCAGGTGCATAAAATACCTCAAGCTTCTTTAAATTTCAGCAGGGCAACCCTGCCTACATTTAACAGGTGTAACATGTATGTTATTTGCTGTACCATGTGGATTTTGGAGCATTAAACCCCAAAATCTGCATGTTATTCCCCATAAACTTGTAATAGGTGCTATCTTTTGCGTCTGATTAAATTACATTCCCCATGGTATTGTAATTTATTAGGTGCACCAAATAGCACCTACACTCATAATCAGGGCTCTAGTGTGTTAAAGTTTTGCCCAGCGACTTGTTGTCACACTTCCATAGTTAAAGTTAAAACATTACTTCATTGAAATCCCAATTTTGCAACAATAATTACCCTCTACCTTTGAGTAATTTATAGGAATTGGCATTCACTCTCTAGTCCTGAAGATTGCCAGATGTTGTGCAGCCTTGCCGAGGAGTTCAAATAATATAAGGGGACCACAAGATCTGTGACTTGTGACATTTTAAAATTATATGGATTTTTACATAGAAGACTTTCTCTCCATCATTTATGATATCACTGATGACATCTCAAATGACATCATTGATGACATCACTGATGATCACTGGTGACAGCATGACATCATCCAATGAGTGTGTTAGTTTGTTTTATAGTTTGCACAGTGGCGGGTAACCATATTACTTTTCTACCTAATTGTGTACAGCTTGGGTCCAACTAATGGGCGTAAGAGTTTACAAAGCGCATGTGCTTCTAATGTACTATAGTGGTGTAGACGTATTGAACACATTATATATCTTTGTAATCAAGAGTAACTCTGTGTGCAGGTGGCAGTTGACTTGTTTTCCTTATGTTCTACACACATTTTTTGGTTCTGCGGAAAAAGTTTTCAACATGATAAAGATTCTACGTACTCAATGGTAAGTATTGTAAGCAGCTTTGATTTATTAGATATATTTGCCTCAGCATGACAATTTCTTCTGTGTGTACCAGGTATTAATCTATGTACGTGTGCTTGTTTTGCTTCAGAAGATGGACTATCTGTATGAAGACTGCAGATAGCTTGATCAATAGCACTTTCAGACCGTGGCTATTTTAAGTGGATCGTTGCTCTTTGGACAGGTTTTTCATAGAGTGTACACTGTGCTTAGTAGATACTATTTAATACTCAGTAGTGTATTTCTTATGAGTTTCAGTGTCTGCAAATAGTGTGGTACAGAGTAAACTCTCTCCATAGAGTAAAGAGTGTTAACAGTATCTACTCTTCTACTCATATGCACTTAATTTCTCAATGTAGGTTCAGTGACTGTCAGGGGGTTGATACAGGTAAAGACTGTCCACAGTAGACCATTAGTTATGTAATAGGTCTTGAGGATCTGGAGGAACTTGGTTTTCCCAGAACAGTTGTATACAGATTGAACACCATGTGCATGATAGGTTATCTTTTTATCTGTAGTTCATAGTCAACATAACATGTGTATTTGTAAAGCGCATGTTCACCGTTAGGTATCTTGGCACTGAATAACAGATGTTTATTGTGACCGAACTCAATGGTACTCGTTTTGTCGACCTCAGATGGATGAAAGGCTGAGTGGACCCACCGGGGTATGAACCTGTGACCATGAGGTCGAGCATAGGCTTCTGCAGCGGACGCATTAGTCCACTGATCCATCAGACTCTGCTACTCATGAAGTGTGTGGTATCTGGTCAATGTTGCAAATAACACACACTTGTTTTACCTATTGCGGTTGTATGTATGATAGCAGTAAAGATGCTTCATATTATTCTGAACTATTTTACATGTACTTTCATAGCTCAAATGGTATACCCATTTAAAGTGCAATGTGTAAAATTGAAGCTTGGTGTTTGTAATCAATTATGTCTTCAATGATGTCATTTGAGAAGTCATCAGTGATGTCATAAATGATGTCATAGAACATGTCATGAGTGATGTCAAATGTGAGGTCATCAGCAATGTATGGTGGGTGCGCAAGTTATAGTTAGTGCTGTTAATTATAACTGCTGAATTTCTGTGCTTTTTTTGTTCAAAACGTTAATGTTGTCACTAAGAAATTCACCTAACTCTAACGTTACTTTAACCTTTGATTTTTAAGCAAATTTCTAAGGTTTTTTGTAAACTAAAGCAAATCTTTTTACCACATCTAACTATAATGTTATTTTAATCTTTGGTTTGTTCAGTGAATTTCTAAGTTTTTTTTACACTAAATTAATAATTTTTTCTGTGTATGTATGGTAGAATAACTGAATAATATTTCCTATGCGTGGAATTATTTTTGGAAGGGAATGGCTTTTGTAATGTAACATAACAGGAAAGGGTGCATAGTTTGCAAAATGTTCTAAAAAATGAGGTCTGACTATAAAACAGAGTAATACGACAATATTTCAGTTCTTCTAACTCTCATATTGACAGTTCTTCCCAGCAAGTTTATTAATATTCTAATACCATACTTTTCATAGCCTTTGTATCTATTTTCTACATTAAATTTGTAATTATAATTCAGAAAGAGAGTGATCAGTTTTTCCAATAATGTATGGTCTTAGTGTTCACTATGTAAATCTATTTTTAAGGTGTATGATTACTCTTGCTAGAGACTCTTGAGCCACTCGCAGAACACTCGCGAGATCGTACAGTTATATATTTTATTTTATAGCATTGTATGGAGTTTAATTTCATGTGTTCAGTTATTATTCAAAGCTAATCTATAATAAGAGAGTCATTAAAATAGGTTTGTAATATTTATTTATTTCCTTTTTACAAAGTGATGACTCTCACAAGATGCCTGCTGGAGTCAAACACACAATCCCCTGTGTGGACTTCAAGGGGAATGTACATCCAATTCGGCTCTTGCAAGTCACTCACAAGATCGTATATTTGGAATTAACTTCATAACAGTGTTTTCTTGTAATTCTGAGCAAAGTAAGACATTAGAGATATTGATTAACTTGTAAAAATTGCTTATGTATTGTTCTATTCAACATAAGAAGCAAGAATTTATTTTAAGGTCTCATAGTCACTCAAAAGAAGTCTGGGAGAGGAAACACATCTCAAAGAAAGGTTGTGATTAGTTTAAATGGATGTCTTTATTTAGAAAAGTAAAATTCCATCCTTTTTGCTTTATTTGCTATGGAATTTTGGTGTGGGTAGACCTTTTTGGCTTGCTTTGTTTCCCTGTTTGGTATTCTATAGAATCTTTGGTATGGCAGTTTTTTTACATGAGTCCAGGTGGGGCAAAAGTCTCTGCAAAGTATGCCATCTACAAACTTTTCAAGAAGCAATTCAGCTGGGGGAATAGAAACAAACAGTACAGTATCATTACCACAGGCATGTGGAGGCATATGAGATCCATGCATCCACAAAGACTTGCTCAGGCAGAGTTAGCTTGAGCTGCAGAGCTAGACAACTCTTCAGGGGCTTCCACCTCATTTTAACCTGGAGACACTGTGCCTTCCCAGGTACTGAGTGCTGAAGCAGAAAACAGCCCTGCTTATCTTAATAAAGCACTTTTTTCATTGGAGACAAGAAGGTCTGCACAGGACAAGCTTGTGTAAATCCACAAAGCCCACTTAGACAGTAGTTTCTTTTTGAACATTTATTTTTGCTCACATTTTACTCCTGTTTGTTTTGAAGGCGATGTTGTTGTAGTTTTTATTTTTTCCCACATTTCATGTTTTAGTTCTACCCTATTCTAAAATTTAAAAATACAAAAAAAGTCACAAAGTTAGAAAACAAAAAAATATATAAAGTTGTTGAAAAATGTTTAAAAAGACGTTTTTCAGAGCTATCCTATATTTTCATTGCCTATGTTGTTTGTGCTGTTTCCTTTTTTCCTTCTTAAAATCTCTTACAAGACTCTTGCAGAGCCAGAAATGCCAATGATGCATATATATATATATATATATATATATATATATATATATATATATATATATATATATATATATATATGAGAGATATATATTATCTACTGGCAGTCGCCAGTAGATAGTTATAGTTAGGACCTATTTTCCATAGGAAATCCGCAACATTCTATTTGAAATAACTTTGGCGCCGGTTGACGAATCATCGCAAAATTTTCAAAACTCGTGGGGCGCTCCGGTCCGCTCCTATCCTGAAAGTCTCGGGGTGATTCATCAAGTGGGGGCCGAGAAAAAAGGGGGTCCCAAAACGTGTTTTCCCCATGCAATTTTCCATAGGAACCTTTCATCACAGCTACAGCCCGAACTGCTGAACGGAATTACACCACATTTGGCAAAAAGGTAGCCCTTGGTTCAGAGTCGTGCCTTTTGGTTAAATGGTGTAAATCCGTTCAGTAGTTCCTGAGAAATATGAAAAAGAAAACACATATATATCTGGGCGGAGCCTAACCACACATGTCATCGTGAGATCTGATTGGTTGTCAGCACTTCATCCTGGAATTGCTGGCAGCCATCTTGGGACCAATATAAATGATAGTACCCCATTGAAATGCATTGTAGTGAATCGAAGATTTTGAGGGTTACCAAAAGGAGAACTATAAAGGGTGATAACAGACTTTAGTTACATTAGAATTCATTTGTTGATGGTACCATACTAATTTCAGGAATTGTGGTGTGTTCTAAGGTGATTTTACCCTGTGAAAAACCTTCTGCTGGGATATCATGAATCATGTTTGAGAGAAAACTATTTTCACATGCTTGTCCCATACAGTTTTGGAAGGTGCTCCAGAAGCTAAAAATGAGAGCATATTTTCTGTAAATTCACATTATCTTTCTCAGTCATGTGAGAATGAAGTCTGACATTCTCAGTAAAACATGTACATCCAACAAGGGCAGAGACTGTCAGTTGATTCCTTTGTGTTCTACTGCAGCTTCCCAGAGTGTTCTAAAGAACAACTAGAGTGTTAACAGCCTTACTTATGCCAAAAGTATGGCACACCTGAAGCCATCTTGATTGGAATAAACTGGTAACACTTAAAACATTTAATTTAAAAAGGAACAAAATGATGGGGTTCATTTTGTCATAGAAATTATGGTTAGTGCTGTAGAAAGAAAAATTAGGACATGTTTTAAGTGAGATCTCAAATATCTTCCTGTTATATTTCAACAGGAGCAGCCTGTCAGTTGATGCCTTTGTGTTCTACTGCAGCTTCCCAGAGTGTTCTAAAGAGCAACTAGAGAGGTAACAGTCTTACTTATGACAAAAGTATGGCACACCTGAAGCCATCTTGATTGGAATAAACTGGTAACACTTAAAACATTTAATTTAAAAAGGAACAAAATGATGGGGTTCATTTTGTCATAGAAATTATGGTTAGTGCTGTAGAAAGAAAAATTAGGACATGTTTTAAGTGAGATCTCAAATATCTTCCTGTTATATTTCAACAGGAGCAGCCTGTCAGTTGATGCCTTTGTGTTCTACTGCAGCTTCCCAGAGTGTTCTAAAGAGCAACTAGAGAGGTAACAGTCTTACTTATGACAAAAGTATGGCACACCTGAAGCCATCTTGATTGGAATAAAGTGGTAACACTTAAAACATTTAATTTAAAAAGGAACAAAATGAGGGGGTTCATTTTGCCATAGAAATTATGGTTAGTGCTGTAGAAAGAAAAATTAGGACATGTTTTAAGTGAGATCTCAAATATCTTCCTGTTATATTTCAACAGGAGCAGCCTGTCAGTTGATGCCTTTGTGTTCTACTGCAGCTTCCCAGAGTGTTCTAAAGAACAACTAGAGTGCTAACAGCCTTACTTTTGACAAACGTATGGCACACCTGAAGCCATCTTGATTGGAATAAACTGGTAACACTTAAAACATTTAATTTAAAAAGGAACAAAATGATGGGGTTCATTTTGTCATAGAAATTATGGTTAGTGCTGTAGAAAGAAAAATTAGGACATGTTTTAAGTGAGATCTCAAATATCTTCCTGTTATATTTCAACAGGAGCAGCCTGTCAGTTGATGCCTTTGTGTTCTACTGCATCTTCCCAGAGTGTTCTAAAGAGCAACTAGAGAGGTAACAGTCTTACTTATGACAAAAGTATGGCACACCTGAAGCCATCTTGATTGGAATAAACTGGTAACACTTAAAACATTTAATTTAAAAAGGAACAAAATGAGGGGGTTCATTTTGCCATAGAAATTATGGTTAGTGCTGTAGAAAGAAAAATTAGGACATGTTTTAAGTGAGATCTCAAATATCTTCCTGTTATATTTCAACAGGAGCAGCCTGTCAGTTGATGCCTTTGTGTTCTACTGCAGCTTCCCAGAGTGTTCTAAAGAACAACTAGAGTGCTAACAGCCTTACTTATGACAAAAGTATGGCACACCTGAAGCCATCTTGATTGGAATAAACTGGTAACACTTAAAACATTTAATTTAAAAAGGAACAAAATGATGGGGTTCATTTTGTCATAGAAATTATGGTTAGTGCTGTAGAAAGAAAAATTAGGACATGTTTTAAGTGAGATCTCAAATATCTTCCTGTTATATTTCAACAGGAGCAGCCTGTCAGTTGATGCCTTTGTGTTCTACTGCAGCTTCCCAGAGTGTTCTAAAGAACAACTAGAGCGCTAACAGCCTTACTTATGAAAAAATGATGGCACACCTGAAGCCATCTTGATTGGAATAAACTGGTAACTCTTAAAACATTTAATTTAAAAAGGAACACAATGAGGGGGTTCATTTTGTCATAAAAATTATGGTTAGTGCTGTAGAAAGAAAAATTAGGACATGTTTTAAGTGAGATCTCAAATATCTTCCTGTTATATTTCAACAGGAGTAGCCTGTCAGTTGATGCCTTTGTGTTCTACTGCAGCTTCCCAGAGTGTTCTAAAGAACAACTAGAGCGCTAACAGTCTTACTTATGACAAAAGTATGGCACACCTGAAGCCATCTTGATTGGAATAAACTGGTAACACTTAAAACATTTAATTTAAAAAGGAACAAAATGAGGGGGTTCATTTTGCCATAGAAATTATGGTTAGTGCTGCAGAAAGAAATTTTAGGGCATGTTTTAAGTGAGATCTCAAATCCTCTTCTATTTCATTAGAAAATTCTGACATGCAGACTGAAACAATCACTTTCAATACCAGCAGTAGACTTCCAGTTAACTCCCTGGTGAGCAGTAGCTTTACTACAGTGATCTAATGAACAACTAGAGTGCTAACATTCTGAATTTATGGCAAATGTGTGACACATCTGAATGCCTTCTTGATGGAATCAAAGTAAAAACTGAAAGCATTTCCTACTGAGGAGACTGCAGTAAATGACGAAATTAGGAAACTTCATAACAAATAAGTCTCCCAAGATGGCCACCAGAGAAAAAAGAGCCCAAATGTAGCACAAATATCACCCAGATGTAGCCCACATATAGCCCAATGACAGAAGTGTGCAAAATACTTTTTATTTTTAGTTTTTCTGCAGTTTTATATAGTGCAAACTGGTCAGGTATTGGAGCGTTACATCTTACTTGGACCCCTTATTGCGTATTTTACACGAAGTACATGAGATTGATCTTGCGAAACATTGAACTTTACGATTCTGTTAACCTGAAGTTGCTCTGAACCGGGCTTTGTAACACCCGTTTTTACCTACTGGTTTTAATTAATTCTCACTGTATTGTATTAGGAAAGAGGATTTACTGTTTTTATGTACACTTTTATGATCTATGTTTCTAAATCAGATCAAATAAAGTTTAATGAATTCTATGGCAGGACGGAGGCGAGGATTATGCATATCTTTCCTCAGTTTATTTGCATAGCAGTTCAAAGAAAACGTAACACAACAATCATTAAACAAAAGACTACACAACCCATGAACCATTAGGGGGTAGTCTCCAAGGCAACTATAGTCCAATCATATCACAGTCCATCATATATAATATCGTGATGTCCCTTCCGCTTCCTCTTTCTTCACTGCTCGTCAGTTAAGTGCATTCCTTACATTCTTGGCTTAATCTGATGTTGTTGCTGTTTGTATAGCGGTTTCTTGTGCACGTTATTAGCATTATTGCCTTGGTATTGTTTCATATTCCCTGCACAGCAGGCTCTTGCCCGAGCGCGTTCTCCCCCTCGCAGTTTCTCCCGCTGTGTGCTCTGCACGCGGTGAGATCCTGTCAGGCGCGTCTGGTCTGAGCGAGGCAGCTCCGTCGAGCGCTCCCGCTGGTCTTTACGCACGTTTGGGAATCCGGTCACTCCTTTAGTGTCCGCTTGATTCCCGACCAACCCTCGCCTAATTTTTACACCGCTACGCGGTGATTTCCCCACACGGCCACGTTAGTGACCAGCGCCACCTGGTGGTGGTAATTGGTATTGTGCCTCAGTCTATTCTTATAACAGCTTCGGAAAAAGCCCAGCTGTTGGAGCACCGGCGAGGGGGCTGTCTTAAGGATTTTTAGGGCATTTGTTCTGTGCTCACACCCTCTGCTATATTGTCTTCTCCAGAAGACCATTTTTACTCCTCCTACCAGGAAGTGGAGGAGGAATGGCCCCCCAACTTCTCCCTCCAGCAGTGGACCAAGCCCTCTCTCTGGCTATTTCTAGGGCGCTGGCTCCTCTTAGGGATCAGGTTGAAAAGCTGGCGAAAAGCATCCCTGGGGTGTTCAGTGACCCAGATCTGGTGGTGGCGGGTCCAAGTAGCTCCCAGAAGGGGAATAAAAGGGCCGTTAAGCATAACGCAGGGCACTTGGAAGGATTTGATAAACTTACGGAGACCTTCCTCAAGAGTGCGCGAACGCTAAAACATGCACCCTGCCGGGAGGAGGAGGGGCCCGGAGAAAATTGCGACACTGTCACCACTATTGTAGACCCCGACGGCGGGTTTCCTTAGAGGGAGAGGGTGTATCGGAGGACGATTTCTCCTCCGATGAGGATAAGGACTCGGGGCGTCCCTGGCGTCCAGAGTCCCACTCATCTCAGTCCCCGGTTGGGGACGGGGTCCACTCGGACATGTTCGAGCCTACCCAAATTTACCATCCTAGGTCGGCAGAGTGGACACCTGATGCCAAAGTGGCAGAGTATGTGGTGGGGAAAATCCATCAACCCCTTGAAAGGGAGGTCAGGAATAGGATGAGGGGAGAATGCCCCAGGCCCTCACTGAAGGGGAAGGAGGCACACACGTCTGAAATTGATGAGAAACTATGTACCTTTTTCTCCAAGTATATGAGGGATCCCAAGAAAGGAATTGATAGGTCTTGGACGTGCTAGGGCCCTTTACCCAAATTATTCAATTGACGGAGCGTTCCAAAGAGTCAGGATCCCCTTTGTCCACGGATATTGTGGCTGGTTGGGCGCACTACCCTAAACCCTAAAACACTACCCCCTCCACTACCCAAACACCACTGCACTACCCTAAACCCTAAAACACTACCCCCAGCAAGACACCCTACACTACCCAAACATAACTGCACTACCCTAAACCCTAAAACACTACCACCAGCATGACTCCCTACACTACCCAAACACCACTGCACTACCCTAAACCCTAAAACACTACCCCCAGCACGACTCCCTACACTACCCAAACACCACTGCACTACCCTAAACCCTAAAACACTAACCCCAGCATGGCCCCCTATACTACCCAAACACCACAGCACTACCCTAAACCCTAAAACACGACCCCCTACACTACACAAACACGACTGCACTACCCTAAACCCTAAAACACTACCCACAGCATGACCCCCTTCACACTGCACTGCACTGCCCTAAACCCTAAAACACTACCCCAGCACTACCCCCTACACTACCCAAACACCACTGCACTAACATAAACCCTAAAACACTACCCCCAGCACAACCCCCTACACTACACAAACACCACTGCACTACCCTAAACCCTAAAACACTACCCCAGCACGTCTCCTTACACTACCCAAAGACCACTGCACTACCCTAAACCCTAAATCTACCCCCAGCATGACCCCCTACACTACCCAAACACCACTGCACTACCCTAAACCATAAAACACTACCCCCAGCATGACCCCCTACACTACACAAACACCACTGCACTACCCTAAACCCTAAAACACTACCACCAGCATGACCCCCTACACTACTCAAACACCACTGCACTACCCTAAACCCTAAAACACTACCCCAGCACGACCCCTACACTACCCATACACCACTGCACTACCCTAAACCCCAAAACACTACCCCCAGCATGACCCCCTACACTACTGCACTACCCTAAATCCTAAAACACTACCCCCAGCACGACCCCCTACACTACCCAAACACCACTGCACTACCCTAAACCCTAAAACACTACCCCCAGCACGACCCCCTACATCACCCAAACACCACTGCACTACCCTAAACCCTAGAAAAGAAACCCCCACCCCATGCCCAATCCCCTTACCTCTCACTCCTCATGGTTCCTCTCTCCTCGTGGTTCCTGCTTCACGTCATCTCTGAGGGGCGGTGCACGTCGTTGTGAGGAAACGGAACAGCCTCTGTTTCCTTACAACGACATGGATCGTCTACATGTTTTTAGAACGCATGGTCATTTACCATACATACCTTTTCAACAAAATTCGTTGTAAAGGCATGCGTGGTAAATGACCATGCGTTCTAAAAATGCATAGTAATGACTTCGTGATGTACAACGCATGCGTGGTAATGCATGCGTTGTAATGGTATCGCAAAGTAAAAAGTCATTGTATCGGCTGTTTACCGATCGAAGCTGGCCCCTGTTCTTCAGTGAGACGTTTATTTGATTAATTAGGAGGAAGGAATGTGGTTTTTTACCGAAAAGTGCATTCCCGGCTGTTGTATTGTGACAGTGTCCGCGTGGCCTGGTTTCACTTCCGGTGAGAGAGTGGAAGAGTCTGTTTGGATCTAAAGGAGTTCTGTTGTTGGACGGGGCCGGCGCGACATGTCATCAGAAAACATAGCTAATGGAAAGCGTCCTCCCTGAAGTGTGGAGCAGTGCCATGAGAGGTCAACGAGTGTGCGTCCCACCGCAGTATGACCGTACCACGTGACCCATGTGCAGCCTCCAGGGTACGGGAGGCAGAAGCAGCATCGCAGGTCCTCTTCAAGACCGTTGTAGCACTAATTCTACATTTTGGTACTAGGGCATTTTAACTTTGTTGTTCCTGCCAGATACAAAGAGAAAATCCTGTGTTATTCACTGCCCTCGTTACCTTTTTTGTGGGTTGTGGTGCTTGTCACTTCGCTGCCCCGCCGGTGCCCACGACTGGGCACCCCACCTCGTGTGCCATCTGCAGGGCCTCTGCCCTCGGATCACTGGTTTCGGTTTCTGGAGTGGCAACATAAACAGTTGCTCCCAAAGGACTAGCCTGAACACTTAGGTGAATATCCCCTGCACCAGCATTCCACGGAAATTCTTTCCTAGCTCTCCCACGTCAACGAGCACGGCTCCGCTCGCGACACCGTATGACGTCATCGGAGCCATAAGAGGACCTCGTCAGCGTGCTGACGTCAGTTCCACCCATTTTTTCCGTGCCACCGAGGCAAACTGGGGACCAAGACATTTTCACATGTATACATAGTATAATAAATATATATATATTCACTGAAAAAACCATAGGTTTCAGGCACGTTATAGTTAGAAATTAGCATTTAAAAACCTTAGAAATTCACTGAAAAAACATAGGTTTCAGGCACGTTATAGTTAGAAATTAGCATTTAAAAACCTTAGAAATTCACTGAAAAAACCATAGGTTTCAGGGGCGTTATAGTTAGTTGGACATTTCACTCGTACAAAACCATAGAAATTCCCCCGTTATAGTTAGTTCAGCTAACTATAACTCGCGCGCCCGCAATGCACTGCTGATGATGTCACATATTACATCACTCATGACATGGTCAGTGACATCACTCATGACATCACTGATGACATCTCAAATGACATCACTGATGACATCACTGATGACATCATCCAGTGAATGTGTGTTTTTCTGAAAATTAAATATGTTTTATATATGTATATCTCAAGGTCGATGGAAGAATAAATGGGTATATAAGTGTCTAAATGGATGATTTTTTTTTGTAAAATTGATTGTATAACTGACTAAGTGTATCTTAGTGAATACATGGGTTAGTGAGTAATGTTTAAATATGAAAATATCTGTATCAGTCTCTCACTTTGTGTATAAGTGGCTGCATGGGTTGGTGAGTAGCTACATGAGTGTCTATATGGGTTATTAGTTGTTTTTTTGAGTATCAGTATGAGTGTCTGAGTGTCTGTATGGTTCGGTGGGGGGTATTACTTAGTGCATAGATGCATGAATGAGTGACTCACTGTTTGTATGTGTTGAAGACAGCATGTGTGCAGGACTGTATAGGTGGATGAGTATGTGTATGGGTGTGTTAGTGAGTGAATGACTGTCTCAATAGTGTCTTTATGAGTAACTACATATGTTTTAAACTAGTATATGTGAGTATTGGTGTATATAAGTGAGTATAAGTGAGAGTGAGAGATTGGAAGAGTTCCTGTACAAATAAGTAGGTGTTTCTATAAGTGATTGTTTAAGAGAGTAAGTATGTGTAAGTTTCTGTAGAAGTAAGTGTGGTAGTGTGTGTATAACTGTATATGCAAGTAAATGGATGTTTGATACTTTGTTTGCATGTGTGACTATGTGTGTGATTAACTCTATGGATGAGTGGCGGTGTGTAACAGGATGTATAGGTGTATGAGTACATATGATGAGTGAGTACATGTATGAGTGACTGTATAGGGACTGTTGGTGAATGAGTGGATGTGTGTGTAGATCTTGGAATTACTGAATAGGTGTGTTGTAACTGGTATTGGTATGTCCATTGTTTTGAAAATGTTAGTTTGTATTTTTGAGTATGTGTATCAAAGGTTATATTAGGGTGAGAGGAGGTCTGCTACTCTATCACAAGGATGATGTCATCAGTGATGTCATTTGAGATGTCATCAGTGATGTCATGAGTGATGTCACTGACCATGTCATGAGTGATGTAATATGTGACGTCATCAGCAGTGCATTGCGGGCGCGCGAGTTATAGTTAGCTGAACTAACTATAACGGGGGAATTTCTATGGTTTTGTACGAGTGAAATGTCCAACTAACTATAACGCCCCTGAAACCTATGGTTTTTTCAGTGAATATATATATATATATATATATTATATATATATATATATATATATATATATATATATATATATATATATGTATTCTATTTATATATTTTATTATTTCATGAGCCTCCTGCGAGAGTTCGCAAAAGGCTAGCGAGATCCGGTCACAAAATTCCCCATGTGCAGCACGAGTGGGCAGTACCTCCTGGTTTACTCTTGCGAGACCGTACTTTTTTAGAGGAGTTTTCATTTACACTTAATATATCCTGATGTAATATGTAAAATTTATATACACCAGAATACTAACACTGCATATAGTTTAATGAAATGCAATCCATTATGTAATTGTGGGGAACACGAAATCAATTAGATTTATGAAACAGCCCCACGTGTTTCATGTGTATGGAACCAGCATTGGTACGTAGCACACATTGATACTGATTAATTTATTTTTAGTCCATTTATTTTTATTAGAAAAAGTTCAATATTTAGTTGTTATTCTTGGTAGGCCACATAACACCAAATCAAAATGAACTTTAACATTTTTGTGCCTATTTATATCTCCATACATGTTTCTAAATATTGCTTCTTGTATAACTTTGGTTCCAGAAATATGAGATAGGAGTTTGGAAGTTCATGGGGTAACCTTTGCTTTACTGTAAGACATGTATCATTACATTCAGTCCAGCCACATAAATATTTAAGGTAGGTAGTGTAGTGGCCAGAGTTGACTGACTCTCCATGGTGAAAAAAATACCAACAGTCGTGTACGTTTTCCTACAAATTGATATCTGAACAGCTTTAAAGTTGGTGATATCAGTATTGATTTTGCTACCATCAGCTCTACATCTTTGTGGCATGAGAATAAGATATTTTGAACTGTGTCTTACAATTAGTGTAAACAGTAATTCTGATGTACGGTCTGTACAGGAGTTGTTCTAGACAGCTTTCACAAAATGTTTTTCGAAAGCTACTGACTTGCAGTCTGGTACAGAAAGGCACACAAATTGCTCTGATTGAATAGGGACAATTGAAACACTCATGGTTCCATGAATAGTTTGTTTTAAAAAAGACATTATTTGCAATTCCTACATTTAGCACTACCATTAAAAACTCTTATGCATCTTGTTGCACATTCAAAGTGAATTGTATACCACCATTGCAGTGGTCGACTATATCATGGATAAATGCAGTTGAATTACACACATATTTTTCAGTATGTACTAAAGTGAACATAGTTGTCAAAGTTTGACTTAAAGGCTTCTCTTTGTTTTGTACAATTTTTGAACCATCGGTTGTATGTAGAAAAGATCATTAAGTATGACATTACCATAACATGAAACTCCAGAAGTGTTAGAAAATACAAAACCAATTACATGATGCACTTCATGAGTTTTTACCTTTTTCGAACTCTTTGTAGATTTTTTATTTAGTTTTGAAACTTTTGAAAAATCTATAATCTCAGAACTCTTTCTATAACTTAGATGCTTGTGAACAGTGGGATATAAGCTGAGATGAGGAGCATACAGCACTCATAAACATTTATATTCTATCACACATGATGAGTCAGCATTGACTTTGCGCTCATCAAAATCAAGAAGTTACAACCCTGACAAAGACCTCACCCATGATAAAGCAACATAAGACATTCCTTATTTAAAGGCTGTGTGACCTATATTTATCATTGCTGCATCAACACTTAATCCTTGAGGTTTGAGAATGGTGACAGCATAGGCCAAACACAGAAGACACTTTTCTTTTTACATACATATCTTTTTCCAAGTGAAATCTGTCAGTGCACCTTCCAATTTCTCTCCTTCCTCAATGTGAACACATTTAAATAAAGTATATTCATACACTATTCAGTTGGGATAGGTAATAAAGTCTATCACATTCTCCATTGCACCCTTCACTAATCCCTCCTCGACATTCAGATTTTGTCGCAAAATTATTCTGCAATTTCTACAGAGGTTTAGAGTCTTTTCTAAACCAGCAGTATGTGAAACTGGTTTCTCTAGTGATTTGTTTCTGCACCACTGATTGACATAGTGGTAAGTATAAACCTTGATGTTCCATTTTATCTTTACTTGTAAGACTCACAATCTCCTGTTTTTCCAAACGAAGCATTTTTAAGTTAAATTGAGCTAACTCATTCAATGTTGGCATCTGGCACACAATCTGTTTCTGAGTTTTCATAAAGTTTTGCATTACAGAAGTTGGTGACTTGTTGTATGGGAATAGAGATCTAACCATGTGAGAAGCTACAGCTTTCTAAGCTTTTTTGCTAATTCTTCCTATTTTCATGTCTTTTAATATAATCCCATACTCTACATCTGCTGCCTGTCTCATATTTTGGGGTCGATTTCGATGTCGGTCGGAAGGGCTCCAAATCGGATTCAGGCTTGCCGAAACTGATCCGGAGCCCTTGTTTCCGATCGGCACGTTCCCAGTTCCGAACGACCAAGTACGATGCCTGGAAACCATTAGGGCTGACCGAATCAGTTCCGGAAGGCATTCGGAGAGGTCGAGCCTTTCCGGAGCCGATTCGTACAGCTCTATGGACTTGGTTTCCAAACGAGCGAGTACGATGACCGATTCGGACAGCCTTTCCGATTCGGTTTGCCTGGAATGAAAAGACTGCCGGATTCAGTCTTTGGGGGCCCGTAGCAGGCCCCCCTTCACCCGGGGCCCTCCGAATCAGGCCTGTGGGGGTACCCATGGGTCCCTCCTTTCCAACCATGCACAGTGTGGCGGGCACCATGGGGTACCTGCCACAGGGTGCACGATTTGCCTCAGTCACCCATTTCTTCAATCAGAGCCAGTGTTCATGTTCAGAACACAGGATCCCATTGAAGTGAATAGGAGTCTGACCAAATCGTATCCGAATGCATGCGAATGCATCATACTCGCTGGGTCGGACTCCCCGATCCGAGTCATATTTAAAGCATTCTGGAACCGATTTGGTTAGTATGCTTTCCGAACGATATCGGAATCGGGCCCTATGTGTCAACTCAGCATACTGAAATGTTAATCATATGTTAACATTTCTACTACTCTCTGATTACTTTTTCGTTTTCTCATGAAGAAGTTTCTTAAAAACGGACTTAACTTTGACAGGAGTCAACTATAGCAGGTCACCAAAAACTATGACATCTTTACCACCAAACAGAAGATCATAGTCTGTTCCTCTGGACCGCCTGCATCCTCACTAGGCCTGGGCGGTGAACTCCGCTCCGTTCGTGGAGTTTGATGAGATTTCTGCACTCTATGCTCCGCAGAGCTCGCAGCGTGCAGAAAACTCAGCTCCGCATAGTGCAGCAGAGTTTTTTCCCTGCTCGCGCTCGCGAACGGTAAGTTGGCGAGCCCGAGCTGCTGCTCGGGTAGAATTTCTACCCGAGCGGCAAGAAGATCAGCACAAAAGTCAGTTCGCACTGCACTCCGCCGCTTTCAGAACTCTATGGAGTTTTTTTGTCACTTCCCAGAGTTCTGCATAGCGAAACTCCGTGAACTACGCCCGGGCCTGATCCTCAGATGAATGAAACCTAGCATTAGGTTTGATACCATGTTAACCTCATCAATAATGAGAACGTTCAATTTTTTGAGAACTCTGGACACTTTATGACAAGCATGACTAGATATTTTCAGGTACTCTAGTTTGTTTTTATCTTTCACAGGCAACATAAGTAGTCTGTGCAATGTGATTCTTTTAATGTTGTGCTACGCCAACAAGTGATGGACAGAATGCTGAAAAAAATCATATATTCAGCCCCAGTCAAGAGATCTGGGTTGAATCCATTGTTCTTTTGCCCTCCATGCCATCCCAGTTTAGACCCAGCCATATGCAAATCAGTCTTGACCCTGCTTCTCATGGGAACAGTCCAGCCCGAACTGCCAAGCCAGGTCCTCCTTGGACCGTAAACAAGCATCCTGGGACCGGTTTTGGGGTATTACCCCTCATCAGCCAGGCTAGCTTGAATTCAGTGGTCCAGTGAGCAAGGGCCGAATGTCTGGGCTTACCCATCCCACTTAGGGCAAAAAGTGCTACACAAACAAATGATGGACAGAATGCGGAAAAAATCATACATTCACCCCTAGACAAGAGATATGGGTTATATCCATCGTTCATTTGCTCACCATGCCTCCCCAGTTTAAACTCAGCCATATGCAAATCAGTCTTGACCCTGCTCCTCATGGAAACAGTCCAGCCTGAAACTGCCATGCCAGCATCTCCCTGGACTGGAAACAAGCATCCTGGGACCAGTTTCGGGGTATTACCCCTCAGCCAGGCTAGCTTGAATCCAGTGGCCCAGTGAGCTGTTGCTCGCTGCGCCACTGAATTCAAGCTAGCCTGGCTGATGAGATGGTGCTAGCCATGTAGGAGACAATGTTGAGTCCATAGCTTCTGATGATGGCTGCATGCGGGCCATGTAGATGTTGAAGAGGGTGAGGCTGAGGGAGGATCCCTGAGGCACTCCGCGGCTGTTCTCTGTGGGTTCTGAGTTGAACTATAGAAATCTGACTCTCTGTGTTTGGCCAGTGAGGAAGGAGCGGATCCATTCTAGGGCTTTGTTGTGGATGTCGGTGTCGTGGAGTCTTGCACAGAGGGTGTGGTGGAAGATGGTATCGAAGGTGGCCAAGAGGTCCAGGAGGATAGGGCAGCAGTTTAGCCTTGGTCAAGGAGAGCGGTCTCTCTGCTGTGGTTGCTTCTGAAGCCCGATTGGGAGAGGTCCGGGATGTGGTTCATCTCAATGAATTCGGACAGTTGGGTGTTGAGAGCTTTCTCAATGAATTTGGCTGGGAAGGGGAGCAGAGACATGGGTCTGTAGTTCTTGAGGTTTGTTGGGTCAGCAGAGGGTTTCTCCAGCAGGGGGTTGATTTCTGTGTGCTTCTAGTCTTCCGAGAAGGTGGCGGATTCGATGGAGTAGTTGATGGTGCGGCAAAATTCAGATGTGATGGAGGTGCCGGCTCTGTTGAAGATGTGGTGAGGGCAGGGATCCGAGGGGGCTCTGGAGTGGATGCTTTTCATGATCCCGAGGGTGTCATCAGGGGTGAGAGTGGTCCAGTTGGGCAAGTTCAGATGGGGTCTGGAGCCATTGGGTGCGGGGGTTGAGGGTGTGGTGGGTAGGTTTTGGGTTTCGAAGCTGTCGCAGATCTCCTTGATCTTGCGGTGGAAGAAGGTGGCGAGGTTCACGCAGAGGCCTGCTGTCTCTGTACTGGGTTTGGCAAATTCTTTGACCATGGCAAAGAGTTCTTTGCTGTTGTGTGCATTGATGCGTTCCTGGATGGCTGCTTTCTTAGTTGTTCTGATGAGGTGGTGATGTGCGGTGACAGCGGTTTTGCAGGCTGCATGGTCTTCCACGATCTTGCTGCTCCTCCATATTTTCTCAAGCCATCTGCAAGTGTGCCTGGACTCTTGGAGGGTGGGGGAGAACCAGCTGTCTTTCTTGGAGGGCTTCTTGCCTGAGGGTTTCCTGAGGGGAGCCAGTGTGTTGGCGCAGTCGGAGATCCAGCGGTGGAGCTTGCATGCTGAGGTGTTGGTGTCTGTGGATGGGTTTTGCTGAGGGAGGCGGTGAGTTGGTCTTCTGTGACCTTGTTCCAGCTTCTACAAGGATCGCGGAGGGCATGGTGTCATCTGGTGGGTTTGGTGAAGAAGTGGACATAGTGGTGGTTGGTCCAGTGTGGCTGACGGAGATGTTGTTGCTTGCGGAGAAGATGGGGTCGAGCGTGTGCCCAGCTGAGTTGGTTTGGGTTGTGACCAGTTGTTTGAGTCTGATGGTGGCGAGGTTCTCCAGAAGGGATGTGGTGTTGTGGTCACCGAGGCTGTCCAGGTGGAAACTGAGGTCACCGAGGAGGATGTAGTCCATTGAGGCAAGAGCGTAGTGAGCGATGAAGTCGGCTATAGCTTTGCTGAAGGGGAGACAGGTTCCGGCAGGTCTGTAGACGAGGGTGCCTCAGAGGGTGGTGTTTCGGTTGGTCTGGATCTGGAAGTGAATGTGCTCCATTTCAGATGAGTGGTCGTCAGAGCTAGTTGTGAGGCGGAGTGTGTTTTTGTGTACGATGGCGATGTCTCCTCCCAGTCAGTTGACACAGTCCTTGTAGATGATTTTGTAGCAGTCAGGGATGGCAGTTGCGATGTCCAGGGCTGAGGTGGGGTTCATCCAGGTTTCCGTAAAGAAGGCGATGTTGGGGGAGATGGAGTCGAGCAGGCCCCAGATCTCCACGACATGTCTTTTGAGGGAGCGGGTGTTAAGTAGGATACATCTGAGGTGGTCGGGTCTGGTTCATGAGTGTTGTGCGGTTGGTGGGTCTTTTGTGCAGAGTCAGGCTAAGGTGTGGTTGCAGTTGTGGCAGGCGAACAGGCCTTAGGTGTTCTTCGGTGACGCGAGGTGGCAGGCAGTGGAATGTCCGGTGTTGAGGGCACGGCAGTTGTATCATATAGGGCGGGCGGGACCACAAACACATTGTGGGCCAGTCACCTGACCGCGGCGATCGTGGTCGGACGCTCGTCCGACTGCAATCATAATGTGCCCCTTAGTGTAGTGTTTCCCTTTAGCTCTGTATCTCTGTCAACAATATTTGACACATTTATGGGACTGGAATTGCAAGACTTGTTGCCTAAGAGTTCTGTTTTGAGACTCTTCTGGAATATCGCAAGTTGCATATTGCTCAATGAATGAAAACAGTGAGTCATCAGTATCTTCACCAAACTTTGGTGCATCTTTCACTCACAATAATATATGTGTATGTGGTGATCCCCTAGCTTGGTATTCCTTTCTCCAGTAGAAGCCCACAACCTCACCTAGTGGTGGATTCCATTTGTTGCAGATACATTGGAGCATGGCTTCAAATCTGCCCTAGTAGTATCTACAAACATTTGCAGGAACAATGGAACACAATTTACCTGCAGGCTTGAAATCAATCCCTGGAATGTTTGCATTAATATGGAAAAAGTGGATGCTGAAAAACAATACATTCATTTATGTTAACGAAATCACATCTTTATGAAGGAATTTGCATGTTGTGAACTCCACATCAACTCCGACTTGCAAATACATAGTCAGGAAAGCACTGAGACCTAGGCCCGAGGTTATTGATTGATAGGTCACAGGTGGGGTGGCACGTAGCCATCAGACAAATACCCGGACCCGGATCTCGTCCCACAGATAGGCACAGCGACACTACAATGGTCCGGGGAAATTAGCCCCAATAAAGCAGACATGGCCAGGGGGATAAGCGAGCTCCTAAAAACACCATAAAGTCAGATGCTACAGGAGTTAGAAACATATAGCCAATAAGGACACAGCACACGCAGTGATCATGTGCTCTCCATGCCGGACATCAGAGACACGTTACCCACTGACCACATTGTGTACACGTGAAGTCAAGGCCCACCTGTATTATCCATTAAACAATTAATTTATGACTCCAAAGGCAGCAATGTACATTCCTCACCGTTCAAGGATCACCCAGTCATCACGTTTAATTAAACAAACTGTTCCTGTTTTGCCAAACGCCTCGGGTCTCTTGTTTTTCCAAGGTATTTCATGTTCAAGTATCATTTGCACTAGCTTGCCTGAGAGAATCATGTAGACCATCCCAAGCATACTCTGCACAGCTCAGAGTAACAAACCAGGTAGGTGCAGGTAGATTGTGTAACATACACTTCAGCTCACAATGTCGACAAAACCAATATTCATTAATATCATTTTGGCAAGCCAGAATATTAATCAAATTACTTTCTAGTACCTCATCTTTACCATGCACTTTTTCCACAAAATCTCTCATAGTGATGTCATTAAACCGTGCCCCTGTTCTCATAACATAGACCATAGCATAAGATAACACTGACAGGTCACTTTCAAACAAAAGGTAGAAAATGTATGGTATGTTTTGCCTAAAGCAGGCATCTTCAAAATACAATCTACTGGATCTATATTCTGATGCAGGAATCTGTTGTGGACAATCATCATAATGACCACCTTCTCCTGCATCTAAACTCTTTTCCCACACACTTACTGGCTCTCCTTTCACTTGCTTCATGTGGTACAATTCTAAAGCCTTACCCGTCATATCTCTTGGATGTAGAGGGTGAATGCTGTAATGTTCATATATTTATTTTGCTTTACCTCAGTCAACTTTTTCAAACTGAGCAGAAGGAGCTGAGGGGGAACTTCCTGGACTAAGACAGGCAACATGTTCCTCCACATCAATGTCTTTGCAAAACTCATTTTCTATTTTAAGATATTGCAGAACACTTTTGACCCTATCAATACTCACAAGTTCCTGCCAATTGTTTTTCTCTTTAGTGGGTACTCATTTACTAGAGCTGCTAGTGGTTCTTCCCTTCTCGATCTACCCCTATGGATTCAATATTCACCTTCATATTCAAAGGCAAATACACAACTGTACCTTTCTGACCTTTTAGTAGTTCAGAAGGAGGTAGTTTCTTATTCTTAGTCTCCATTCTAACAATGGCTTGGAAGGGATGTACCATTTATGTGAGAATAGTCTCATACACATTCAGATTTTGAAGCTCAGCAGGTATTGAGAAAACTTCCAATTTGTTATGAATAAATCTAGCAGCCATTTTATATTTACTATTGCCCAGTTTGTCAATACAATATTTACAGACGATCCTACTTGTGGACAAGTTAAACCTATCTTCATCGATTAAATAAAGAGCAAGTTTAAGCCACTGTACTAGATCAGTCTCTCCTGTTTTTTCACAAATATAACTTTTTTTTACTTGTGATTTGTAGTGTGTTCACATGCAATAAATACACACCTTGTCTGGAATTTCTGCAGTTGTTCTTACAAATGCAGCAATTTTCTTTTTAAAATCCTCTAACACTGTGCTAGCATTAGAAATTTCAATGTTGTTCTCCACAGCCATCTCACTCTCTTCAGTTGGCCTTTCAGGCCCGAAGAATTGCATCTGAATGTCATCTATAACAGAACTGACTTCAGAATGGCTACCTCTTAACTACATAGCATTTAGTTTCTGAAGCTGGAGAGCTGGACTTTTTACAAAATACAATCTTAGTAGATTACGCATTTTAGTGTGGTGCACAGACAGCATCCGTATATGATGAAAAGTGCTGTCTGCTGTGAAAAGCAAGTTAATGAATGTCCTTGAAGGTTTGTCGGTCTCCTAACTCGACAAGGATTAAGGCTTTGGAGTAGTCTCATTTTTTTGTTTCATAGTTCCTTTGCTGTATTTGTTTAAGAAGAGTCAAGGGGGTATATTTTCAAAAATGTTGCACTGGGTTAGCAGCACAAAATGTTTTTTTACCAATTGACTTTCCAGCGCTAAACTTGTTTTACGTTGGAAAGTACCCTACAAGAAATGCAAAGCAGCGCAAAGCATTGCTTTGCATTACTTAGTGCCAAGGGGGCATTACATGGGTGGTACATGGGCATTCCCATGCAACCACCCATGCCTTTTGATGCAAAACCCTATCTACAAACAATTGTAGACAGGGTTTAGCACCAAAACCTAATGCCGTCTGAAAGGAGGCGTCAAGAGGAGAAATGTTTTCATTTCTCCTTTCTTTTCCTACTTTGCATGCGTACTGAGCTGCGCACCACACATACAAAGTGGGAACAGTGTTTGAAGTTCTCTATGCATAATATTTTGTACAGGAAGGGTCCCCTTCCTGTACAAAACCTATGCTAGACTCAGGCACATACCTTAGAGCTATGGCGCTAAGGTGTGTGCCTGGTATACAGCAGCTGAAATCAGCACCAGTGCTAGGGAAAGGGGAGGAGAGAGCCATATCTCTGTAAATGTGGCACTCTCCTGCCCCCTCGCTGTCATGCAACGCAGCACAGTCTTTTTCGGGGCTGGGTTGCGTTGCGTGCCTTTTTGAAAATCTGGCCCTAAGTTAGCCAATAGACTGTTGTCTATTGACCTTGCATATCTTTCTACACTTCCACTCAAAAACTGTTTGTTGAGGATGTTAGCCTACTGCTTCATTAATTATTTCTTCTTCTACATTCCTAGGCACCAATTTTTATTTTTCAATTGGCGTACCTTCATTGATTTCATATGCACAACCATCTCTTTCAATTGCAAATACTAACTCATTTTCCTGTAAATAACTTTCCTCATTAAAAAATGCCTCAGTACTGGAAGTGTGTTTCCACTCTCCCTAGAAAAAACTGCAAACATTTGTTTTATTAACTTAAGCCTTTAGTGACATTTATCTTTAAGTGAATTAATCAGTTTATCTAAACATCTCATTCTCTTCAAAATGAGAATAAATAGCTTTCTCTATAATACAAAGGCCTTATCTACTGGACACTTAACAACCTCTTTCTGGTTTTGCAATGCTCTACTACTTTTTACTATATTCATGCTTCTATATTAGACACTACTCTTCTACGAAAGAATTTCTGACTTAGGTCTTTACATTTCTCGGTAAAGTTGTCCAGGCGTGCTCCTCTTTTTCTGGCATTATATTTTTTTGAAAAAACTATACAATTTTTTGTAGCATGTTGACACATCTTTAAAACTACTTACACCTGCAGAAAAAAGTAAATATGATATTGATTTTTTTATTATAAAAGTCTGGGCGCTCTTACTTGATTTTAATTTTCTTGTACCACCATTCCCTTTCTTTGGCTATATTTCATGTTTGAAGACTTCTTTGTATAGACTTCTTTATAGTACTGTTGATTTCTCTTCTTTTCTTCTGCTCTTTCGTTGGCATCTTCAATTGACTGGAAGCCACGCAGAAAAAATAAAAGACACGTAATATTTAAATCTGCTTCTTACAGAGTTATTACTAATAAATCAGTGTGTGCAGAAGGATTAAGAGAAAGCCTAGGCTCAGTGTTACCACATTTCAACATGCCACATATTCTGCATGGTACAGTTTGATCAAATAGCGATCTTACCTTGTACTACCCTGAAACAGCACTCTCCAAGTGACAGCTCAACAGAGAGCTAATGCTTTGTGTAGAATGTAGCATCCTCCCCAGCGTGGGTAATCGTCAATGACTATGCCACACATGGAGCTTTGTATAAAACGTCTTTATTTTTCTGCATGTAACCTCAAACTCAACAGTCTAAACCTGCATTCAATTCACTCCGCTCTAATGCTTACGTTACAGTACTACTGAGTCCATCAGGAGCCACAAAGATTCTGTCATTACATGCTCACATGACACTACATGTCTCCCTTTGTTAAAAATAAAATTATTTATTTTTTACAAATATAAACAATTAGAGCGCTTCAGTGAGTCTTTGTGGGATGTGGATCACACGTCCCGACCATGTCTGCGGAAACTGGGGACCAGCAGTAGAAGTCCACGACTGACATTGGTGATGGAGAGACAGCAGCAGTCAGGGGTTCTTCACTTGTCTTTTCGGACCCAGTCTCTACAATGACAACAATGCCTGACTGGCGATGAGCCACGCGTCTAAAATGCAAGGAATCTTGCGTGAATTACTTCCCAGGATGATGGGCAGTCACCATGTGTCCTTTGCTGGTTACAAAATGAAAGAAGAACTTGATCTCCTTTCATGAAGGTGACATCTCGTGCATGCCTACGCTTGTTGGCGTAGGCTTTAATTTTCCTCTTATGACCCAAGTCTTTCATGCATGTTTCTTCCTCGGCATTTGCTCTTCTGTTGGTTCATTGAGGTAACTTGGTCGTCATGGCTCTCCCGAACATCAAGGTTGCAGGGATTTTACCTGTGGTTGAGTGAGGGTTTGAGCGGTAAGTTCAAAGAGGAGAATTTTAAGCAGCTTTAAGGTCGAGCTTTTCTAGTACAGCACCCTGGACAGCTTTTTACAGAGTACTCATGAAATGTTCGACAAGGCCACTGGCCTATGGCCACAAAGGAATGCTCTTCTGATGCTTCACATTAAGAGGACTGAGAAAGTCTTTGAATTCCCAACTGTTGAAAGGTGGGCCATTCCCAGGTCGTGCAGATGTTGTGTAATCTCTCAATGACAGGTTCTTGAGTGATAGATGAGAGATCTTCGATCAATGGAAAACGGGAATGTTTATCAACGATCACCATCAAGGGATGTCTGTTGTCAAGAGGACTGAAGAAGGCCACTGCTATTCGTTCCCATGCATGCCTTGTCAACTCTGACATGCTTAGTGGGTGTTGAGTGGGTTTCAATGACAGGCAGTTGCATGGATAACAGGCTTTTAATTTCAATCCTCTCATCAAGATGTGGAAACCAGACTCTGAGAGCTTGTCCTTCATGGGCCACTTCAATTATCTGTTGTCGTAGACTCTCCTGAATGACAATTCTCGTCCCTTGTAGAATAATACCTTCCTGAGTAATAGACAGTTCATCTTTGACATTCTTTAACTTTTGATATTCACTGTCACTGGTAAGAGGTCTAGGGTGCTGGTACCAAAACTGATGTGTAATAACGTCTTTCAGTTTCAGCATGTCTCTTTCTTGATTTGTGTCAGTGACAAATTGTTCTCTCGAAATGTCAGCTGGAGTGCTTGATTCCACTATGAAATTTATGTAGGCTTCAGCCATGTTTGAATGGGTGCCAGGGCATTGTAGAGGCACTTCTGAAAATTAGTTGTTTTGGTTCTGATCTTTCCCTGGACAATGCATGATGATGTAGTTTTGCAATCGCAGACCCCAACGTTCAATACAAAGGAGGCATTTTTGCTTTTGGATTTCCAAAGAAAGTCAATAATGCTTGATGACTGGTCACAAGAGCGTAGGACTTCCCATACAAGAATACATAAAAATGTTCACAAGCCCACACCACTGCCACGCTCTCTTTTTCAGGTTGTCAGTAAGCATGTTCAGTTTGGGACAAACTTCAGCTGGCATACACCACAATACTTCTTCAAGCATTTGGGTGTATGCTGGGCTGTGCAAAGATGGCGCCCAACCCGACAGGGCTAGCGTCAAGAACAACCTCAGTAAGAAGCTTTGGATCAAAATAAGCCATTTCAGTAGCGTTCTCAATAGCTTGCTTGATTTTCTGGAAGCTTTGCTCCCATTCATGTGGCCATAGAAAATAATCCTTCTTTTTATTCATGTCTCTTAATGGTGCACATTATACAAAAAAGACAACTACTCTTGGCGATAGTCTAATAAGTTCCTATATGCACTTGATTAACATAAACAATCACACCATAATACTTCACCAGTCTAGAAAAGGAAAAGACAGAAATGTGTATATATATAAAAAAAAAATTAAAACATCAGAATGTGCATTACATAATTATTCACAATAATAGAAATATGTCAGACAATAATATAAAATGTAAAAAGAACATCAAGAGGGAGATAAAAATGTAGACGTACAAATTGGTCATCAACAATGGTTAGTCCAAGAGAATCTATAACAGTATTGGCAACATTTCTTTTTTACAATCAATACTATTTGTTCCTTGGATGTAACCCCACAAGGATAAGCGTTGACGCGTTTCGGTGGTACCAAAGTCGAATAAAACCACCTTCTTCAGGACAATGTGTATTTTACCCCTCTTTCTTACGAACAACCTCTAGTTTTAAGGTGACACTCACTTAAAGACACCTAAACTTAGTCTCTTGTAATGGAACAGACCAACATGTGTAGAAAAGGTTGTAATGTACCTGCTCCTTGATTTCTAACTGATGGTATCCTTTATTCAGATCCAGGGGAGAGAATACCTTTGCCCCATTTAATTGTTATCATGTCAGCAATGTGCGGACCTGGATGCCGTTCTCTTTCAATGCCCTTGTTTGCTTGACGCATATCCACGCAGATGCGTACAGCTCTTTCACCATCCTTTTTGGGTACTACCACTATGGGTGAAACTGGACCAGCAGTACGCTCAATAATATTGTGCCAGACTAAAGATTCAAGTTCCTCTTCAACAGCTTCCTGTAAGTGAAAGGCAATTTGTCTGTGTCTTTTAGCCATAGCAGGGACGTCCTCATTAATGTTTAATTGGACTTTGATAGTCGAGTTTTCCCAACTCATGATACAACAAAGGGAATTGGCTTACGATTTTGTGATGAGCATTCATGTTATAGTTCACTGATATCAGTCCCAAATCAGCGGCTGTGCTGAAGCTGAGTAAACAGGTGTTTGACTCGAAGTGTATGAATGGGCGCTTGTACTTTTGTTTTCTTATGGTTCATCGTTGCTACAATGAACCTTGACTCTTTGGTGGCATTGATGCAGCCCACATATACACTTTAGTCTTTGATGGCGTAAGTCAAGGCACTCGAGATAGTGCACTATATTTCTCCTTAGGCATAATATTTAGTGATGCACCACTATCGATGATGAAAGGTATTGAAAAACCATTGACCATTAGTGTGATCTTCGGAAAATGTTTGAATGACTTTGGTGCTTTGTCACGTAGGTTTCTTTTGGCCTGATGTTTTTCCTCATAGTCGGCTAGTCCAACATGCACATGCTTTTCTGAGATGAACATCGACATAAATCACCCATCTACCTCACTTTCAGTTGAAATTGACACAGAGGAACTATTTGACGAATATTTAGATGTCAATTTACCTAGTTTGGTGTTGATTTGCCTAAGCTGATGTAGTCAGTTGGCCTTATGAGCAGCCAATTTGTCTTCATACTGTGACACACCTCCTTTTTATTTCCCTTGCACACCATCACAGAATGGATCTCCAATCCACAGCTTTGCAGATCTGCCCAATGGCAGGACATTTACCTTCGCATGGAAACAAAAATCCACACCTGAAACACAACTTCTTCAGTGGAGAATTCACTCTGTGTCCCTCAACTTTGTGCTTTGGCTTATTTTTCCCATTCATAAATGTCTCATTCTGGGGAGCTCCAGCCTCCATGTCAGCAGCTTGTCAATCAGTGTGTTCTTCAGCTCTGGCAACCATGAGACCTCATTCCAGGCTAGAGGCCTAATTACGATGTCAGGCGGACCGCCACCGACAGCCCATCGGTGGAGGTCTGCCTGATAGACAGCCCATCGGTCCGACTGCCGTATTTTGATGCATGCGGTCAGACTATCAAGAGTGGAGGAGTAGACCTCCACCACCGCCAGCATCTCAGATGCCGATGGGGCAGCGGTCGGAATTGTAGTCCCGACAAGAGGAAGTGCCGGGATTATGATGTCCCTTTTTTGGTGAGAAGCCCACCATGAAAAGGCTATCGGAAAGGGACTTTGGGGGCCCTTGCCCATGTGGACCACTGCAAAGGGACCTTGGGGGCCACGCACATCCATGCAGCATGTGCCATGCACCACATGGCGCATAGTGCACAGTGCATGGATGTGCACAAAGTGCTCTTTAACACTGGGGCTTGTGCTGCGACCCTTTTCCTGGGCCACAGCAGAAGCTGCAGTATTAAAGAGCACATCCGACCACCAGCACGGCAGCCCTATGGTAATTGGGTTGTCGGACCACTGAGTGATTGTCAGGCGGTCTCCTAACAACCACGAAAGTGGTCAGTGGTCCGAGCGCCCGATACTGTAATCAGGGCCTAAGAGTTTCACTCAGCATTCGTCATCTGAACAAATCTGACAGGTATCTATCAATCACTCTGAGGCGTATATCTTCCTCATCATTAAATTAATTGAACTTGCAATATTTGATGAGCGTATCCAGTCTCACCAGCTTGCTGTCTTTCTTAACTGAAGATGTATCTTTCAGTATCTACATTTGGTATTGGATTAAACTTGAGATTCAATGTTGCTTTGATTTGACTGTATGTAATTTCGTCAGCTCACAGCATTTTCTTTATGACTTCTTTCACGCCTTCCCCATCAAGATGCTTGAGGTACTTGATAATTTTCTTGTTATCTGCTTCTTCAATCGCATCAATGAAATCATCAAATGTCTCTATCCAGGCAGTACATCTGTCACCAATATTCAACTTTTTGGTAGTATCAAATGGCAGTGGTGGTTTCCAGCAGCGGTCCGTGCAGGTAAGAGCGGTGGGCTGGGTGGGGGGGGATTTTGACAGTCGAGGGAAAATGTATTATTTATTTAATTTTCCCTCGTGGTCATCTGTTGAATCCCCCCACCACTCTGGCCCCACTGCTCTTACCTGCACGGGCTGCTGCTGGTGGTTTCAAGAAGGCGGCGGCATTGGAACCATTGGTGGAACTTACTGGCATGGAGAGTATAGTTCTCTCCACAACTGCTTAGTGATCTTCTCCATGCAAACCATCTCTGAGGCCTTGTGATGTGCTGGCCCCTGGATCATCATCAATAATGCCAGGAAACGTAGACCCCTTTCGTGGTCTCAATTGACCAAGCAAACGCTTCCGCTCTCCGCTCTCGACTCTCGCTCTATTTCAGAAACCTTTGGAGTTGTTATGAGCCCCACTCAGCACCTTTGTAGGGTTGCCGCTTTGGATATGGATAACTCTGCAAGCACAACCCTGTGTGCTTTCTCTGGGGTCACTCCCTCCAGAGTTGTGGCATGATGACTCTCTTTATATAGAACTGGTTAGCAGATGAATGTTGCTTGTATCACTTTGTCTCTAAGCTTCTTTTTGTTCTGTCTGACACCTGGTTGATCTCTGCCTCACAGCACTTCTGTTTGCAGTGTTATCTTGCACTTTGCTACTCTTTCAAAACCTAGTTGCATCCGCCTCTAACATTGTCACTCCAAATAAACGCATGGCTTTGTTTTGCGTAGTAGCACAGTACCTCTTTGTGCGACTTTCCATCAGGTTCCTGGCTCCTGATGTGTAGACCGTTCGGTGATGCTTTCATTATCTTCAAATGTTTTATACAAAACGGGAGCTGCGCTTTGACTCCACATATGCCAAGCGCCGATTCTGTATTACAACGGAGGGCCACGTGGAACACGAGCAGTTTGCTGGACAACAGCAAACTCAATTGGAGAGAACTGTTAATCTTTGGATTACTTATCCCCTATTTCTTTGCCAGTTGCAGCATCCTCCCCAGCCTGGGTGCTCGCCAATGACTAGGCCACAAATGGAGCTTAGTATAACACGTTTTTATTCTTCTGCCTGTAACTGTGAACTCAACATTCCAAACCTGCATTCAATTTACTATGCTCTAATGCTTACATTGCAGTTCTACAGAGTCCATCAGGAGCCACAAAGGTTCCGTCATTACATGCTCACACGACACTACATAGAAGACCTTAGAAAACTAGTACCTCCTCTGTTATATGGCTTTATAAACAGCAAGCTTTCCAGTAGTATCATCAAACAGAGTAAAGGATGTGTTTAAAAGTCTCAGAAAAACACTAGCCCCTGTGCTACTACATTTTATCTGCGAGGAGATGGGAGTATAGTGAAGTTTGATGTGAAAGTTGAGGTTTGTAGTACAATTTTATAAAGAGAGATTAGTTCACTTTTATCAGAAGATTCACTCTCTACTAAGAGGTCAGTAGAGGTTAAGTGTTGGGTGTAGAAGACTTTAATGTGTAATCCAGCCCTGTAAAAATGTGTCTCCTCTGAAACAATGTGGTGTATGAACAGGTTTACAGACAATACATTCTCTACTCATACCTCTAAAGAATGTAGATGTGTTGTTATCCCCCATGCAGAAGACACCTAGTTAATGGCCTGATAATGACTGTTCATCAGCTAATGTGGTTGGTGAAATGAACAGATGTCTGATTTCCATTCAGACCTGGATGTCTTGCAATTTTCTACAATTAAATATGAGTGAAATGGAATTTGGATCCGCAAAGAAGGTTCAAACTGGTGAACAGCAACCAGAAAAATGTTTAATACAAAAATCAGAGAAAGTTTCCAAAGTCTTGACACGTAGATGTTGCAAATATACAGCCACGTAGATGTTGCAATTACACAGCCAACACGTGTTTCGTCGTAAAACGACTTTCTCAAGGCTGTTGACAAAATAGTATGACAAGTTGCTTATCGTCAAACACAAGGGGGAATAAGCATAACAATTGACCAAGAATAAAAATTCCATTGTTAGCCAAGTGATGGAACAAAAATTTAGATAGACGTATTAACAAAGTGTCCAAAAGACATATAGTAAACCAAAAATTAAAATGTGCAAATTTAGATGTGAAAACGGAATATAAAAAGAAATGCAGATGAGATATCCATCTCACAAATATACCACCACCATGGTGTAAGAAATGAAAGAAATGAGTGAATCAAAATACCTCGTGCAATCACCCAATTGTATTTTAAGTTAAATACAAAAGGAAAAGAAGAGAAATGTTCATTACAGTTACCTTAGAAGTAGTACTTGTATGTTGTAAGAGTAATAGCAAGCGATATGGTTTTTTCAGTGTTAATGGTTGGAAATTATATATAAATTTCTTAATACGTCCAGGCGACATCAATAAACCAAGTAGTCACTAAAAGTGAAGACATATGTAAATTATAAAAGCGAGTCTTCCGCATGTTGCTCTCATAAAGCTGAACATTGCTAGTAATAAAGCATCAACGCTCTTGAGATAATAAGAGCCTATAGAGTAGATTAAACACATAAAGAGGTCATTAGTACGAAGGGGTCGATATTCGCAAGAAGCTAAGTCAAAGACTTGAAGTAAATCGCTAAAATCCAGGACAGATAAGGAAGCGCAGGAATAAAAGGAACACACCAAACAAAATACCTAATGTAACCAGGAAAAAACGACCAAGGGACGTTTTCCCTAAAGCAAGCTCTATGTATAAGAGAGTAACAATATACGAATAACACCATGAGCCATCAAGTAAAGACCCTGATCCGCTCCGAATCACATGTGTAACTATCCACAAAACTTACTTTAAAAACGACGTCAGGCAGCTGAAGGAAACGTCATGATAAACGCTTCAAAAGGCAAAGTATCAAACTTGTAAGTTTATACGAGCATTGGTCCAACCTAAAATAAAACGAAGTATAACTAAACAATCCATTTAAAACTTATCATGTGTAAAGCATATAGCGTTTAAAACTTAGCTTACCCTGTCCGGGTCAGATTCCAGCATTCGTTCTCAAAGTGTAAGCGGCCGCCATAGAAAAACGCTGCATACCTAATGGTACGTGTCTTAAGAACGTGAGAAAGACGTCAACAAAGCGCGTTTACGTAGTGCGCTTGTCAGCAGTAGCATGACAGCCATTGTTGTAGTTTCCTAATAAAATCATCGCAAGCTGAGTGCCGTTAGGCATGAAATGACCCATGTGAAGTACAACGACTAAGTTGTAGGAACTAGACATAGGACTAATATATAATATTCATAATAGTAATATAGAGTTTGGTGTAATAGATTTGTAGAGTGTAACAAGGTCAAAATGGGAGACTTAAGTACACCCGTGGATAAATGCCACCAGAGTACAGCGTTCAGAGAGGCAGAAACACCAAAATAGCCCCCAAGTTAAAAATAGAAACGAGAAGAGCTACATTATTAGAATCTAATTAAACAATGTGTCTTTGAATCATAAAGAAATCACATTCAGAAAGCAGTTATATCACAAAACAGCGGTCATTTTCAGTAGGGCAACACCATAAAAACACTAATCACGAGCAAAGTTTATAATCCCAAGGAACATTTTGACCAGAAATCTACATTGGATTGAAACATACGAATAGTGTAAGAAAATCTCATGTCATTACAATATCATACATTAGATACAAAATGGACAGCATGTTCAATCCTAAGTGTGATTGTATCAGTATGTACATGAAAGATATCATAACTAATGCAGGGGATATAGTTAGTTACAGTAAATGCTCAATCCCTCAAAAATACATACATCTCTTTGTCTATGTTGAGCCCAAACTCTACTGTTCGCAATTTACAAATCCATGAAGCCTCTAATTTCCAGAGGCGGTGAACTTTATCACCTCCTCTTGGATTGTCCTTAACAGTCTCGAGTCCATGAAATTTCACACGAGACAAGTCAGCAAGGCCATGTCTAGTGTTAAAATGTACCGCTAATGGGTAAGTCGTATTCCCATTTCTAATTGCCCTAATGTGCTCCTGTATCCTTTCTTTCACTGGTCTAATTGTGCTGCCCACATAGATGTTCTCACATACACAGATTATACAGTATACCACGAATTTCGTGTTACAATTCATGAAGGAGTTGATTTTATACTCTGTCTGTGTGTTGTATCTAAACTGTTTGATCTTATCCATAGTATGTGGGCAAACAGAACAGTGACCACATTTGTAAAAGCCTGCTGGTGGTGTGCCTAACCAATGTATGTCCCTCCTGTTTTGTTTAGGATTGTAAAAGCTGGGACTGAGAATGTTCCTCAGGGTTTGGCCACGTTTGTAGATAATGTCAGGTTTCGCACTTATGACTTTGTTGATAACTGGGTCTACTCGTAGAACATGCCAATGTTTCTTCAAAATTTTGTAAAGTATATGGCTGGTGGAATTGTAAGGAGTCACCAAGGATACCCTATCTTTGTACTTGTTGCTGTTTTTTGACTTGGGTTTATGTTTAAGCAAATGATCCCGATTGAGACCAAGGGCTTTTCTTTCTGCTTTCTTTAAAATGTTGGTATTATACCCCCTGGCTTTGAATCTACCAATAGTATCTGTCATTTCCTTCATATAGATTGCATCCTCACTACAGGTACGTCTCAAATGTGTAAGTTCCCCGAGTGGTATGGAATTAATCTGTGATCTGGGATGTGAAGTGTCAGCATGCAGGACTGCATTACACGCAGTTGGTTTTCTATGTAATGCAGATAGGATGGAACCTTCTTTGATGTATAATCTCAAGTCAAGGAAAGTAATCTCTTCCCTGCTATATTGATAAGTAGACTGGATGTTATAAGTATTTGAGTTGAGAAAAAGACAGAAGTCGTGTAAAAGGTCAGTGTTGCCAGTCCAAATTAGCAACACGTCATCTATGTAGCGGCCCCAATAGATAACATGATTAATCAGTAAGTCAGGACATTTGGACCAGATGAAAACATTTTCCATCCATCCCACGAACAAGTTTCGCAAACGAAGGAGAAAACTTTGATCCCATGGCCACCCCTTGGTGTTGTTTAAACCAACTACCATTGTGTACGAAAACATTATTCTCCAAAACCAGGGTAATCATATCCACAAGTATAGTTGTATGTTCCCATAAAGTGGCGTCCCTTTTTGACAAGAAGTACTTGACTGCTTCTAATCCCATAGCAGAGGGAATAGATGTATAAAGGGAACTGATATCAAGGGTTACAAAACAACAATCTTCAGTCCAAATAAAGTCATTAAGTTGGTTGAGTAAATCCTTGGTGTCTAAAATAAAAGACGGTAAGTTTTTAACAAAAGGTTGTAAAAACTGGTCGATATACTCTGAAATATGTTCTGTAGGAGAACCAATGCCTGAGATTATTGGCCTGCCGGGAGGAAAACCTCCCGGCTTATGAATCTTAGGTAAGACATATATACAAGGTGCCACCGGATTAGGAGTATATAGATATTTAAACACCTGCTCATTAATGAGACCCAGTTCCCTCCATCTCTTAAAAATGGACATCCTCTTGGCTGTTAACAACCTGGAGTGATTGCTATATTCTTTGTTGCCCTCTTTCTTAGGGAATTATCCAGCTTCATCACATAAGTTCAAAACACTTGGTATACTTCTGGACTCACATCTATGTTTTGAACCCCAGACATCAGCCTATTTTCTAAACTCAGAGTGCTAAAAAAGATAGTACCTTTTCTTCTACCACAGTTCCAGGCACAGGTAGAAGCATCCTGAATAATGTCTAGGCTGGACCATTGTAAGCTGCTTTACTTGGAGCGCATGTTTCTACACGTTTATAAAATTCAAAACTTGGTGGTGACGCTTGTCTGCTGTTTTATGAATGCAGTAGTTTGTCACAGGCCTGAAAGGCCCTACATTGGTTGCCTGTCAAGCAGAGGGTGAAGTTCAAGATTCTTTGCCTTATGCAAGTATTTTATGGGATAAAGAAATATCCTACCCTGCATCATTTTAGGCTTCACAGGTCTACACGGGCCCTGCTCTCCAACAAACATCTATGCTTTTCAACACCTTGTGGTAGGAAGTCTTCTAGGTGAGAGGTCTCTTTCATTGCTTGGACTCAAACAATGGAGTTACCTTCCATTAAGAATCAGATTCATCTGTGGTCATGCTGCATTTAGGAACATATTAGAGTTATCTGGGTTGAATTAGTGCCTTGTCTAACCCTCTGCTGGACCTTATTTTCCATTTCCTCCACAGATAGAAAATGATAAACTAATATTCCACCTAGGTCTAACCTGGTCTGAAACCAGACAGACTGCAGAGTATTGATATGGGGAAGAGGAACGGTCAGTCACAGGTACTTACGTAAAGCTACAGATTCTTTCAAAGAAGGGCTACAAGATTGGGAATTTTTAATAGAACTTTCAAATACTTCTTGAATATATCAAAATATTTTTTAACGATAAACTGGATGTCTCTTTCTAAGGTGACGTGATTCAGCGGTAATACTACAAAACACAAATTAGTTAAATGTGACTTAATTCTTTGTGCAAATATGATTTAGGTTCCTGTTACAAAGTATACAGTTGAAGGTTCATAGAGGATAAAAAGGCGTTTTTGTGGTGAAAATACCTAGAATATTATCGAATTACTTGTAATCATATAACATCATTCTACAAGCACTCACTCGCTTTTCAGTGTTAACAGATAGCTGTCTAAACAAACGACTGGCCAGATGTTTGTGCCTTGAAACCTACTCTGTCGTCTTTGTGTGAGTATATCTGGGTATGAAGACGCTCAACTGGGAGATCGTTCAGCCAATTTGACAAGCTAGATTAACATTATCACGATGTAGAATACGTATTCGCAGGCCCCAAAACAAATTTCTATCAACCAAATATGACCTTTGCATAGATGTCAAAGCTATTACCCACAAAGCAAATGGTGTAAAAACAATTTTTACTGCCTCATAGTAACAATGAACAATCATTCTGTGGAAAGCCAGAAGAGGCATGAAAAAACTATAGTAGCAAAATCCCTGGATTTGTATTGTTTGATAAACAAGAGGGAGAAATCAACTGTGCTGCTCCATAAAATGTGACAGTTTCTGATAAATGGTTGCTGACAGAACTCTGAAAGACACTTCTCTATGGGTATTAAAAAGCACAAACATATTAACAAGAACAAGTACGCTGGAATATGACATCCCTCATCCCATGCTGTAGCAGACCTTTCTAATTGCAGTCAAAGCTGCAATTTCAATTGCTGCAAATTGCTTCTAATATTTTCACTCACACAATGAGCAATGTGTGGTTTCAAATTTACAGGCACATTTAAAGACATGTATATATCAAAAAACCTCCTGCACAACCTGTATTGCCTCAATATAGAAAGCTCATTCAATACAAAAACTGCAACATATATCATTGTATTTATCAAAAATACGTTTTGTTTATTTTTACATACAAAATTGATAACCTCATTTAAATTCATATGTCCAGTTCTACTGATTGGAATTTTGTTATTTTGGTCTTGTTTAATTTATTATAAATCACTGTATTTTTCTAACTTGGTATAGGATTCTTTTTTGTGATGTTTGTCACTTTATTACTGTTTTAAGTGTTGCACAGATACTTTACACATTGCTCTAAGTTAAGCCTGACTGCTCTGTGGCAAGCTACCAGAGAGTTGAGCACAGGTTAATTTAAGGTTGGGTTGTACCACCCCTGACAAGGATTGTGGTTGCTGCTTGACCAGGGCTCACACCCCAGTCAACCAACATCCCACTTTCTGCATTGAACAACTGCTCTTACTGTTACAACCTTCAGAATGAAAGAGATGCCGGGGTTGGAATGGTGTGAATATTATGTTAAGGCTATCTTTAACTTATCCTGCCAGTAAGGGCCCATCTATTCACATGTAAGCTTCACATTGTGTGTTGCTGTGTAAAAGGAATATACAAATCGCAACTGTCAACTACACCCAGTCGTGTGTCCCAGAGTCAGACTGCAGGCACCCAATGGCAAAGGCAGGATAAAGCCAACTTTCTAAAAGCGGCAGTGTCAAAATTGTAATTTAAAATGTGACTTCACCATAAGATAGGATTTTTCATTACAATTCTAAAGACATCAAACATGAATGGATTACCTGTTCCCTTTTGGAAATGACACTTATAAAATGTAATAAGGCAACTCCAATATTATCCTATAGGAGATGTAGGCTTTGCAGTAGTAAAAATCGAATTTAATTTTTTCATGACCAGGACATGTTAAGCTTAAAGGCATATTCCTAACTTTTTAAATACACTGCACCCTGCGCTCTGGGCTGTCCAGGGCCTATCCTATGGTCCTATGGGTGACTTATGTGTATTCAAAAGGAAGGTTTGGGCCTGGCAAAAGGATTATTTTACCAGATTGACAAGGCAGTTTACAACTGCACACACAGGCTGTAATAGCAGGCCTGAGACATGTTTAAAGTGCTACTTAAGGGGGTGGCACAATCAGTGCTGCATGCCTACTAGCAGCATTTAATTTACAGGCCCTAGGCCAAGCAGTACCACTTTAACATGGACTTGTAAGTAAATAAAATATGCCAATTGGGTGTAAGCCAATTCTACCAGGATTAAAGAGAGAGCCAAGCTACCAAAGGGTTTAACACAGGTTAATTTGGGGTTGGTTGTGACTTCACCCTGACAAGGATTGTGGTTGCTGAATCATGCAGAGCACTGCTATTTAAATTCTCTGAATTTAAATTTGCACAATGAATCACAAATGCACCTTTATGAATATGTTTGAAGAACCATGCAATGAAATAAATAATTGAACTAAAACTTATGGAGCCTGTCAGATTTATTAAAAACCAAGTGATTGAGATACGGTTGATGGATCTTGTAAACAAAGAGGAAACATGGAAACCCAATGGGACACTTAAATAGTTCTTCAGGGGAGACATTGTCCAGCTTCCTGACCAGTGCGCAACTGACACGTATAACTAAATCACTCATGTGTCAAACTAAAGGAACACCCTGGAAACATACAGTGTGCAGACTTTGCTATATTGTAATGAGCTTCATTTAATCTCACGCCAGCCCCCTGAAATTTCAGTTCCATCCTTATACACGCTCAGTCATCCATTCATATTCATACACATTCATCCATTCATCATCACTCTCATCCATTTATTATTACATTCTGTTGCTGAATCTTTAATACATACTCTCTCCCGTCCACTCATCTATCCACTCATCCATAACTCTTCACTCCTGGTATGATGGTTAGATGTACATGCTGCTGACTTTCGATTGATCTGTATGTCACAAGTATAAGTCCCAGCATGGGCAACTGAGCATTCTGTCCTTTCAAGTTTGGTAAATTGAGTACCATTAAATTAGATTATATGAAAATCTATTATTTATAGTACTTAGAAATAGCAGAGGTCCTAACTATATGAAGCAGTATATAGAAACAAGTTAGTGATAAAAACCTCATAACTTTCATTCATTCATTCATTCATCTATTCTACTTTGTTCAGGTACACATTTTTTCTCACCCTCTTTTCAAGACATTGATTCATCTCTACACATCTATCTATCTATCTATCTATCTATCTATCTATCTATCTATATAAACATGGCAAAATTGGCATACACCCGATTGGCACATTTATTTACATATATGTCCCTAGTGAATTGTACTACGTGTACCCAGGGCCTGTAAATTAAATGCTACCAGTGGGCTGCAGCACATATTCTGCTACTACCTACTACTGTAGCCTACAGTGCAGTTTTAAACTGCCATTTTGACTTGGCAAAATAAACTTTTTTTGCCAAGCTCAACCTTCCTTTTTAATTCTTATAAGTAACCCCTAAGGTAGGTCTTAACCAACCCCAGGGCAGGGTTCATAGTATTTAAAAAGTTGGACATGAGGGTTTACGTTTTAAATGTCCTATCAGTGAAAAACTCCTAAAATTGGTTTTCACTAAGGCTATCTCTTCTATAGCCTAACACTGGTTACCTTATTGCACTTAATACATGCTAACTTCAGAATAGGAACAGACAGAGAAATTATGTTTACAGTCAAATGAATAGTAATTCAAAATCCTCTTTGATTGCAAAGTTGTATTTTAAGTTACAAATCGAAAATGTCACATTGGCATTTTTCTACACAAACCACCTGTCCCTTTCTGTTAGTGTCCTGGATCACAAGACTGTGAATGGCTATGCATTTTTTGGGTTATGTATTGCTTCCATTTGGCTGGGGAAGAGCTGTACCCTGCTCAGATTATACTTCAAAGGGCCATGCCTGTAGCAGAGAAAAAGGAAACTCACACCAGGCCTGCCCTTGTATTTATCACCCTAGACAGTTTGAAACCAGGAAAAAGGGAAAAACTGACCAGAACCAGTTTTGGGGGTAGGCCAAGGACTTGCTCCACCAAAGGCTGGCTGCAGGTATGGAACCTCTCATCAGGTCACTCATGGACCTGCAGAAGATACAGAAGAACAACTGCCCTGCTGTCTGAGGAAGAGGGACTGCCCTGCTGACTGTAGAAGGATTTGACCTGCGTGCCTTGAACCAGGCTACCCAAAACGACTCCAAGCGTAAGTGGCTGACCTCCTGTGTGAGCTGCAGGTACACAATAAGTGTCCAGAGGCCTCCCTGCAACTTTCCGGCTGACCACTACCAACTGGACCTGCCTGAGCCCTTCCGCTGGCCCCTGCTAGCGTAAACCCTGATCTCAAAGAGGTGCCCCCCAGATCCTAGTTCTTGGCTGGCATCAGTGTGAACTCCTCCTGAAGAAAAAGTGAAGATACAAAGGTTTTGGTCACCTCACAAACACGAAGTTACCTCTTCGAGCCAAGAACAGACCACCTGCGATGACCACAAATGCAAAGCTCCAGCAGGACCTGCTTTTCGCCCGACAGCAACCGTTCATGATGACTAGCAATGTGAGACCTGCACGACAGCCCACAACAACAAGAAGCTCCAGGGAAGACTGACTCTTTGCACTACAACAACGACCATCAGTGACACATGGTCAGCTCTTTTTTTTGCCTTTCTGTTATCATACTATTTATTAAAAATGTTCTTGTGTTGTGTTTCCACTTTATTACTGTTTGTGTGCTGCATAAATACTTCACAGATTGTCTCTCAGTTAAGCCTGGCTGCTTCTGTGCCAAGTTACCAGAGGGTTACGCGCAGGTTATTTAAGTGACTTTTGTGGTTCATTCTGACAAAGATTGTGTTTATTATTTGTGTGGGGCTTCCACCCCTCTCAACTAATAGCCCAGGCCCAGATTTACTAAGCCCTTTTATTGTCAGTGTGTCATGCAAAGCGATGCAAGACAGCGCAAATGCTTAAGTGATATTTACTACGCCTTGCAAAACCACTTTTCCAGGCTCTGCATGGCTTATTAAATCCAGAGTAACACAAGGCAGTGCGAATTGCTGCCTTACAATAATATGCATTGGGAAGGCTTTCTATGGGTGGAATGTGGGTGTTCCCATGCATCCACCCATGAATTTTTGTGCATTCTCAGATTTATTAAGGGTAGCAAACCTGGGAATGCGTCAAAATGCTATACGATCCCAATAGAGGCATAACGAGGAGAAATATGTTTATTTCTTCTCATTATTTCCTCTTTCTATATGTGCTGCTTTCTACAGCACATATAGAAATAGGAAAATGCCACTGAGGATTGTTTATGTGCAGGATGGTATCCCTTCCTGAACAAAAACAATTCTGCCGGTAACCAGGCACCTTTGCACCATGGCGCAAGGATGCCTGCGTTGGCGCTAGGCAGCACTCAGTATGCCAGCGCAGAGAGAGACCTGGAATGCGCCATAACTTAGCAAATATGGCACGTTCATTCTCTCTCCATTTCACGCATTGTAGCAAGTTGCTTTGCGTCAAATGTTAGTAAATCTAGTCCGCAATTTATTACATCCCCCACCCTCACACACTCATCCATGCACCTACATTTGGAGGCACAGACATATGTACACACTCGCACACATCGCCTCACTCACAAATCCTCAAACAACTTTACCTGGTCAAAAGCCAAGATTTGTACTGTTATGGTTTCGTTGGTTTTCTTATAACCTTGTTATTTGATTGAACTATTTTTGCCTTCTCACTAATAGTTTACCTCACTGTAGTAAGCGTTTTCTTTGAACTCAAACTGTTGGTTGTTTAAAGTACATTCCTGTGATGCAGGCTTCTCCTTTAAGACCATTTGTGTTATCTCCGGTCTGCATCTGTCAAGAGAAAACATACACTATTTGCTGATTATTAAGGACCTACTTCACAGAAACATCAGACTCTTGAAGTAAAATTATAAAAAAAACTTTCCAAAATTTCTGTCAAGTGTCAAAGACACTAGTGTACAGCTGAAGGGTCAAACAGGCTTTTGCTACACCTTTTCAGGAGAAGACAGAACATATTAATGTAGAATGTCTTTGGAAAAAAGGACACAGGCTACTGTTTGAAATTAAACTTCCTTATAATTATCCCCAACAGACACGGCATGATTGCCTGGGTACTAAAACTATTCTCTGCTCTGATAAGTATCAATCCCCTATCTAGGGCACTTTGCTGAGTTAATTAAGATCAAAGCTGTATTTTAATTGTCCTTTTGCTTCGGTTTAACATACCTGAATCTAAAAAAACTCGGAGCTGCATGATTTTCTGAGACTATTTAGTAGAAGTGGGAGTTGCCAGGGCCGGCTTTAGCACTGGTGGCGGCGCCCTGTGCGACAATGTTTGTTGGCGCCCCCCCAATGACCACCTCTGCCACGGATTCCCTCACTACCACCATTTGACAGTGCCCCTCAAGTCTCCATAACCACTGTCTCTTAGATTTATTTAGTTTTATCGCACCACTCATACCAGTTTAAGGTGTCAGGACACTTAACATCACGCATGCATTGCTCAGAGACAATCATACGCGTGTAAATCAGTATATAGGAAATGTTACAAAAAACAGAGGCCTACAAGGAGTAGGAGTCACATTTCATCCATACTGGTATGCAGTATAGTCTTTGACTGGAAAAGCACACATTCAGAATTTAGAATGTAACACCATTGTTAGGGGTTTTCTTTAATGATAAGAATTGATTTCTACCCAAATGAACCCCTTTTCCAATATTAGGACAACGAAAGACTGGGCAAAAAATATATAGCTCTAATATGTTCCTTGCAGTTTGCATGCAGCTCTTTGATGGCAGTTCATAGCTCACTGCTCTATATTAGGATTTTAACTTATAAACTGCAAGTAACAAAAGGATCTCTGACAAAAGCAGTAATCCATTGACCTATTTATATTATATGCACTTTGTGATGTGAATGGGACACGTGCTTTGCAGCAGGCATATTAACCCTTTGGCTATGAAGAGTCAAAACGTTCACTAGACAAAGCACCGGTCTCTCTCCAGGAAGAACATTAATCACCAGAGTTGCCATTTTTATTGATGCCTGAAAATTGCTGGGACAATGTACACGGCATCATAGTACGCGCACAACGTGACATTCCCTCCTCCCAATTGCCCAAAAACTCTCAGAATCATAGCGTGTTGTTCATGCCGTAGCCTTTAATTCACCAACCAGGTAATTCACCAGTGACCAACACAAGAGTAACAGTATCCTTTTTGGGATATAAAATTATTTACAGCATCACTCTCTTGCGGCATCAACATGACAAAGGCTGCAAGGCAATTAGGCACGACATTACACTTGAACTTTAGCTTGGCCGTACACTTTAGTGGCCTTGACCTGTCAAAGGCAGTAAAGAAGGTATGCACCACATTACACTTGAAAACACTTGAACTTGGGGCCATACACTTGAACTTGGCCATACACTTGAACTTGGCCATCTCGGCCCACCAAGCCCCCACTCTGCTGCGCACATTGTGCCAGCAGGCACCAACGCGCTACAGCGAACAGTTGCACTACTTGAAGACCAGGGCCCCGCATAGCACACTGGCCTGCCCACCGGGGTACCTGCACTCAGGCAGCCACCCTCCCCAAGGTTCAATTCAGTCCATACGTTGTGGGTTAGGGCAGAAGAGTCCAGGACCACCAGCAGGTCAATCCCCCCTTCCGCCTACCCTCTGCACACGTGGATCCTACCCCCTCCTGGGGCCATCCAGGCGCTGAACCTCCATTGTTGTGCATCCCCCTTTGTTGTTAACTGTCAGCGTTCCGCTCCGCCCTCGCTCACTTGCCGGGTGGGTGGGTGGTCGACGACGCGCCCCTGCAGCTTGCCGGAGGTCCAAGGGGACAAAGAGGCTGAAGATCCCAGGGCGCGGACTTAAATATCCTTCCCGCCCCTCCTGATGACACCACCTCATCCAGCCCCCCTTTCCGGCCCCGGAGGAGGCCAGTCCCGCGGCGCTACTAGGGGCGCCCCTCCCCTAGGGGCGGGGGGCGCCTGTTCATAGTACGCGCACAACGTGACATTCCCTCCTCCCAATTGCCCAAAAACTCTCAGAATCATAGCGTGTTGTTCATGGCCTAGCCTTTAATTCACCAACCAGGTAATTCACCAGTGACCAACACAAGAGTAACAGTATCCTTTTTGGGATATAAAATTATTTACAGCATCACTCTCTTGCGGCATCAACATGACAAAGGCTGCAAGGCAATTAGGCACGACATTACACTTGAACTTTAGCTTGGCCGTACACTTTAGTGGCCTTGACCTGTCAAAGGCAGTAAAGAAGGTATGCACCACATTACACTTGAAAACACTTGAACTTGGGGCCATACACTTGAACTTGGCCATACACTTGAACTTGGCCATCTCGGCCCACCAAGCCCCCACTCTGCTGCGCACATTGTGCCAGCAGGCACCAACGCGCTACAGCGAACAGTTGCACTACTTGAAGACCAGGGCCCCGCATAGCACACTGGCCTGCCCACCGGGGTACCTGCACTCAGGCAGCCAGCCTCCCCAAGGTTCAATTCAGTCCATACGTTGTGGGTTAGGGCAGAAGAGTCCAGGACCACCAGCAGGTCAATCCCCCCTTCCGCCTACCCTCTGCACACGTGGATCCTACCCCCTCCTGGGGCCATCCAGTCGCTGAACCTCCATTGTTGTGCATCCCCCTTTGTTGTTAACTGTCAGCGTTCCGCCACAGGGTGAGAAGCCCCCTGGCGCACTCACCCTCCCCCCCCCCCGGCGTTGACTGTGCTCCACCATACCCCCCCACCATAGTCTGTATAAAGAGCTCCCGCCCTTTTATCAACAGATGTATCCCATCCTGATGGACGGCTCTCTTTTCTAGCTGTCGCAAGTTGTGTGTGGGCTTTCAGCTCTGAAAGGAAACAGATCAGAAAACCACGTCTCCCCCTGTTCCGGGCTCTGCTGCCACCAAAGTGGGACCCTGGACCGCAATTTCCCTGCTTATTTCTTCTTGGGGGTGACTGACATCCATATCCGAAACCAAACACCAAACCACATGATGTTAGCCGGTACCGTAGGCCCTCCTTCCTGTTGCCCCAACAATTGGATAGACTGATCCGTATGTATCACCTCCGCAAGGAATGTCTCAATTCGGCTTGCCTAACTACAATGCCCAAGTAACATACTCCAGGGGTGAGACCCGCCTCAAGTATGCGAGTAACCATTAAGTCAGAAATAAGGAAGTGAGATGAACGAGACGGCTATCCTCCCGAACCGGTGAAGTATCCATGGCCTCCGCTCTATGTTATTTGTGTTGCCCACCCTCATTCCTCGCTAATGACTGCTGACTTAACCGGAAAAGAGACATTCTGCATGAATCATTTGGCAAATACTTAACGCTGCCCTAATGTTCATTAATTCTTAGTAATTCCACCCATTGCCTGTGGATTCTGTCACACCTACATTGCTACCCGATATTGGAATGAGCACTTAAATTGCATTTCCTTCCCAAGGGCCCCTCCATGTTGATTGCTTTGTACACCCTCAGTCCTCACTAAGGACTGCTGACCCTGGAGAGGAGAGAGAAACTCTGCATATACATATTTGGCAAATTAAGTAAACTTACCCTAATATTGCGTGATTACTTGGAATTCCCCACATTGCCTGTCGATTATGGCACCAATCAATTTATACTTGCTATTGGGAAGAGCTTTCGATATGCATTTCCTTTATTTACTGGGCTAAGCTCGTGGCCGAAACCGTGGAGCCGGCTAACTGAAAAAAGTGCTTCCGGTGTAGGTAAACCCACTCGTCGCCACCGCTGGGGTTGTTATGCTAATTCTGGAAAACTAATCCGCCTGAGCTTCTCCAAAGCACACATGCAGCGCAATGCCGGTATGCCCTTCTTTGCCCCCGCATGTATGCTACGACCATTCGGTAAGGCCTGTGTGTTTGAGCAAACTTTTACTACCACTGGATGTTCGTAAGGGGGCAGGCTCCTTATGGCAACGCCAGGGGACCTTCCTGGGTGCTAACGCGCTTAACCAAGCGGCACAATCCAACGTATAGCCATAGATTGCACCATCCTTGCAAGCTCTTGTAAGAAGGCCAGCTCCTTATAGCAAAGCCAGTACACCTTCCTGGGTGATACTGCGCTCAAACCCAGCCGCACCACTCAACGTATAGCCATGGCTTGCAACATCCTACTCCGGGGTATTGTCTTGCACTGGGATTCATTAGCCCCCCCTGGGGAGATGATCTATCCATAGGCTACCCATTCCCTGACTCCCTAGATGAAGGGGTTTGTCTTCCTGCCACCCCAGAGAAGCTGGTAGCGCCCAGCTTACCTTGCCAGAGCAGCTACGGGTGTGGCTTTGTGATGGCTTGATCTCAATTGTGATAATTTTATGGAAGCAGTTCCCCACGCACTCTCGCGCAAGTTCATGTACCATTCAGAACCAAACCACCATCCCAACCGGCAAGGGGTCACTACCAGGTCGCAGCTGACCATCCATCTTGCTGACACATAGCATAACTAGTATTTGCCCCATGTACTTTCACCCCCCAAAGGGGCATCTTGGCGCCTAATAGCAGATGCTTATTCTCCACTGAATGATGCTTATTTGTGTACCCCCAATAAATTCGTTCTCACGCCACCCGATCCAGAGATGGACGAGAAACCTAGACACATATCCACAAAGAAAGGTTACGCTTGAGGGCTGCAGCCGAAAAATTTGGGAAAAACGTTCTAAACCACCATCCTAACCGGCTAGGGGTCACCACTAGGGCGCCACCGCCCATGTAACTTTGTGACATATAGCATGACTTATATTTGCACAGTGCCCCTTCACCCCCCAAAGGGTCGTCTTGGCGCAGAATAACAGATGCTTATTTTCCCAGCTGAATGGTGGTTACATGACTACCTGTGCCCAAATGAATAGCTAAGTGTACCCACCGGGATTTGAACCTGTGACCAAGAGGTGGAATACCGGGCCCTGCAATGGATGCGGTAATCCACTAACCCACCCAGCCCGGCCTGACCACGGAACCAGTCATCGATTTCTTTACTGCGTGGCATTTATTACTTCTCACTTAGCGCCATCTTTATTTGTTGATGCACTCTCAACATTAGACCAACTTTATTACCTTGATTACACAAATTCCAATACAACTGGATATATAGGGTTACACAGTATTCATTTTAGCCCCCGGTTACAATTGTATTTACAATTCTGTATCTGCAGCGCCACCCTGATGCATGCTGTGCCGGCAGGCAGCAACACCCATCTCTACTGCTTCCATTTGGAGGTGCAACTACCGTCACCTACCCCCTAGACTTGGCCGCCCCCCAGGGCACTGCCTTGCGCCATACACGCGCACCGACTCTCATCCAAATTGCTTCCTCCAAGCACCGGCATATCGGGTAGGGCCGGAGAGTCCAGGACCACCAGCAGGACGGCCCCCTCTCCCGCCAGCCCGGAGCCCCATTGACTGCCCCCCTTGATCCAGTATCCGGCAGTCCCCCAAAAAGGAGTCCCCTGCATTCCTCTTACCCGGGACCCTGCCAAAACTAGGGATGGGTTAAATTAAACCCCTCAGAACTATCAATAAAACTAAATTTTAGCAAATATGTTGAAAGAGTGTCTACTCAAATGAAAGGCTTGTGCTCAGTATCTTCAAAATGTTGTTTGGGTCGAAGAAAACAGAAACCCCAAAACTGCTCATTAGAATATCAGCTTCAGTACCCCTCAAGTACTCGCAATTTACTGATTGTTACCGCACTTTTTGGTTGTTAGCCTCTTCAGATTTAGTGTCGGTACGCAACTAAAGTACTTGACATACCGCAACAACTTTGGCGCATTGTGACCGCATAGTCCCTGAGCCTCAAAGAAACACTTTTGTAATCCCACAAAACAGCATCACTAGCATCCCCAAGGTGCACGTGACCCACTAGGTGAGTAGTCAAGCAACAGGATCTTGCTCATTTACCGAAGCAAAGTCAAGACAGCCTCCCCCTAAACTTTTGTTTCAAAATTAGCGCAGACGGCTAAAGAAACCATTACCAGGAATTCACCTTGCCAACAGGTTCCCCTTCCTCATCACAGACAGGAAACTTGATCACCACTAAGGCGCTATAATCATTTTTATGCATGCCACAGTTAAACCAGTCAACGTCCATTTACAACAAGCCTTGGAAACTGCTGGCTGTGACTTAGAAAAGTTATTAACCTGTAAAGCCTTCACTACTAAACGTATTCTAATATTGGTATGAACTAGCCATATTGTAAACGTTTTTTTGCAAATAAACGATGATAACCGGGGCTTCGAGGGCAAAGCAGCGATCCACCCTCTCACGCCGCCCCTCTTTACTGGCTCTGCCTCCATAACCCAGCAACCCCCGGATGCTCTCCGGGTCTTTAAACTCGAATCAAAAGGTTAGCCACATAGCCTGGATTTGCACAGGATTACACGAGAAAGTTAATTCCTTGCATTTTCTATTCATCTTTCGTTTCCTCCATCCCCCTATTTCATCTCCTGCATATGAACTTCCCTGCTGTGTTATAATTGCGTCTATTCACAATCATTTCTGCACGCTACACCATATGCTGGTGCAGCTGTCAAATGGGAGAACTGACTTTCTTACGTAAACCCAAAGTTGTCGAGTTTTCAAAGGATTTCATAGCTTGGGACGAAGGTTTATGCGAACCATAATTAAGAACTCCAGTCTGTCTAAGCTTGCATTTGATCCCCTTCCAAATGGTATCCTTTTCTACTCATCGCTATACATTTTTACCAAGTGATATACTCGCTCTTCTTTGCCCCTGGACTGAGGGCCTATTGTGTTGCTCTTGCCGTGTCCAAAGCACCAAACAACGCCGCTAGTAACTTCTCTGAGTCATTGCACCAAACCTGGACAGAAGAGATCGGAGCCGAAAGAGGCCAACTCTGCTCATTGTTTCAGGAGTTTCTCTTTCAAGCTCATTCATTAATTCACCCCGAAAACTCCCGCTTTCCGTCCGAAAACCGGACAACACACACACACAAACAAACGCACAAATCTAAGTTACGACATGGCCCTTGCACCAGCAAGGTTTACTCAACACTGCCACCGCATGTTGTGAGAAACCCTGCAATTGGGTGGAAGAAAAGCGCACGTCGCATGAGGTAACTGTATTTTTCATGGCAGTTTTTTATGAGTTCATTCTAAGAAGGCTTACCACGTGCCTTTAATATCAAAGATCGGTACCAAGCAATTGATGACTATCAGCCACCTATGATATCCATATACCACTGTCTACCTCTCTTGTATTGAATGTCGATTTCGAATGTATGTATACTACCCCAATCATTTAATGCTTGATAACAGTGTATTGTAAAGCGCTCTCGTGGGTCATGTTCGCGCTATATAAAACTTTATAAATGAATAAATCTGTTGATTATTATTTCACGCATGTTTGCCATCTAAACAGAGAAGAAGCAAGAGGAGAGTAAGGTATCTTGTTGCAGCTCGTTTAATAATGGGCCACTGCTGCCGGCTCGGATTGTCTCATTCCAACGGTGGTTTTCTGCACTTCCTGCCGGCTCGAGGCGGCATATTGTTTACTCAGTGCTTGTCAGGCACGCACGACACCGACGCGTATACATTTTGAAGCCAGCATGTGTTTTCAAAAGTACAATCTCTTTTTGCACTTCACATCATAAAAGAAATACACACACACACGCTTTTCGATTGTCTGCATCCTCCCGTCCTCTAAAAAAGGAATTATTTATTTTTATCTTTACTGACAACGTCCGGCGCCCTGGCCGCTAGACCCCCAATGGCTCCTACCACATACCTCTACGCTTCCGCGCCAAACAGCTGCGAGCCGCCATTACCGAAAAACGGCCGGTTGACAGAAACTAAATGCCCCTAAACAAGGATATATGCGGGCCACCAAAAGGAATTATTTGCTTTTATCTTTTCCGCCGACGTCCGGCGCCCTGGCCGCTAGGCCCCCCAATGGCTCCTACAACATACCTCTACGCTTTTGCGCCAAAACGCTGCACGCCGCCATTACCGAAAACGGCCGGTTGAAAGAAACGAAATGCCCCTAAAAACCATGATATATGCGGGCCTCCAAAAAGGAATTATTTCTTTTTCTCCTTTCCACCGACGTCCGGCGCCCTGGCCGCCAGGCCTCCCAATGGCTCCTTCAACATACCTCTATGCTTTCGCGCCAAACAGCTGCGAGCCGCCATTACCGCCCCACACATACGGGCGCGGCCCCCCCTTTAATAAGTAGCATTACAACCCGCCTAAATGTCTCCTAATCCGTCCATCATCACCGCTGCTCCGAGGACGCGTCCCCGCCTATCGCAGCGGAACGACAACAATTAATCCATACATCAATACGGTTATTGCAAAAGTTTTATGTTTTTAAACCTAATACTCAAAACGCTACGCCTAGGCCCCCTCAAACCTCTCGTGCCACACACTGCACGCCGCCGACCGGAAACCTCGCTCCTCGTCGATGACGCGCCCCTGCAGCTTGCCGGAGGTCCAAGGGGACAAAGAGGCTGAAGATCCCAGGGCGCGGACTTAAATATCCTTCCCGCCCCTCCTGATGACATCACCTCATCCAGCCCCCCTTTCCGGCCCCGGAGGAGGCCAGTCCCGCGGCGCTACTAGGGGCGCCCCTCCCCTAGGCGCGGGGGGGCGCCTGTTCAGGTGCTTTTAAAATGATGAACATGGCGCCCCCACCCCAAGTCAGCGCCCAATGCGGTCGCACCGATCGCACCACCCTAGAGCCAGCCCTGGGAGTTGCTAGTTGTAATTTGAGCATTCACGTTCTAAGATTACCCTCCACTTTGTACATTGGTATGCCTAGTATTTTTGCCATGAGTGGCGCCCTCAGGGCAGCACTTTCTACAGTGCAAAATTACTACTTTTCAACCCTTCGTTAAAATACGTGAGGATTTCCAACTTTCTCAAAATATTTGAGGACTGGAGTTAGAATAGTAAATTTGTCACCCCAGAGTCCGCAAAGCCCTCCACTGGACTCAGGTATAATTTGCACATGTTACAAAGGCTAAGCATGATGCACACACCATTGCTGAAAGTTGAAATGTGTCTTGAATAGGAATGGCATTCAATCAATGAATGCACATCTATTTGGTGAAATTTAGGAATAACTGGGCGAAATTTAGACACTGTACTACTATAATTAATACCGCATGAAACACAGGAGAGGATATTATCATGATATCTATATATATTTTTTAAAGATACGTTTATTAACTTTTGTAATTACTTTTTTTTACATCACATATAGTACAGAGCTTGAAAGAAAGTTAAAAAAAACAACTAAGAACCGATTCGGCACAACTACTAGCACATACTGATCATAGGTCATAAGGTTAAATCTTCAATCTTATCATGCTATAAAACTGTACGGAACAACCTATAGTTTATACGTTTTTTTGATTTAACCAAATTTTTTGCATAATGTTACGAACTTCACAATATACCATACAGAGTAAGAGTTGATAAAACAGATAAGATAGATTTAGAAAATACAAAATTGGACAATATGTCCAACACTGTTCAAAATTGAAACAATACTGATTATTCAACTTCTGTTACCAAATAGGGCTAGGGAATAGGCATTGCCGCATGCTAGCTCATTAGGCAAAAAAGATGATACTTAAACAGATGAATTTTCTTTGGCTTTATAATAAGAAACACCTTTTAAATATTTGACAAAAAAAGTTCAACATGAATGAAAATGTGTATTCAGTGTAAGCTTAGAGGGCAGCAAATTAACTTGCCTCTTATAAAATTTAGGAAATAATTATTTGATTATTTTCAAGGTTGTCCACGGATATGTCTGAGAAAAACACACCTGCAGCTTTCGTTTGTTCAATTAACGTCCTTGCCATTATATACTCGATGGAGAGCTGCTTCTATGCACAATACCTATAGAAAGCGCTGGGATAAATGATGAAGAAATTTGCAAAACAAAACCACTTGAGCTATAAACTCATCCTATTTGAGATAGGAATGTGCTGTCCATGATTATGCTATGCAGAATGTTGAATTGTATTAATGAAAGCTTGTGGTCCACTAGAAATCTGGCGATAAATAGACTGATAGGAATGAACAAAAGAGCACTGGAGACAAAAAGACTGGTCTCAGTGGATAACTTGAAAATTACACACTTCTTTTAGGGATTGTCATTTGTGAAATAGTCAAAATATCCTTAGAATTTCGATGGAAAACAAGGTATGTTCCAGCATAGTCTTTGACATGACTCCGGGTAAAATGCCATCATCATATTTTGGCTTACCTATATATATGTTTTATATTTATCCAAGTATATTCCCCAAATAAAACCAATTTTACTTTGCCAATGCTGTTTTTCTTTTAATTCATTATCCTTTTTACATGGTTGCCATCCTTGTGTATTTAAAAATATGTCTTCAGGTTGCAGTATTTGAAAACTACAGCTAATATATTAGATGAACAATTAAGTTTTTGGATCTGGAAGAGAAGAAGGATGGTATCTAAAGCAGAAGCCAGATACTGCAGCATTGAACCAGTGTCAAGGAAGGTAAAAAAGATTCAGGGAAGCTGCACAAAGGCCACTCGTGCTGAAACAGTCGGGAATTTATTTATTTATTTTTATTTATTTATTTAAGGAGTTTTATATAGCGCTGGCCAGACCCGAGGGTATCGGAGCGCTTTACAACAGATTATAATGCAGGAGTCCCAAAACAAGGCATAGGTATACATATTGGTTCATAAAGTCCCGGCGTGTGGTGCGACAAATGAGGCAAGGCAGTCCTGGGAGCCTCGCACCCTGTCTAGAGCGGAAACCATTTACAGGGAAGGGGTGATCGGGGTGGGGCATAGGGGTACTTGGAGGAGGTAGATAATGGTGACAAAGTGGCATGGTGCTGCATAAAGTCGGCAAGTGCCCTACAGCGAGGGTTAACTGTTCGGGAAGGCACGGTTGAGGAAGAGGTCTTTTAGGAGTTTTTTTAATTTTACAAAGGACGGGATAGTCCTAATGTGTGCTGGGATGGAGTTCCACATTTTGGGTGCGTTTCCAGCGAAGGATCGTGCGGCGGTTTTTTGTTTGCGTGTTTTCATAGGGATGAGCAGTAGGGAGTTGGAGCTCCTAAGGTTCCTTGTCTGGCCGGCCTTTTTGAGTTTGGAAGCCAGATATTCCGGTTTCCCTGTGTGGAGGGCTTTGTGCGTGAGACAGGCAGTTCTGAAGCTGGCACGCATCTCTGCTGGGAGCCATTTTAGTTCTTTGAGTGCAGGTGCAATGTGCTCAAATTCCCTGACTCCGGTGACCATTCTGGCTGCTGCGTTTAGAGTAGTTTTGAGGGGGGCTAGGTGGGATTTCGCTGTACCAGTGAGGATAGCATTTCCATAGTCGAGTCTGGATATCACCAGGGATTGGGTGGCTTGTTTGAGGTCTTTGGGTGGGATGAAGGGTTTTATTTTGTTGAGAAGCTTCAGAATGAGGAAGGTACTCTTCGCAGAGTTCTTGATGTGTCTGTCCATGTCCAGTTTAGGGTCTAGGGTGATTCCTAATGATTTTATGGAGTTGGCCGGGGTGAGATTACCGTTGAGAGCATCGATTGCATTGAGCCATTCTATGGTTTGGGGATTATCTTCTTTGTTGGAGATGAGGAGGATTTCGGTTTTGTCTTGGTTGAGTTTGAGGTGGTTTATGGATAGCCAATGTTGGACTTCTTTGAGAGTGTTGTTTAGTCTCTGAATATCTTCAAAGGAGGAGGTTTCCAGATAGATCTGGGTGTAGTCTGCATAGAGGTGGAAGGTGATGTTGGCTTTTTTAAGTATGTAGGTGAGGGGTTCCATATAAATGTTGAACAGTTGAGGGGAGAGCATTGATCCTTGTGGGACACCTCTGTTGACGGGGTGTGAGTCGGATGTGAAGGTTTTTATTTTTATTTTTTGGGAGCGGTTTTGTAAGAAGGAGGAGAACCATTGTAGGACCACCTCGTCAGCACCTACTCTGTCTTGCAGAGCCTTGATGAGTAGATTGTGATCCACCGTGTCAAAGGCTGCTGATAAGTCCAGGAGGATGAGTAGGCAGCATTTGTCGGTATCTAGAGATTTGTGCATGTCATCCACGATGTTTAGGATCGCGGTCTCGGTGCTGTAGCCTTTTCTGAATCCCGATTGGTGGGGATCTAGAAGGTTGAAGTTGTCAATGTGCTGAGTTAGTTGTAAAAGAATGCATTTTTCATGGATTTTAGCAAGGAGGGGGAGGTTGGAAACGGGTCTGAAGTTGTTCAAATCGTTGGTGTCAAGGCCGGGTTTTTTCAGGAGAGGTGTGACTTGGCCGACTTTGAGGCAGTCGGGAATGACGCCGGTACTCAAGGAGGTGTTTATGATCTTTCACCAGAATGGAGCTATGGAGAGTTGCAGCTTTTTAGTCAGTTGGGTGGGTAAGGGGTCAAGTGCGTGAGATGCGGGTTTGGAGGTGGCGATCAATTTGAGAATCTCGTTTTTGGGTATGGGGTTGAAGGATTTCCAGGATTTCGTGGGGTGTTTGCGTGTGTTGGCTTTGGTTTCTGGGGTTAGTGCATGAGGGATTAGGGTTGATGTCAAGTGAGAGCTCAATCTTGGAGATTTTGTCTTTAAAGAAGTTGGCGAAGTTGTCACATAGGTCTTTGGAGGCCTGGCCAAGGGCAGCTGAGGGCTTGGATGTTTGTTGTCTGATGATGTTGAATAGTTCTTTGGGTCTATTTTTCGTGGTGTCCAGGGTGGAGCAGAAGAAGGTGGTTTTTTCGTTGTTAATGTGTTTTTTGTATTTTCTTTGGGTTTCTTTGAGTTGCTCATGGAGAATTTTGGAGGGGTTGTTCCTCCATAGTCGTTCTGCGGCTCTTAGTTGTCTTCTTTCCGCGTTGATGTCAGAGTTGAACCATGATCTGGACGGAATGTTCCTGGTTTTTTTTAGTTTCAGGGGGGCTACTTGATCGAGGATGGAAGTCATAGTAGAGTTGTAGTGAGTGGTGAGTTCCGCTGTAGAGAGATCATCCGTGGAGGTAGGCAGGAGTGAGCATACCCTTTTTTCAAAGTCGTCCATGGAGATCTGTCTAAGATTTCTCATCCATTTGGGGGGGTCTTGGGTGGGGGGTTGAAGTTTGATTGGTTGAGTGAAGTGGAATAGGATAAGGTGGTGGTCAGACCAGTCGACAGGTAGGATCTGATCGATTGTGATAGTGTCCCGTTGGGAGATGATGGCATCAAGGATCGCTCGTTTGTCGTGGGTAGCTTCTGAACATTGCTGGGTGAGATTGTTGCTGAGTAGCAGCTCATTTAGGTTCTGGATTATCGTGTTGTTGTTTTCGTTCCAGTGTAGGTTCTGGTCTCCCAGAATTAGGTTGTTGGTGTCTCGGAGTGAGCAATGAGCAATCATGTCGGACAGATGTTCGGTGAATATGGTGGTGTTTCCTGGGGGATGGTATAGAAGATGGCACTGGAATGACTTGTTGTCGCTTGTATTGATGTTGGCGGAAAGGCATTCACAGGAGTTATAGTTAAAGGTGTCGATTTCAGTCACAGATATATTGATTTTATGGATGATTGCTATACCTCCGCCTTTTTGGTCATTTCGATCTTTGTTGATGATTACAAAGCCTGGTGGCACGAGAGAGTCCATGATGGGTGTCGAGCAATCGTTTAGCCAGGTCTCTGTGATGAAGGCTATGTCTATGTCATGGGTGAGGATGGATTCTGCTAGTTCAGTTGCATGTTTAGTGGCTGATCTGCAGTTAATGAGCATGCAGTTAGTGGTGGGTGCCTCTTTATTGGTGTTCTTCTTAAGGGGGGCCCTGGGGATGTTGGTAAGGGAGGCAGGGGGTCTAGGGTAATTAGGAGGGGAGGGGTCCCTTCTGAATCCGGTGATCACCTGGATTTAGGATAGAGAGGTGGCGGTGGAAGGGATGTCGTAAGAGGCGGCCAGATCTGCTGCTTCCCTCTGGGACATAGCTATTCTAGTTCTGTTGGTACGGTCTAGGTACCGATTTTGATTCGCGGGGGTTGAGGTCTCTCTGTGGAGGGGAGTCGAGGGGCGCCCATGGTGAGTAGGGTTGTTGACAGTGGGGGTGAAGTGGGGATTTGGGTGTGGTTTACGGAGCGAGGAGAGGTTGGTAAGGATTTCGTTGAATCCCTTGATAACAATTACTAGCTGGTTTTCCAGCAGGGTGAGACGTTGGCTTGTCTCTTCAAGGGAGGGGGTAGGGGGGTTCTGAAAAGGGTCCTCCCTAGGGAATAATCCACTACCAGGCTAGTGACTAAATTGGAAAAGCATTCCAGGTAAATATTTATTTAAAACTTTTTGGGTAACTTCAGTCAGAAATAAGGTTGTCCTAACTGGTCAAATAGCAGTGTAGGCTAATTTACTCATGTTATTAGCAAGGTGATTGTTGTACCACAACAAACAAACATCAGTAGTCAAAGATGCTTTCACTTATAAGCCTCATTTTTAGTGATACCTAGTAGCCTCAGAATCACATTCAAGACCTGTCAAGACCCATCTCTTGAGATCTCTGTGTCATACAAATACAGGCATCTAGTGTATTGCCCGAGAGGTGACCTCTTACAAGTTTAAGATAAAAGATATGGGGGTTATCAGTTTGCCGTTGGATAACTTGAAATTAATCAGAGAACTGTAAACAGACATCAGAGTGTCATCTTTGAGAGCCCTTGTTCGATGGAGGATAGTATGCAGAAAAAAGCTTTTTCTGTAGAGTAAACCTACACACTTGTTTCCTGAAGACAGAAGGTTTGTGCAAAGGCAAACCAGCACAACCTTTTACATTCCCTAGTTTATGCTCCTGCTCAGTAATACGCCAGGATAATACAAGCCAATTAAAACTATGACCATTTACAAATATTAATCTAGTATTCGCTCTATGGCAATCCTTTGAATATTCAGATAGACAAATATTTACTAAAGTGGTTCGGATTCATAAATGGAAGTGCAAGGATGTTGCAGAGTAACCTAAAAGAGAATATGCCATCAGGTGGGGAGCAGAACTCCAAAGACTGATAAGGGTCACATGGAATGGTCCTGCAGAATGATGATGAAGTGGCCTGTAAGATGTTTCATGGTGATGTGAAGAACAGAGGGCCAAGCAAGTCCGGATAGGGTTTTGCAACCACCTTGAAGGAAGGATGATCACATGGTGTGTCAATCCTGATTACCAATTTTCCCTGAACTGTGTGTTTTTAATGGCTTACATTTAAGGAGATTTTTGCAACATGTTATTGGGAAAAATACAAGCCTGCAGGCTCACAAGTCCATTACCCAATCAGGCAGGCAATAATATTTTCTGTGACATCATGGAAGCAGACAGCCAATAGCCGTTGACCTTAGTTTAGAGACATTCACCATCTGTACTGATTGCCATTTTACCCAAAATGGCATTCTCTTGGTGATCCCTTTCACCATTAACCACCTCCACTAAATTAATATCCTTTTTCGGAGCTCTGAATGGAGTAAGGAGAGGAAGATAATTTTGTAGAAGAGTTTGCCCTAGGCATAATTCTAGCACTCTGCTTATTAAGAACATTTTGAAGGCTGTCGATGATAATTAATCCTTGGGTTGCAGCAGAGTCTAAATTGATTCATTATTGCATATCATGTTTTGGTCTGCCTGAGGAAACATTGGTTGTTATTCAAATTCTCTTTCACCTTTTTGACACCTTTCTGACTGTGCTGAATATAAAGTTTAGAATTCAATTATTCTGTCTCTCTCTCTCTCTGTCTCCAATTCAATGAGAGCCTCCCAATAAATCACGACACATTCTAAATGGGGAACATAACCAGCACAATTCACTACATGTATTGATATAGGAAGAATCATAATCAAACAGTGCCTGCCACAAAGCTTGCTTAGAGTGATTTTCCTTAAGCCTATCAATTTCTCCGCCACAGACAATTTTTTTCGATAAGATTATTTTGGACAATGAGGCAGAAAACCTATATTTGATACCGGGTCATCAGAATCAATCATCTGGAGTTGTACAAACATATGGTTATATTCAAGATCACTATCAACTCTATTGAGAAAAGTGAGAGTGGACAAAACAGGTGCTGCATGGAGTTTTTGCTTCACAAATTTCAGCAGCAAGTTTGCTATTGAGGATTTCTTAATAGTTGTGCCCATGCACAGGACATTAACATTTTATTTTGGGTGGCTACCTACTCCGGTACCCCTTCAAGGTGCTTTGATGAGGAGAGCAGACTAGAAACTAAGAACGTTTGTAGAGATATAGTAGTTCTTTATCAAGAAATGTAACTTCATTTGTGGAGACACAAGGGATAGCTATGTGTTTTTGAGCTGAATCAGGAAGACGCTGCATAACCTGTCCCATATGCAACAGGGCATTCATTGCTTTACATTTGACCTTTTCTTAAAGGAAAAAAGCATGAAACTAATTAAATGTAGTTATAAATTGCAGTTTTAAAAAATACTGCCATGAAATGTTCTCATTAAAACTAAACCCAAATATGGGACACAAAGTGTGAGCCTCCTTCAAGTCTTGATAGTAAGTCTAAGGACTGACAGAGGAATTGACCTCTTGGACCTCTAGAACAGGTTACAGGAAGTACATATATTCACCATGCAGTAGAATGGGGGAATGGAAATTGGGCTGTCTTCTGCTGTGACAGACTTCTGATCATCTAAGTTATACTGCTCCTCTCTGGATTCACATTGTTTTTTGCTTGTTTTTTTCCTTTCAGGCAAGCTGTTTAGTCTGACAGAGAATAGTGATAGGTAAGCAGTACCTTACTTAAAGGACATTCTAAACCTCAATTATGCTTTGTGCAGTATATAAATCTTTGCTGAGGATCTGCAAGGAATGCCAGTCTGTTCTTTATTTAGAGCCTTCAGATCCAGAAGAGTATTTGGTCCATCAGGGAACTCCGAAGGGCAAAATACGCCCATTTGAGGAATGGGTTGAGGCTGGGCAGCCACAGTCTGTAACAAATCCCAGTCATCAAACACCTCTTCAACATCTTCGACCTCTTCAAATGCTGACTATCAGCCATTGGAGTCTTTTATATTCTATATGAATACAAGACTCCCTTCATAGACTTTTCCCCACAACAACTTCAACTTGACTTCAATTCCACGTAGCCCTCTACAGTGAGAAGCCCTGCTGCAAGAAATACAAGACTTACTGAAGAAAGCAGCGATTGTCAATGTGCAGCTGGAAGAACAAAGCAAAGGATGTTATTGCATACGCGCTCTGGTGCAGAAAGGGTCAGGATAATTCTGAACAGTCATAAACATCAAAAAAGTAGGAGTGCAATGTACAAAAGTGTGTTTTTGTAATTTGAAAATAGCAATTTTTATTAAATTGCTATTTTGCAATCAGAAAATGTGAAGCACTATAGATTCCAGTTATCAAATATCTTATATTCACTATTTTTACAGTATGATTCATTATTTGTGATTTGTTTTAATCAAAAATAGCAAACTAGCTTTCTCAAATTGTGAACGCTGCAGTGTCTCCAAATAAAGACATCATAGATCCAGGAACTGTTACAGAAGTATTCATTCTGAGGCTGGAAGAGAAGCATATCTGTAGAGCTCATCAAAAACAATGCAGGGGAAGAAAATGTCCCCACATGAGCCATAGAAGTAAGCCATCAGGAAGAGGATAAGAAATAATGAAAATGAGTTGGAAATCCTTGTGGGGAAGTGTGTAGCAAAGACTGAAAGTTTCTTTGGAAAGTCCTTCCTTATAGTTCAAGAGACAACTACACAAATCTAGAGACATATCAAAACCAGAAAACCATGCTACTGGGGTGACTAATTGAAGTGTGGAAGAGGTTAGGAAAAGGTGATTCAACCTTACGTCAAGAACGAAAGACAAAATAGGCACTAGGAAACAGGAAGCAACTGCATCAGGTGGAGGACCCAGCTCACATCTTCAACTTAGAGCAATTGATAGAGTCAATTCTCTAGCCTGAAGCAGCATCAAGTGTTTCTGATATTGACTCTTCTGCACCAAGACAGAAAACTAGACATACATTCATTGTAAATACTTTATTAACTTTTTACATTTGATATTTAAATATAGAAATCATGTAACTTTTTGCAAAACTTGTAGATACCTGCAAATAAAAAGAAAAACTGTCATGAGAAATAGAATAACTTTTTGTAAAAATGTAGGTTAAAAATAAGAAAACAATTCAATATTATAAATAAAAGAAGTATAAATGTATGCTACCTACAAAGTAGAAGAATAATATTTACACAAGTCATGTGTCCCCAAACAGGACCACCTTTACAGAACAAAAAGACACAAACAGTAGAAGAAACAGCTGACATGGAAGAACTGAATGTTGCTGAACATGGAAACATAGAAACTTTGCCTACTACCAGAGACGATGCAGGAAATTGACTGTATGTTACCTAATAATAATGAACCCTTAGAAAGTGTGATTGATATACCTAATGTTACCAATATATCTCTTATAGAAATTGCTACAGTTACAGTGAGACAGGGTTGGCACTCTAGGTAATCAGGGCCTGCAATAGCAGAGAACATGCCAGTAGGGACTCCAAGTACATCTCAGTTTCAAGCTCTTGAAACCATGTCTGAATGTAATAACATAATCCTATATGGTATGTCGGATATTACTGAGACAGTGAAGGATCTATGTCATGCCATAAAATCAGACACGCAGGCAAACAGGTATAGACGAAGACATAATGTTATGTGCCTACAAGCTTTGTGTAGGTCAGTAGAATTGTTGGCATCTGCAACCACGACAATGTGGAGAAGTACTTCTAATATGCAAGTAGAAATGGTGCAAAATAGCAGGAATGTAGTCAAAGGTTTGGCACAACTGACACATGCTCTTGAAGGAATATAAGCTTCTAATATGTCTAATAGATCCAATATTGGCAAACAATAAAAAGAAGAAGGATCTAGTATCTCTGTTACACTCAAGCCTTGTACTACTAGAACAACCAGAAGTAAAATTTTATATGGAGAATCCAGTTTATAGTGTTCAGTTGATACATCCACTTCTAGAGCTACCAGACATAATAATTGCATTAGTTAAGAAACTAAATTGAAAAACATATTTTACAAAATAAGAAATTAAATTCAATGTCCCATTATGTAGCCATAGCAATGTCATTAATCTATTAAATGATATTATGTGTTATTGTTTATGGTAAATAAATACTTTTCATTTAAAATTTAATAGTAAAGAATTAAACAGTATTGCAAGAAGCAAATAATGTGTTGTTAATTATTTCACCTCAGAAATAATTGTTAATCACAATAATTCTGCATTGTCAACCTTCGGCAGCTCTGGTACCTTCTTGTTTGGTGCCGGAGGTCTAGTCATGTTTTGATCCTCATTTTCAGAATCATCAGAAACTATTTGTGAAGGTGTGCCTCTTCTAACTGCAATGTTGTATAGCATTCCACATGTAGCCATGAATATGCAACATGTTGCATGGTCATACTCTAGTGACCATGGTCAGACTTATCAAAACAACAAAACCTCTCTTTCAGTAAACTCAAAGTCCTTTCTATAACTGATCTTGTTTGCTTGTGTGGGTTATTGCACTTAGACTCTCTAGCTGATCTGGTTAAAAATAATGTGTAAGAATCCAAAGTTGCACAAAATATGCAATCACCTAAACAAATATAAAGGTATTTTATAGTATACGCTACCAAAATTTTATATTGAAATTGAATATTCAAGCATAAATGTATTCTTACTAAACCATACAACTCCAAACTCTGTTATCGCTAGAAGTTTATATAATGCACAAACGTTAAAATAGAGGAACCGTGGGTGCTTCCAGGAAACAGTGCTACAATATTCTTTATGAGGCATTAAAAACCACCTGGATATTTTGAGAGTGATTACATTTTCTATTGTGATAGATATAATCTGATTATAGTGTTGAAAAAATGAGTATACATGTACCATTCGCACATTCAATTATATTTGGTAAATTACTTTAAAAAGCCACCTTTGTGGATTTCAAGTCAGTTAGTGTCTGAGGAAAACAAATATGGACTTCTAATTTGCTGAGCATAGCATCTTGAAATTTCTGGAATTTTCTAGAAAGAGCACTGTGTGATATGGGGCCACCAACTGCTACTGCACGCTGCTAACTCTTAAATGCGAAGACATGAAGGCTACTTAAAACTTGAATATGTGGAGGTGTAAAGCATACACAAGGAGATGATGGACGGAGTGCTGAAAGTTTTCAGACACTAACTCCCTGTCACAGATCTGGGTTGAATCCATTATCATTCTTTAGCTCACTTCGCCACCCAGTTCAGACTCAGCTATATGCAAATCAGTCTTGTCCCTGTTCCTCATTGGAACAGTCCAGCCCGAACTGCCAAACCAAGTCTTCCCTGGATCGGAAACAAGCATCCTGGGACCGGGTTCGGGGTGACACCCCTGATAATCCGGGCTAGCTTGAATCCAGTGGCAAAGTGAGCAAGGGACCCACGTCCCTGCATACCCTGCCAACTTGGGGCAAACAAAGCAAACACAAGGAGATGATGGACAAAGCACTGAAACTTTTCAGACACTCACCCCCAGTCGCAGATCTGGGTTGAATCCATCATCATTTTTTAGCTCAGATCGCCACCTAAGTTCAGACCCAGCTATATGCATGTCAGTCTTGATCCTGTTCCTCATGAGAACAGTCCAGCCCGATCTGCCAAGCCATGTCTTCCCTGGACCAGAAACAAGCATCCTGAGACTGGTTTCGGGCTAACACCCTTCATCAGCCAGGCTAGCTTGAATCCAGTGGCAAAGTGAGCAAGGGACCCATGTCTGGGCATACCTTGCCAACTTAGGGCGAAAAAAAGGAAACACAAGGAGATGATGGACGGAGCGCTGAAACTTTTCAAACACTCACTCCCAGTCACAGATCTGGGTTGAATGCATCATCATTCTTTAGCTTACTACGCCACCGCAGTTCAGTCCCAGCTATATGCAAATCAGTCATGACACTGTTCCTCATGGGAACAGTCCAGCCCGAACTTTCATGGGACTGGAAACAAGCATCCTAGGACTAGTTTCGGGGTAACACTCCTCATCAGCCAGGCTAGCTTGAATCCATTGGCAAAGTGAGCATGGAACCCATGTCTGGGCATACCCTGCCAATATATAGCCACACTGCACTTGGCCACCCTAAAATAAGCTCCAACTCAGAAATGAAGCATAAAATCACCTCTATACTAAACCTTTACCTACTATATATCACCTCATTTGTTTGTTCAAAGTAACCCTCTGCCTAAAACTGCACTTTCTTCTCCTCCTATGTTGGGCTCCTACAATGTGGACTGGTTACCACATGGTTCAATTTGCTGTTAATTTGCATGTGCTACTTGCTGTTTTTGTGACCATTCACAAATTTTGAACGCTTGATACGTTTAATTTGTGAGTAAGTTATTGATACTCACAATTTAAGAAATTAAAATAAGCAATTTGAAAATAAGAAATCAGGAAATATTTGGGTCATTATGCAATTTTAGCGAAACTACAGTTTACGGCTCATAACATATCAAAGAAGGCATATTTAATGGTTGCAAACCATTTTGCAAATAGTTTGTGATTCGCTAAACTTCTTACGTCAGGCCCAAACAGTCCTTTGTTACTCATATGACATTGAAGATGACCACTGGCTAATCCATCATTCCCCTTTTTTCCTAACAGGGGACATTATTGGTGTCACTGGATCAGGAAAATGCATATTTGAATATCCTAATGCCTCCAGACTCCCAGACATTTCTAACTTTCCCAGCAGGCAATCAACACTTTCAGTTCCGAGGCCTCCCCTTCAGCATCTCATCCTCTCCTAGCGTATTTACGACAGTATTAGCTCCATTAGTGAGCATCCTGCATACTAAGAATATTGGAGTATTCAACATCTGCTGAATTACTGGGACCCCCCCAGTGGTAGCTCCTATCCGTAGCTCCTACAGAAAAATCTAGACAAAGAGATACCTTGGAGCCTGCCCCTAACAACAATTGTACCAACAGATGCAAGCAGCAGGGTTTGGGAGGAACTATGAGAGTTATAAAAGTTCAAGATTTTTGGTGCAGGGAGGAAGCCCAGAAGTCCTCAAATTAGAAGGAGCTGCAGTGATTTAATATAGAATTAGGCCTGGGCGTTGAACTTCGCTCCGTTCGCGGAGTTTGTGGAGTTTTCTGCACTCCGTACTCCGCAAAGCTCACGGAGTGCAAGAAAACCCCGCTTCGCGTAGTGCAGCAGAGTTTTTTCCTTGCTCGCGAACGGTAAGTTCGTGAGCATTAGCTGCCGCTCGGGTAGAATTTCTACCCGAGCAGCAGAAAGACCAGGGCGAACAGCAGATCGCACCACACTCCGCCACTTGCTGAACTTCGCAGAGATTTTTTGTAACTTCGCGAAGTTCCGCGTAGCAAAACTCTGCGACCTACGGCCAGGCTTATATAGAATATAGAATGTAGTTGGTGGTACATATAAAATGTTGTTATTAAAATAAAAAAGATATGTTTGGTTGGAGAAGCAGAGCTGGGGACAAAAAGATGAAGAAGCTGTCTCTGTGCACATTACTCTGCCTATAAATAAAACAGTGAAACCTGTAGCGCAGATGCATAGTCAAGTCTCAATTCATCTGCAAAACAAATTGGAGACACAGATAAATCTAATGCTTAGGCAAAACATAATTGAACCAGCAACTGGCCCAACGCCTTGGGTGACCCCGATTGTAGTGGTACCCAAAAAGAATTTAGACCAAATTTGAATTTGTGTAGATATGAGCATACCAAATACAGTGATTGAAAGGGAAAGGCACTCATTTTGAATGAAGCAACAGTTTTTTTCAAAATTAGATCTCTGTAAGGGATATCATCAACTAGAAATTGATGAGCATTCAAGATATATCACAACCTTTTCTACACATTTAGGATTATTCCGTTATAAAAGGCATAATTTGGGGATTTGTTCAGTTGCAGAGATATTTCAAGAAATTATAAAGAATGTCATTAGACCTGTAAAAAACTCAATGACCTATAGTGTGACAATTTGGTATTTGAACAACTTGAAAAGGAACATGATCATGCTTTAAAAGAAGTATGTTAAGAGCTTATGAAAACTGGACTTACATTAAATTCTGAAAAATGTGAAATAGGCAAGCCAGAATTAACTTTCTATGGTCATATATTTTCAAGTAAAGGAATGAGATCAAACCGTGTGAAAGTATTCTCTTGAGAGTCAACAACTATTCCAAAAGATATAACAGAATTACATTCCTTCTTAGGAATGTCTAGCTACTGCTCTCACTACATTAACAACTATGCCACTATTAGCTCACCCCTTCGAGAATTAACAAAAAAAAAAGAAAAAGCGTTCAACTGGGACAAACAGTGTAAACATGCATTTAAGAAAATTTAAACTGATGTAACGTCGGCAAAGAACTTAAAGTATTTTGACCCGGATCTGAATAATGAGTTAATAGTAGATGCTAGTCCTGTAGGATTAGGTGCCATTTGAGTGCAACACAAACCTGGAAAGGAGACTCCTAGATATGTATTGTCATAAGTTAGTAAAAGCTTGACTGATATAGAAAAGAATTATTACAGCCACAGAAAGAAAGTTTGGCTGTGGTATGGGCTTGTGAGTGCTACTGTGATTTCCCATTTGGAAAGCCTTTTGTGATAATCACAGATCATCAAGTGTTTACAACTATTTTGGGAAATCCAAAGGCAAAGAGACCTCTTCGCATTGAAAGATGAAGCATGAGGTTAATGGATTATGATTTCAAGGTTATTCACAAGCCTAGAAAGGAATATAATCCAGCAGATTATTTGTCTAGACATCCAGTTAACATAATGAGAAACAAAATAATGATGTTGAAGAATATGTGCATTTCTTAATCAAGTCCATAAATCCTGAAACAATTTTAGAACGTGAGTTGATTCATGAATCTGCCAATGATGACACTGTGCAAGCAGTAAGATGAATAATAACTTAGAACAAATGGAAACACATAAATGGTGAGACACATTTTCAATCTGGTATACACAAAAGAGATATACTTGCATTTAAAAATGTACAAGATGAACTAACAATAACTCCATCTGCTCTTCTTTCAAGCGGTAACAAATAGTTATCTCCCACGCACTGCAGAAGCATGTTATTGATTTTGCACATGAAAGTCATAGAGGAATATCATTGACAAAAAGCATTTTGCGTGAAAAGGTGTGGTTTCCCAGACTTGACAGTCAAGTTGAAGAGTTTGTACAAGCCTGCCATCTTTGTCAATGCACTACGAGGGAAAGGAATGTTGAGGAGTTACACATTTAACTTCCAGATGCTCTATGGTCTGAGTTAGCATGTGATTTCTATAAGCCATTGGATTCTGGACAATATTTGTTTGTCGGGATTGACGAGCACTCTAGATTTCCAATTGTAAAGATGGTATCATCCACTGCTGAATCTTCCAGTTCTAGATGACATTTTTTTACATGGAGTATACCCAAGATATTATAGACAGACAATGGCCCACATTTTAATGGAAATTTCTTTTGTAGTGGTCTTGAAAACATGGGAATAAGACATAAAATAATTACTCCTCTATGGCTTAAGGCTAATGGAATAGTAGAAAGATTAATGATTACTATACAAAAAATCCATTCAAAGAGCCAAGTTGTCACAGATTTCCATACATCAAGCTCTGTGTCAGGTTTTACGTGATTATAGGAACACACCTCTGGGATCAATGCGGAAATGCACTTCGTAGTTGTTATTTGGGCAAGCCAGACAAACACATTTGCCCTAAATACCATTAAAACCCCCCAGAGAACATGATTAGGCCTGGGAGTTGAACTCGGCTCCGTTCGTGGAGTTTGCGGAGTTTTCTGCACTCAGCGGAGCTCGCAGAGTGCAAGTAAACCCCGCTTCGCGTAGTGCAGCAGAGTTTTTTCCCCGCTCTCGAACGGTAAGTTCGCGAGCGCGAGCTACAGCTCGGGTAGAATTTCTACCTGAGCAGCAGAAAGACCAGCACGAACAGCAGTTCGCACTGCACTCCGCCACTTGCGGAACTTCGCAGAGTTTTTTTTGTAACTTCGCAAAGTTCCGCAAAGCAAAACTCCGCAAACTACGCCCAGGCTTAAACATGATTACATTTTTTTAAAAAGATGCAATAATGGAAGGGAAAATGAAGCAATATGGAGATCTAAGGGAATATATTCAGGAAAGAGGTTATCAGGTTTGAGATTTCATCCATCACCATTGGAAATAACAAAAATAAAAGGGTTGGCAATTACTGCACAGAATGAAAACAGAATGATAGTGAGACAAAGCACATTTTAGGAAGTTTATTCTCCCAAGTCAAGTGCAAAAGAATACAACTACAAAGACACCACAAAACACTTTGTCAATGTAAAACAAGTCAATTAGAGACAATATAAATAAAAGTGATTCTGACTTCTTTAGAAGAACAACACGAACACTCAAAAAAACACTAAAACTTATTGAACAATGTTAATTTATTTAATTGTTTCTTTATTTGCTCATTTGTTAAAGACGGGGGAGATGTAGTTATGTAATATAGAATATAGAATGTAGTGGGTGGTCATAGCCACATATAGATTGTTGTTGTTTAAGAAAAAACATATGTTCATTTGGAGAAGCAGTGCTGGGGACAGGGAGCTTAGGAAGCTGTCCCAGTGTAGCAATAAATATCTTTGAAAACACAAGATCTGGTTTCGCGTCATTCCAGGAGTTAATGGCAATTCTACTAACTCCTTTCAGTATTAATCTCCTAAGTCAAGCTGTCTGCATCAGGATGGACAACCAGGTGGCCCATGCCGGGAAGTCCCTAGAGCTGACTACTAGCTGCTTTAGCCAACAAAACATTTATTTTGACAGAAGAAAATCTCCTACATCTGAGTGCACTCTATCTTCTGGTAAAGTAGAAAGGGCCTGTTGATCTCCGAAGGAGAGTGTTTTGCTCGTAAGTATCAATGATGCTTATCCCTCTCTCTTCTAGCAGATAGTGTCCAAAATTGGATTTCTGCCTCAGAATTGAATGCTTTCATCAAAGACATTTGCTCCCTAGTCCCATGTACAAAGGCATGGGGGATATACTCATTGACATCTCCTTGACTGCAAGCCCTACTTTATGCGTTACCCCCTTCCCATTAATCCCTAGGGTGTACAAAGGTTCAGGAGGTTTTTTTCTGAAAAGGCTAGCATTACATTCTGCTGCTCCTTAATGGGACCTGATTTGACTATTGCAAGCTCTTTAAGAACATCCATTTGAGCATCTTCATTTATTGTCACTTACGTTTCTTTCAACAAAAAATGGCTATCTACTGTGGGTGCAGAGTGGGAGAAGTAGTTGAACTCATATGAGAGGAGACTTACTGTTAGACCTGGCACCATTGGCGTGGGTCTCCCTTCCATTTGTTTTGCCTTTACCTCCTGTGTTTTGCTGTGTATTGGACTCCATTTTTGCTGGTCTAGATGCGTTGGGCACTTTGCCACTGCTGTTCAGTGCCAAAGTGCAAGTGCTCCCTTTGTAAAGTATTGTTATGGATTAGTGATTCCATGATTGGCTTACTTGGTTTACTTGTCAGACCCTAGTACAGTGCACTATGTGTGCCCAGGGCCTGTAAATCAAATGCTGCTGGTGGGCTTGCAGCACTGATTGTGTCACCCACAGAAGCAGCTTGTAAAATGTGACTCAGGCCTGCCATTGCAGAGTCTGTGTGCAGTCTGGGACTGCCATGTCGACTTGGCAAGTGCACACACTTGCCAGTCCCTAAACCTTCCCTTTTCTACATGTTAGTCACCCCTAGGGTAGGCCCAAGGTACCCCTGTGGACAGGGTGCATTGTATGCGAAAGGTAGGACATGCCCTGATGTGGGTGTCATGTCCTGATAGTGAAATACTGCCAAATTCGTTTTTCACTATTGCAAGGCTATCTGTTCCCATAGACCAGAATGGGGAGTTTGTTTATAACATCTTATAAACATAACTGACCCTAGGAACAAGATGGAAAAATAAAGTTTAGTATGCCTGAACTCAGAATGTTAAAATACATCTTTTAGTGAGGGTGATTTTTACATTCTGTGTTTGAAAATGCCACTTTTAGAAAGTAGATATTTTCTTGCCTAACCATCCAGTGTGCCTCTGCTAGGTTTGTGTATTGCATGTCTGGCTTTTGGATCACAGGGGCTGGAGAAAGGCAGTGGCTCCAGAAGTCTGATGAGTCAGGGCTGGGCTGAATGGACCTGGGCTGCATTTAGAGTAGGGGGAGGAGATTTCCTTTTCACCTGAATGGGCCTGGTCTGCCTTCAACAATGCTGTCTCCACCTCCTGCCAGGAAGCTGCACCTGTGAGGACAGAACAGGTTTTGGCTGGGTACAGACACTCTCTGCCTTCAGAGAACAAAGGATTTTTGTGGATAAAAAGAGGGGCCCTGACCTCAGACTTTTAGATCACTTCTGGGAATCAAGAGAAACCTTTTGCCAAGGAGAAGAGCCGGAGAAGCTGAGGAAGATTACTGCCCCTGTGCTGTTTGTTGTCTGGGGTTGGCCTGCAGTGGCTACTCGCTGCCAAGGAAAAGGAGAAAAAGGACTTTGCTATTTGCTTTGCCAACTACTTGAGGAAGAAGATCTCCAAGGGCTTGAAACTGAGCTTGCCTCCTGTTATGAAGTCTCAGGAACACAAAGACTTCATCCCTTCTGTCTCTCTGCATCTGGAACTGCTGTTTCAGCTGCTACAGAAGGAAATTGCAACACCGACGCTGGCGAGTGATGCCGTAACCTGCATCGAAGCCGTGGGCACCGCTCGTGAAGAGCACGACGCACCGCCCCGACTCGCACCGTAGGCCTGACGCCTGCTGATGCCGTGCCGCATCGACTCCGAAGCCGTCATTCAGGCCACTGCCTGCACCGGAGCTGAGGACACCGCTTGTGACGTCCGTCACGCAACGTCCCGACTCGCACCGCAGCACTGACGCCGGTGCTTCATCATCGCGGAGCCGATCCTCGACGTGGGTGACTCCCAAATCCATCGACATCGCACCGTCATAAGGAACCGACGCCTCGCCGCCATCCATGATGTCACCTCCCCGACACAGTGAGGAACCAACGTCTCACCTCCCCTGCAGTAAGGAACATAGGCATCACCTCCCCTGGGGTCGTAAGGAACTGACGCTGCAGGCGCCAACGAAGCATCACCTCCCCGACACTGTGCACCGCCGTTGTTTTCATCAATTCCAAGGTACTGTTCTTTGTGGGTCTGCTTGACTCCGGGCCCGACGCTGCGCACCTCGCGGTCGGCGTCGTTGTTTGGGATTTGTATCTGTCACCACATCGTAATAACTCCAGGTGGAGTTATTTGTTGCTAGAAGCTTGATTTAAGTGAATAACCTATTTTTAAGGCTATTTTTGATACTGTATTGTGGATTTTTGTTGTTTGGTCTTGCTTTGGTTTAGATAAAGATTACTTATTTTTCTAAACTGGTGTGGTGTCCATTTGTAGTGTTTTCACTGTATTACTGTGTGTTTACAAATGCTTTACACACTGCCTCTGAGATAAGCCTGTCTGCTCGTGCCAAGCTACCAAGGGGGTGAGCAGGGGTTATTTTAGAAGTGTATCCCCCTTACCCTGACTAGAAGCAAGGGTCCCTATTTGGACAAAGGTACCTACCTCTGCCAACTAGAGACCCCATTTCTAACATTGGTGGTCAGCGGTGAGGATCTGGACTTGCATTAATGTCTTACATACAGTGATTGGTGTACACTACTGGTATAGTGCAGACCATTACGCAACCACATACAATTGTTGGAACTTTTTCATTGGGACTATTTTTTCTTGCATCTTGAGAACTGCCAATTTTTCACCATGAGTAAACCAGCATCCATTGCATCTCAAGATATGGAATTTGAAGAGGAGAGATTTGATACCTACACTGTGCCACAACTTAAAACCATCTGCAAAAAATTTAAAATCTCCGTGAGAGGCCTCACCAGAAAGGAGGAATTCCAAAAGGCGCTGAGGGCCTGAGTGGAATCAAGGAATGCCAGTGGGCAGACCGAGGAGCCTATGGTGGATGGGGAGAATTTAGAAGGGCAGCAGGATGGGTTAGTGGGCCTAACTGGAGGGGGGGTCCCTACCATGCCGTCTGTTTTTTTAAAGCGGGACGCGTGTGAGACGACGACTCATCTGTTACCAACTCGATTCTACTGAGCGGTGCATTTTAACTCTATAACTCGGATAGAGACTACTGCTCTTCCGGTATAGTTTTCACTGATTGGCACCTGCTTTAACAATTAAATCGGATAGAGACTACTGCTCTTCCATTATAGGAGCCTATGCGCAAGGCCCTTTCGGTGTTTTTAAATGTTGATTCGTCTGGTTCTAATTGAATACCGAACTTGATTGAAGGGACTTTTTAACAATCGACTTTATGTCCTGAAGATGGTCTGACGGACGAATCTGCCACAACAGACCGAAACGTCGACTGACACATCTACTTCCTTAGCATTTGTTGCTCTTTAGGAACTGTTTTCTGTTGTTTCAGATTCATTTCCTTCTCCATATTCATTTGGAATAGATGTTTACACTTATGATTTGCAGGTTTTTTTTGTATATCCTCTATCATGGTGTTTTGTTGTATTTGAATGTACCCCTTTTTTAATTCTGTTTACATTAAAAATTGTGTACCTTTGAAAAAAAGATATAACTGTGTTTGTAAATTTTCTGTTGTTGAATATTTATGTTTTGAATAACCTCATTGTTGTTTTGATTGTTCAATGTTAAGCTACCATTTGGGGCTTAACGCACAAGTGATTATTTTGTATAAAATCTGACTAAGAGTAGCTAATGAAATCCCTTGAAGGCACTTTTACCTATTACTAGTCCCAGGGAAGGCAGCAGTGTGTCTCAAAGGGGCCTGTCTCCAGAAGAGCTGGAGGACAGGGAGAAAAACAGGATGCATGAGTTGGAGCTCACGAAGCTCAAGCTGGGGAAGGAGTATAAGAAGTTGGCATTTCATAGAGAGAAATTAGCCCTGGAGGAGAAAAAGATGCTCTTAGAGCATGAAAGAGGGTTGAGGGAGTTGGATCTGAAAGCAAAGAGTTTAGAGATCAGTCCCTCTGGTGGCAGCGCACCATCAGGGCCTGGGGAAGGAAAGGTATACATTCCCAAGGATGTTATTAAGGATTTCACAAAGCAGGAAGACATTGGTCAGTGGTTCAAAGCTTATGAAGTGGCAATGAAGTCCTACAGAATCCCTGATAGAGATTGGGGAGCGGGGTTGTGGGGCCGCTTCATAGGTGAAGGGAGGGAACCCTTACTAGCTTTGCCCCCTGAGGATCAGATGTCCTATGCCCCCATGAAGGAAGCCTTGATAGCCAGGTATGAGTTGACCCCAGAGCTTTATAGGCAGACATTTAGGAACTGTAAGAAGTTGGAGTCAAGCACTTGGGTTGAGTATGTATCCTACTTTTGCAGAGCATTGGATGGTTGGGTGAAGGGTAGCCAGGTGAATGACTTGCAGGGGCTCTATGATTTGGTTGCATGGGAGCACCTGTCCAGTAGTTGTTTTCCAGAGCTACGCCAGCATTTGATTGAAAGTAAGCTGACACACCCCAGGAAGCTTGCTGTGGAGGCGGACCGCTGGGTCAGAACCAGGGTCCACAAAGATTATGTGGGAGACTCCGCCAAAGGTGAGCAGGGTCCCCAGCAGAAGAGTGGGGGGGACAAGGGTAAGCAGAAGGAGTTCCAGAAAGGGCCCCAAAGTTTCCCCAAGGGAACCAAGGTAAGGGTTCCCAGCCTCCCACTGAGAAGAAACCATGGGTCCCGACAGGTAAACCTGTTCAAAGGGGTCCCAAGACATGTTTTGGTTGTGGTCAGGTGGGCCACTTCCAATGGGATCCTAAGTGTCCCAAAATTGTGAACACTGCACCCACTGGTGCACCACCCCGGCAGATGGCTAGTGTAGCTTTGGGGGAGGAGTTGGGTGCCCAAGGTGGGTGGGGCCCTGCAGAGATGTCCTTGGTCTCTTTAGGAGACAATGAGATGGTCCCAAGAGCTCATCTGCCTGATAACACTAAAAAGTACAGGCAGTGGGTGACCATCAATGGCCATAGTGTGGAGGCTCCGAGAGACACCGGAGCCAGTGTGACAGCTGTCAGTTGTCGACTGGTGTCTGAAGAGCAGGTGGTCCCCGACGCATTCTACCCAGTAGTTGCCGCTGACAATTCAGAGTGTCTCTGCAAAGTGGCACAGGTTCCCTTTGAGTGGGGGGGTCTCAGGTACCTTGCAAGTAGCAGTGAGGCCAGCCATGCCTGTTGACTGTCTGCTAGGCAATGATTTGGAGAGCTCACCTTGGGCGAAGGTGGAGCGGAGGTCTCATTTAGCGATGTTGGGTCTGCCTGAGTGGGCGTGTGTGACCACTCGGTCTATGGCAGCCGGTAAGGGCATTCAAGAGGACCTGGGGCCTGAAAGAGTGGCCCAGGTGCCTGCCAGAAACAGAGGAGGCAGGGGGCACGGGAAACCAGCCCCCGAAGTTCCCACGGTCCAGGAGGAGGCAGACCTTGAGGGGGATGCCCTGGGGAACAAGTGGCTGAACTGGGGGACCTGCCTGAGCTGACCCATTGGCAGCAGGAAGGAGGCCACTCCAGGGAGGAATTCTGCCAGGAGCAGCAGAAGTGCCCTTCTCTTGTGGGTTTGCGGCAGCAGGCTACAAACCAGGCAGCAGGTGATCAGTCTGGATCACATTGGATATACTGGGAGAATGGTCTCCTGTATAGAGAGCCTAAGGTTGCTGAGCCTGGGTCAGCCCGTGTGCTGGTGCTTCAAAGCCTTCCTACTGGGTCTGGCTCATGATGTGCCTTTGGCAGGACATTTGGGGCAAGACAAAACCTTTGAAAGGCTTGTCACCCACTTTTACTGGCCCCAAATGCGTAAGAGTTCTGACACTCACTGTAGGACTTGTCAGACTTGCCAGGCAAGTGGCAAGAGTGCGAGGAAGTGTAAGGCTCCTCTCCAACCTTTCCCTTTGGTCAGCACCCCCTTTGAGAGCGTGGGTATTGACATTGTGGGGCCTCTGGATCCCAAGACAGCCATGGGCAACAGGTTCATCCTGGTCTTGGTGGATCATGCCACCCGGTACCCGGAAGCCATCCCTCTCCGAATGGTGACGGCCCCCGTGGTGGGTCCTGCGTTGATGGGGATTTTCTCCCGCGTGGGGTCCCCCGGAGAGGTGGTGTCCGACCGTGGTACCAACTTCATATCGAAGTATATGAAGTCCCTTTGGCAGGAGTGCGGAGTTACATACAAGTTCACCACTCCTTACCACCCCCAAGGTAATGGGCTGGTTGAGAGATTCAACCGGACCCTGAAGGGTATGATTATGGGTGTTGGTGAACCCATGAGGCATAAGTGGGACGTCCTCTTACCATGCCTTTTGTTTGCTTACAGAGAGGTGCGCCAGAAGTCCTTTGAACTGCTGTACGGCCATCCTGTAAGAGGACCTCTGAGTCTGGTGAAAGAAGGCTGGGAGAAAGCTCCCTGTAAACCTCCCCAGGATATATATAGCTACATGCTGGCCTTCAGAAACCAGACTAAGCGCTTCAGACAACTTGCTCAGGCGAATCTGGAAGCCAGCCAGGAGGAGATGAAACAGTGGTACGATCAGAATGCCACTCTGATCGAGTTTCAGCCTGGAGAAAAAAGGTGGGTCATGGCCCCAGTGGAGCCTTGTGCGCTCCAGGATAAGTGGACCGGACCATTTGAGGTGGTGGAGCGCAAGAGTAACGTTACCTACTTGGTGGACTTGCAGTCTCCTAGGAACCCTTTGCGGGTCCTGTATGTGAACCACCTGAAGCCCCACTCGGAGAGGTCCGAAGTGGGCATGCTCCTAGCAACAGATGCTGGGATGGAAGAGGAGACTGAGCCTCTTCCTGACCTCCTGTCTGCAAAGGAGCACAATGGGTCAGTGGACGGTTTATCACTCTCCCCCGCCCTGACTCCTGAACAGCAGAGTGACTGTCACCAACTGTTGGGACAGTTTGCTGCTCTATTCTCCCTGACCCCTGGTGTCACTCAATGGTGTGTCCATGATGTTGACACTGGGGACAGTCCTCCCGTAGAGCACAACATTTACAGAGTGACTGACAGGGTCAAGGCTTGCATCAAGGAGGAGGTCTCCAAGATGCTAGAGCTAGGGGTGATTGAGCCCTCAAACAGCCCTTGGACCAGCCCAGTGGTCTTGGTCCCAAAGGCTGCTGCACCCAGTGCCACATCAGAACAGAACTCCAGTTCTGTGTGGACTACCGAGGGCTCAATTTGGTCACCAGGACTGATACGCAACCCATCCCCAGAGCTGATGAGCTCATCGATCGATTGGGAGCTGCCCGGTACCTCAGCACGTTTGACTTGACATCTGGGTACTGGCAGATTGCCTTAACTGATGGGGCAAAGGAGAGATCAGCATTCTCAACACCAGAGGGGCACTACCAATTCCGGGTGATGCCCTTTGGGTTGAAGAATGCCCCTGCCACCTTTCAGAGGTTGGTCAACCAGGTGCTGGCTGGACTGGAGGATTTCAGTGCCGCCTATCTGGATGACATTGCAGTGTTCAGTGCCACTTGGGAGGCACATCTGCACCACCTCTGGGAAGTGTTGAAGGCTCTGCAGAGGGCAGGCCTCACAATCAAGGGAGTAAGTGCCAGATCGGGCAGGGTTCTGTGGTGTACTTGGGACACCAGGTGGGGAGCGCTACAGCCCAAGATTGATACCATTCTGGCTTGGGAGCCCCCCAAGACCCAGACAGAGGTGAGAGCCTTTTTTGGACTCACCGGGTATTACAGGAGATTATGGCTCCATTGTTGCCCCCTTGACAGAGCTGACTTCCAGGAAGCAGCCCAGGAAGGTGAACTGGACTGTCGCCTGCCAGAAGGCTTTTGATGCCCTGAAATCTGCCATGTGCACGGCACCCGTGCTTCAGGCGCCCAACTTCTCAAGGGAATTCATTGTGCAGACAGATGCTTCAGAGCATGGTGTGGGAGCGGTGCTCTCACAGCTGAATGAGGAGGGCCTAGACCAACCTGTAGCCTTCATTAGTAGAAGGTTACTTCCACGGGAACAGAGGTGGAGTGCGATTGAGCGTGAGGCATTTGCTGTGGTCTGGGCACTGAAGAAGCTGAGACCATACTTGTTTGGGACTCACTTCCGGGTTCAGACAGACCACAGGCCCCTCAGATGGTTGATGTAAATGAGGGGTGAGAATCTAAAGCTGTTGAGGTGGTCCATTTCCCTACAGGGGATGGACTTCACGGTGGAACACCGCCCTGGTACAGAACACGCCAATGCTGATGGTCTGTCCAGATTTTTCCGCTTTAGTGAAGAGAACTCCCAAGAGGGTGGGTAGTTCTCCCCATCATTTCAGCTGGAGGGGACACGTGTTAGACCTGGCACCATTGGCGTGGGTCTCCCTTCCATTTGTTTTGCCTTTACCTCCTGTGTTTTGCTGTGTATTGGACTCCATTTTTGCTGGTCTAGATGCTTTGGCCACTTTGCCACTGCTGTTCAGTGCCAAAGTGCAAGTGCTCCCTTTGTAAAGTATTGTTATAGATTAGTGATTCCATGATTGGCTTATTTGGTTTACTTGTCAGACCCTAGTACAGTGCACTATGTGTGCCCAGGGCCTGTACATCAAATGCTGCTGGTGGGCTTGCAGCACTGATTGTGCCACCCACAGAAGCAGCTTGTAAAATGTGACTCAGGCCTGCTATTGCAGAGTCTGTGTGCAGTCTGGGACTGCCATGTCGACTTGGCAAGTGCACACACTTGCCAGCCCCTAAACATTCCCTTTTCTACATGTTAGTCACCCCTAGGGTAGGCCCAAGATACCCCTGTGGGCAGGGTGCATTGTGTGTGAAAAGTAGGACATGCCCTGATGTGGGTGTCATGTCCTGATAGTGAAATACTGCCAAATTAGTTTTTCACTATTGCAAGGCTATCTGTTCCTATAGGCCAGAATGGGGAGTTTGTTTATAACATCTTATAAACATAACTGACCGTAGGAACAAGATAGAAAAATAAAGTTTAGTATGCCTGAACTCAGAATGTTAAAATACATATTTTAGTGAGGGTGATTTTTACATTCTGTGTTTGAAAATGCCACTTTTAGAAAGTAGGTATTTTCTTGCCTAACCATCCAGTGTGCCTCTGCTAGGTTTGTGTATTGCATGTCTGGCTTTTGGATGACTGGGGCTAAAGAAGGGCAGTGGCTCCAGAAGTCTGATGAGTCAGGGCTGGGCTGAATGGACCTGGGCTGCATTTAGAGTAGGGGGAGGAGATTTCCTTTTCACCTGAATGGGCCTGGTCTGCCTTCAACAATGCTGTCTCCACCTCCTGCCAGGAAGCTGCACCAGTGAAGACAGAACTGGTTTTGGCTGGGTACAGACACTCTCTGCCTTCAGAGAACAAAGGATTTTTGTGGATAAAAAGAGGGGCCCAGACCTCAGACTTTTAGATCACTTCTGGGAATCAAGAGAAACCTTTTGCCAAGGAGAAGAGCCGGAGAAGCTGAGGAAGATTACTGCCCCTGTGCTGTTTGTTGACTGGGGTTGGCCGGCAGTGGCTACTGGCTGCCAAGGAAAAGGAGAAAAAGGACTTTGCTACTTGCTTTGCCATCTACTTGAGGAAGAAGATCTCCAAGGGCTTGAAACTGAGCTTGCCTCCTGTTCTGAAGTCTCAGGAACACAAAGACTTCATCCCTTCTGTCTCTCTGCATCTGGAACTGCTGTTTCAGCTGCTACAGAAGGAAATTGCAACACTGACGCCGGCGAGCGATGCCGTAACCTGCATCGAAGCCGTGGGCTCTGCTCGTGAAGAGCACGACGCACCGCCCTGACTTGCACCGTAGGCCCGACGCCTGCGGACGCCGTGCCGCATTGACTCCGAAGCCGTCATCGAGGGAGCTGCCTGCACCGGAGCTGAGGACACCGCTCCCGACTTGCACCGCAGCACCGACGCCGGTGCTTCATCATCGCGGAGTCGATCCTCGACGTGGGTGACTCCCGAATCCATTGACATCGCACCGTCGTAAGGAACCGACGCCTCGCCGCCATCCGTGATGTCACCTCCCCAACACAGTAAGGAACCGACGTCTCACCTCCCCTGCGCTGCAGTAAGGAACAGAGGCATCACCTCCCCTGGGGTCATAAGGAACCGACGCCGCAGGCGCCAACGAAGCATCACCTCCCCGACGCTGTGCACCGCCGTTGTTTTCATCAATTCCAAGGTACTGTTCTTTGTGGGTCTGCTTGACTCCGGGCCCGACGCCGCGCACCTCGCGGTCGGCGCCGTTCTTTGGGATTTTCATCAGTCACAACATCGTAATAACTCCAGGTAGAGTTATTTATTGCTAGAAGCTTGATTTAAGTGAATAACCTATTTTTAAGGCTCTTTTTGATACTGTATTGTGGATTTTTGTCGTTTGGTCTTGTTTTGGTTTAGATAAAGATTACTTATTTTTCTAAACTGGTGTGGTGTCAATTTGTAGTGTTTTCACTGTATTACTGTATGTGTTCACAAATGCTTTACACACTGCCTCTGAGATAAGCCTGTCTGCTCGTGCCAAGCTACCAAGGGGGTGAGCAGGGGTTATTTTAGAAGTGTATCCCCCTTACCCTGACTAGAAGCAAGGGTTCCTATTTGGACAAAGGTACCGACCTCTGCCAACTAGGGACTCCCATTTCTAACACTTACCTTAAAGCTTTTCCATATAAGGTGGTTCTGTGACCTTTCCCTTCATTTCTCCTGAAGATTCTTTAAGTTTTTCATTGTTTGCATCATCCAGTTTTTTTGCTTGCTATCCCTTTCCTACTATGGAAAAGGAAGAAAAGCCCTACACTTTGGATGTTCACATGACTCTTTCAGTATACCTAAAAAATCTTGAGTCTTTTTACAAAATGTGTTTTCTTTTTTTACTTTTAGCCTGTCAAGAGAGGATAAATGCCCTACCTCTCCCACTCCAAGCAAACCGATTAGATTTGATATTATTTCATCCTATTCATCCAAAGAAGTTCTTTTACAAGATAACATCGAAGGAAGGTCAACAAGGGCATGGCCAATTCCTGGGCTGTTTTTATGTAGAGCTCTTTAGAAGAGATTTCTATGACTGCCACCTGCACATCCTAGTGTAGTTTTACTTCGCATTAATAGCTCAATGTGGGTAGGAGCTATTATTCTAATTGATAAATAATTTGTAATTATTAATTCTCTTCATTTGCAATTATGAACATGGTTAAATAAGTCAGGTAGTCAGGGCGACCCACAGGTACTGCTGGGGTAATCGCTGATGTGGGCCAACCTGAGTGCTGGGTGTGCCTGCCAGTGAAGTTGCCGGGTCATAGGTGGTGAGTGGTACCTCTCCTAATGCCAGCGAGGGACTGTGTCAGTAGGAGGAGGTGTGGGACTACCCCCATTGGAGGCAATGACAGGTGGGTTAAGTGTGAGTGAGGGCAAGTCACACAGTTAAGGCTGTGTCAAGCAACAAAGTGCCAGGTGCTCCAAGGTCCTACACAAAAAGGAGAGAAGCAATGGAAAAAATAAGTAAAACGAACAATGTGTTGGTCACCCTGGATGCAGATAAGACCCGCTGTGAAGGAAGGGTCATACCTGGAGCCATCTTTAAGTGGAGGATCAGTGACAGGGAAAACTTCAAATGCAAAAGACTTGCACCACCCTCTGGTGCAAACCAACAATGTGTGAGGTCGCAATCTCCATAAAGGATGAAACATTAAATTCTTTGATATAAGACAAAATTGTGGGATAGGCGCTGTAAAACCTTGCAAAAACAATAAAAACTATGAAAAGACCACTATCTGCACAGTGAGAGAGATTCTCATGGAACAACCTTATAGACTTAATTTGTCTTGGATAGAGAAAGATGGCAAGGATGCATTTAAACTCATTGATTGAAAGGAGTGCTGTGGGCACATGGGTTGAGAGCACATAGAACATTCAAAAAAGGATTTAAGTAAGGGATTTAGTGCAGGGAGAAGCTTGTTTCATCACAAAACTATAAATAATATGGCAGCTCTTCGTGCTGATGCCAAAACCACACAAGGAAACAGCACTGCAGTTCCAAGTACACAACACAATCAGAGACATTATTGCTAAGGCGGCAAACAGGTGCCGGGGGTTGAAGAGTAGGTGATTCTGGGCTAGGCCTCTCTATGCCCTTCAACAGTTCATCCTAGATGGCAGCAAGCAGCTTACTGAGAAGACTGACAGATTAGCTATCACAGTAAAAATGCTGAGAACAAAATACAGACTGCACAAGAGAAGCGGAGCAAAAACCATCAGATGTAGATGACACAACAGCACACCAATCAATCCACATAGGAGATTTATAAACAGCGGTAAAAAAAACAGTAAATTCTCATGGACACAGAGATTTGAGATTTGAGACTGCAGATGGTCTTGCTGACTATCTTGACCATATAGGAAAAAGATTAGGATGCTCTCAGCAATTTAAACGTGTTTTTACAATACTAAAGTTATCAGCAGTGTAGCGGTTGCATGCATAGTACAGCCACATAGAAACTCTTGTTTCACCCATTGATAAGCACTGAGCTAACTTGGCCCACTGCATTGCTATTGCCTAGGATCTATGGGGGAGCCAGTCACCTGTGAGGTCACTATTTAGGTGAAAGTTTATAATCATGTCTCTGCAAGGGATGCAGGGGAACACTTTCATTTGATGTGACCCAGTTAGGGATTGGTCTGCATGGGAGGAGGCATGGGAGTGATTAGTGTCTCAAAAGGAGAGCAGTTGAGACTGTATTAATCTGAATAGAGGAATGTGGGCACCGAGCAGATGGTATGAATATGATGAGTTAATTATAGTGTATTACAATGCATTTATTTGGAATGTGAAATATATTGATTGGGTGATAAAATGGCATTAAATATGGTCCTACAGTAGACGCTGTAAAATCCATATTGCAATGTTACAGGAAACATGTAACACATACTAAACACAAAAAGTTCTCTAAGAATTTCAGAGGTGGTCTCTGGCTTTTGACATTCAATCCTTGAACTGGAGGGGTGTTAATATGGATGCCTAGCTCATCCTTTTCCTGGTGACTAATACGTTCAGACACCTGAAAGTATTAGACACTTGGCAAATGAGACCAGGGGTACTTACGTCTAAGACGGGTTAAGTTTTAAAAGGTTTTTGGTCATCCTATTTTGCAAAGGTTTACATGCTGGAGAGAAAAAAGCAGGTTTGTCCAGGCTGCCGAGTCTTACGGGGACAGGATCAGTCAATTGTAAATAAAATGTCTGATGAAACTGACATAGTAGCATAGCCAGGGGTTGTAATAGTAAACGGAAGAGTGCAGTACCAAGCTGCATCCCCCTAATCACTGGCCTAGACAAGAAAATGAATCAATTGCATGGACTCTGCTCTTTTACGTAGGAAGGATACTATTAACATGAGAGCCTTACTCTGAATGCAAAAACAACATAAGCATAGAAGGAGAACTTAAACTTGGATGGCAGGTTCTCCATACAGGACTCTGGGTACCCTCAGGTAGCAGGTAAGTTCTTTATTTCACATTTGGCCCTTAGGTTACAGAAATAGCAAGTAGGTCCTGCCTGAGCTCTGTGCTCCCTTTAACTGTCCCTGTCTCCTAGCTTGCACTCCACGCCACACACCAGCATTCTATTACATCATTCACTCCCAGCACTCCAGATACCAGCTTAGACATGCAGAGAATTGGGATACACAGGATGCTACAGAGAAGCAAATGGCCAACAGTGTCAAATGCAGTTGGCCTAATAGAAATCACTGCACCACAACAGCCTCTGTCAGCTAACATGTTTAAATCACCCACCATGGAGTTGACAACTGTTTCTGTCACATCACAACTCCTATATCTGGCATGGAAGTCACCCTACAGGCCTGTAGGTTTCACAAAGATCTGTAGCTGGCAGGCACCATTATTCTACAGCAACTTGTCAAGGTGAGGCAAAAGAGTAATTGATCTAAAGCTTTTTGTATCTTTGGAGTCTCCTAAGGGCTTAGTTAGGAGGTGCCTTGGGATTCTATTTTTAATATCAGTGAACACTTCTTGCTGCCAAAAATGGACAGTGGAATGAACTGCTCTCTGGAACAGAATGACTACTGTAGATTTTTCTAAAAAACATTTTTATAAGTGGTAATGAGAAATAACAAATTCAATTAGATTGCCAATTCCAGTCTTGACCTAATAAATATGCAGTTTTTGCATATCTGCAAGTGGTTTGTATATCAATGGCAACTTTTATGAATTTTTGAAAAAACCCTACACTCGCACGTCCTCACTTGTGTTGGGCTTCTGAATAGTAGATCAATAAATCATTGTAAAAGTTGCATATATTAAGCTCATGAATACATCAGTCCTCATGTACATTCATCATTTAACAGCTTCTGAATGCCAGTCCGATTTTCTTATTTGTCCTATCCCACTCTTTTGTGTTTCTAAAACAATTGCAAAAGCCTTTAATCAGGGAGGATATGTCAGGGGCGGTATCCCTTTTTACAAATATCATACCAAGGGATCCCAGATAGCTTCAAGTCTTTAATGTCATCTGCCAGTCCACCGGCCAAGTTTTCATTGGCATAATTTTCCATAAGCATGAGTACCAATGTATAAAATCAGGAGGGTCTTTCTTTTTCCATGTGGCTGCAATAGAAGTCTTCACTGCCCATAATCAGTTCCATATCAATAATTTATCTCCTTTGGTTTGGTAAAGAATATCTTGTGTACCCTCTCCAAAAAGTTCATAAGTGAAATCCTCCTGTAGGCGATAACACAGGATAGTAATTAGTGCGGACATCACCTCTTTCTAAAACAGAGGATCTTGGGACAATTCCACCATATAGAAGTGAGGTGTCCCTTCCCCTCCACATGAACATATTTCCAAAAGAGCCAGTAAGTGTGCCTTTCAATAGAAAAGTTTCCATGTCTTCATCTATCAATGGAAGAAGCTGCTCATAACCAAAATAATTCAATTTAGCAGGATAAGTATCCAGAGAAATCAAAAGTCTTGACTCTTGTGCTTTAGATTTGTAATAGCTCTTCTTATGTTATCCAAAAAGAAGTTTAATTAAATTATCTATCAGTGCCTGTGAAGGTAAAATGCTTTTTTGCCATAAGATAGGATCATCCCTGTGTTTTATTTTTATGTGAAGGTTGATGAGTTCCAAAAGTGATTGCATCACAGCTTGTCAATCTTTGAATTCCTTTTTTTTTGGTGTGCCTTAGGACTCCTAAGGCATTTTTTGTTGTTGCTTGGAATACAGTACAAACAATTATCTCGACATTAGGCACATCCACAATTTCATACAGTAAATATAAAATTATTTTCCCCAGAGCCACGACTTATCCTGATCCAAAGATTTTGCCAATTTAGAATTCTCAATATGCAAACTCATTTGCAAGACACTTATTTTCACAGATTCCCCACTCTTAGGGTATGGAGCAATAAAGTGACAGTGCAAAAACAATACCAAAAAAGATATAGCCAGGCAAACAACAACCTGTTTAAAAAGACATAGAACTGGCTGACAACAGTGCAAAAAACAAGATAAACATATTTGGGCCTGGGGCCCTGACTTATCATAATCACATGTTCTTGACTTTTATGACTCAATATTTAAATGTGCCACAGTAAATGAGATACATTGAACAATAAAGTCACAGGGTTATACCAATTTCAGCATCTGACCAGCCATTACTAAAGTGACCTGAGCCAGGCGGGACTCGTAATGCCACCCCGTTGCAGAGTGTATAACCGAAATAAAGTGATGGTGTAAAACATAAAACATTTGTAGGTAGTCCAGGGACCCTTGAGTAGAAACAATACTCTAAGAGCCGACATCCCCCAGTTAACTAATATTTGTGGGAAACGACCTTTACATCGCGGTCATCACACCGCGATGCCATTACAACGCGGTCGTTACAACGACTGCGTTGTTACCACGCAATGCCATTACTACGCAAGTCATTACATCGACTTGCAGTAGATGGCGCGCTAACATTAGGAATAGTATAGTTTAGTATTCCAACACCTTCCCTACTGTTGCGTAGGCTGGAGTTGGAATAGTAAATTATACATTTCTAATGTCAGCCCGCCATCTACTGCAAGTCGATGTAATGACTTGCGTAGTAATGGCATTGCGTGGTAACAACGCGGTCGTTGTAACGACCGCGTTGTAATGCCACGCGATGTAATGACACGCGTTGTAACGAGTCATATTCAATATTTGTGAATGGCAGCATCAAGTAATCGAGCACTCAGCCAGCAGGTAAAATGAACATGCAGAAAAGATACATATCTAATATATACAAAAATATCGGTAAGGAATCTATGTCAGTTTTCAAACCTACCGTCTTGCACATCTTCACCAGAAAACAGCCCCCAAATTATTTTACAACAAGGTAACTTATTCAAACAGGCAAAATATCAATGTTCTCTTATACTAATTTTCCTCATTTTCTTTAACCATTCCTCGAATGTGGGTTTCGATGGGGACTTCCAGTGACTGGGGATAATGTACTGGGCTGCCAGTACAGAGATATAGATAAATTGAGCGCTCTGTTTCTCAACCTGTGGGGGAATAGTAAGGCCAAGCAGAATGGAACTGGGTGTGGGTTTGACCTCGTAGCCGACCTGGGATGAAATGTATTCAAAAATCTGCAGCCAGAATTTATGTTATGTTATGAGGTATTTGTAGAGCGCGCGGCTACTCCAGGCAGTGTCCCGGCGCTGACTCAAACTCTTGACAGAACAGTGTACACAGAAACAGCAGGCGCCTCCTTACTGTTGGAAGAGCCAGGTTTTCAGAAGTCGCCTAAAACCAAGGAGATCCTGCACCTGTCTCAGAGAGGGAGGCAGGCTGTTCCATAGCTTTGCGGCTGCTACCTGAAAGGAGCGACCCCCCTTACGTGACCAAAAGTACTTTGGCACGATCGTCAGGTGCTGTGTCGAAGACCGCAAAGTTCTGGATGGAGTATAGGGCTGAATTTTATTCCTGATATAGGGAGCTCCAATGTTGTGGAAAGCCTTAAAGGCTATCACCAGGGCTTTAAAATTAACCCTTTTTTTCACTGAGAGCCAGTGCAGGGACTTTAAACAGGGGGTCATGTGTGTCCTAGATCCAACCCTAAGTACGGCCCTAGCCACCGCGTTTTGTACCACCTCTAGACGGCCAAGTAGGTATTCAGGGAGGCCCAGGTATAGCACATTGACGTAGTCCAACCTTGACGTAATCAAGGCTTGGACCACTGTTTTCCTATGCGAGATAGGAAGCAAAGGGAGGAAATTCCTCATCATTTTTAACAGCCCAAAACAGGTGCCGGCCACGGATTGGACCTGGGACTTCATGGACATATCCGCGTCTAGTTTCACCCCGAGGTTTTTTACGGTGGTAACTGGGCTGACAGGGGGGGACAGATTCTGGGGCCACCATTGGCGCCATTCATCGCCAGGAGTCTGCCCAAAGAAGATAATTTCAGACTTATCTGAATTGCATAGCAGTTGATTGTGTTTGAACCTGGCAAACACCTTAGCCAAATTTAGAGATGGCTTTACAGGTCATAAACCTATGCCCCCAATCTACCACTACTTTAAATCTCAGACACCTTCTTGTGACTGTACAAAACATTCTATTGAGCCTTTCTGGGGTGTAATATGACATCCAGGCATTAAAAAACATCGTTCTTTGAAAATGACCCCCTGCAACAGCATAAATCCATAGTTAAAGTACTTTGACCAACTCTCAGCATCGATCTCAATCTATGTACATTACCACCATTTAATCTAGATTTTCGGGGGGAGTTGTTAAGATGAAGCTCCTTATACCAGAAGCTCAAAGAGTCATTCACATGCTCTGGCCGGAGAAGTTTTCCAACCAGCCCAGAGTGATAGACATCGCACAGTGGGAGACTATTGAGGACAGAACCATATGTCTATAGCAAAAACTCAAGATAGCTGCTTGTGCAGGGCTGCGGCAACAAACCTCAACCAGTGTCTTTACTTTATCCGAGGCCACAAAATCCCCAGTCTTATAAATATAAAGTTTTGCCCACTTCTTGATGACCACTGGCTGAAAACAGGGAGAAAGAAGGGAGCAGCAAGACAAAGGGGTAGCAGCATGAACCATGGGTATCTCAAATTTACAAAACAATCTTAACTTCATGGACCTTAAAATCAGCAAGGCAATATACCTGACTTCCTTTGGCATCTTAGGATCGTAGATAACACTTTGCAAGCTGGCAATCTTGCAGCAACCTAACATATGTATCACCAAAGAGTTATCGAACCATGATCCCTGCATAGAAAATCCGATGCAGCTGCAGGGCAATGGGGCAAGGTAATAGGTCCTAAGGGAAGGAAGAGCTAGGCCCCCCCTCTGTCTTAGGCAACTGGAGTATTTTCAAAGCAACCCTGGGGGATTTATTGCCCCATATAAATTATGAAAAACTACTCTTCAATTTATGAAAAAAGCTTTCCATTAATTTGCAGGAAACATGTAATAAAAGAAACAATAAAAGAGGTAGATCTTTATGAGCAATATCCGCCCAATCATAGAGATGGTGAGCGATTTCTAGAGAGTGAACAGGGAGCTGATTTTATTTACCAAGGGGACAAAGTTTAAACTATAACTATCCAAAACAGAATCTGAATAAAATATCCCTGGATATCTTTTAGGGTGCGAATGATGTTTTTGCCTAACATCTAGGGGTAAAACCTCAGTAGAGGTATTAAACAACAATGACTCAGTTTTTGATGCATTGATTTTATATCCCCCAAAACTGGTGTACCTCTGGAATGCTTGCAGGGCTGTCGCTATAGTCAATCTATATGGATGTAAATATAAAGCCACATCGTCTGCATATAGTTTTATTTTTGCCGCACCCAAAAAAAGAGGAATGGATGCCACTGTGTCATCATATATATTGAGCCAGGGGTTCTATGAATAAAGCAAATACAATTGCAGAAAGTGGACAGCCCTAGTGTGTCTTCTGGTTGGGGACCACCGTCTCCACACTAGAGCCATTTATTATTATTTGGGCTGACATATCTTTATTTAATCTGGCTATTGACCCTGAGAACTGGGACAGAAAATTAAATTACTCCAAAAGTTTGAACAAAAATTCCCAGCTCACGAGGTCAAAACCTTTTCTGCTTCTAGCAGAGTAACGGCTGTGAGGATGTTATCGGAGGTAACCAGATCGATAAATTCCGACAAATAATATTGGTTCTCAGGCTAAGTCCTTTTATAAAACCGCACTGATCAGGGTAAATCAGTGAACTTATCACCACATTAATACTATTTTCTAACATTTTCATAAAGAGCTTATAAGCAGTATTTAAAAGTGTGATGGTCCTATATAAATCAGTGGCTAATTCATCTTTCCCTTTCTTTACAAAGTTTACTAGAACTCCTTTCTTAAATGAGGTTGGAATTGCAGCTCCCGCAAGGATGGAATTGAGCAAGTCAGAGAGGGAAGCAGCTCATAAAGTGCAGAAGTGCTTGTAGATTTCGGCCCTGAACCCATTTTACCCCAGGGCCTTAGACCCCGATAGCTCCCTTACAACCCCTGTAACCTCAGTGGGGGTGATTGGTCATATAAACAGAACTGCAGCCTCACTGCTTAATTCTGGAAGATAAACTTCCTGCAAAAACTTGTCAGCCAGGGCTGCATCCCATGAACCAATATCTGCCTTACAGCGGGATCCATAATGATGCAAAAATATTTGCCCAATTGTTCCATTAGCCCGTTCTATCTCTTTCCTACCAGGATCCCTTATACCAGTGATTAAATTCCTATTGGTTTTCTCTTTGCCATCCAGGGCAGAAAATGGCCCCCTCTTCATACACCAGGCAATTATAAGATCTGGTGTTAAGGATTTCCCTCTCTAGAAAGAACTTCTTCAGAGCTTCTCTCTTTTCCTACTATAAATGGATGGAGTCGGAGAACGGCTTTGTGGAAACTTCACAATATGCTTCATCGCCTCCCTTTGTAATTTCCCCTGCCGCTATATGGGCATTAGTTAGAAAGAAATGCTCTATCTCTGCAAATTGAGACCTACCATATGAGTCCTGGGTCAGGAGTGACACAGCCATAACCCATCTCCTCAATCCTCTGGAGCGAAATGTAGAAAATCTTAATACATTCACAGACTGGTCCAAAAAAGGCCCAGCCTGATAATGAGAAAAAACGAATTGAGATAGTTAAGGGGGCATGTTAGACTTGGCATCTTTTGGCGTGTTTCCCCTGACTTTTTGCTTTCTGACCTCCCGGTTTTGACTCTGTTTTTGCTGGTGTGATGATTCTGCGCACTTTCCTCACTGCGGTCCAGTGGGAAAGTGCAAGTGCTCCTGTATAAAATGTGTTATGGATTGGTGTTTCCATGATTGGCCTATTTGGTTTATGTGTCAGTCCCTTGTAAAGTGCACTGCGAGTGCCAGGGCCTATAGACCAAATGCTGTTGGTGGGCTGCAGCACTGGATTGTGCCACCCACGCAAACAGCCCGTAAAGTGTAACTCGGGCCTGCCACCGCGGAGCCTGTGCGCAGCCTGGGGCTGCCATGTCGACTTGGCAAGTGCACACACTTGCAAGTCCCTAAACCTTCCCTTGGCTGCATGTTAGTCACCCCTAAGGTAGGCCCAAGGTACCCCTGTGGGCAGGGTGCGTTGTACGCGAAAGGTAGGACATGCCCGGGTGTGTGCGGCATGTCCTGATAGTGAATTACAGCCTAGTTCGTTTTTCACTATTGCAAGGCTACCTGTTCCCCCTAGGCCAGAACGGGCGGTTTTGATTATTACAGTATATAATCCTAACTGACCCCGGGAACATGGTAGAAATTCGAGTTTAGTATGCCTGGACTCAGAATGATAAAATGCAGCTTTTAGTAAGGTTGGTTTTAACATTCTGTGTTTGAAAATACCACTTTTAGAAAGTGGGTATTTTCTTGCCTAACCATCCAAGCCTGCCTCTGCGAGGTTGTGTATTCCGTGTCTGGAATGTGAGTGACAGGGGCTGGGGGATGCCAGGAGACAGGGTGAGTCAGCGCAGGGCTGAATAGCCAGATCGACCTGTAGATGGGTGGGAGGGGTCGCACCTGGGCCCTGAATAGGACAGTGCCTTCCCTCCACAATGCTGGCTCCACCTCCTGTGGTGCGTCTGATGTCCCTGGCCTACTCACTGAAAGAAGGGACGGAGACTTGTCAACAAAGTGCTCCAGAACTGGTTTGGACTAGGCGAAGGCCTCTCTGCCTTCAGAGAACAAAGGAATTTGGGATAAAAATATTGGGGCCCTGACCCCATGAATTTAGATCTCGCTGGAATCAAGGAACCTGCCAAGACGAAGAGCTGGAAGAGCTGCCAGGAGGAGTACTGCCCCTTTGCTGTGTTGTTGCTTTGTTGGGTTGGCCTGCAGTTGCTGCTTCTGTCTTGGGCAGTGAAAGGACTGGACTGAACTTTCTACGAACTTGTGCTGAGTATCTCCAAGGGCCAGGAACCGAGCTGGCCTCCTGTTAAGAAGTCTCAGGGACTACAAAGACTTCACAAGCCTCTGGGTACCGCTTCTGGAACGCTGTTTCAGTTGCCACAGAGGAAGGGAACTGCAACCGACTCCGTCAACCGAATCCATCCCTGGCCGGTGACCTGTTTGCACCGCAGACCGCATCGCTCCGCTTCGCATCGCAACCCTGGTCTCACCGTGGGCGACGTCCGGCGCCGCCAACATCGAGCCGCTGCTTGCACCGTGACCTGTGGGCACCGCAGTTCGCATCGCATCGCTTCACTGGGCCAGCCGGACCAGACCGACACTGTCGCTGCAACTGGCTCAAGAGTCGAGACTGCACCGCATTTGGGGCACCGCTCGCACGTCTGCGGCGCACCGCTCCGACTCGCACCGCTGTCCGACGCCAGCTCCCGCACTCCGGCTAGGTCGCCTGCATCGCAACCTGTCAGCACCGCATCGAGCATCGTCTCGCCCTGCATCGCACGCCTTGGACTCACCGACTCCGTCTGCCCGACGCTCATCGAGCCGCTGCCTGCACCGCATCGAGGGACACCGCACCTTGCATCGCTCCGTCTTGCACCGCAACCGCGACGAACGCCGACCGGCTCGTACACTCCGTACCAGCCACAACGAGAAAGGTACTGTAACCGAGTCTGTTCACGACTCTGCTGGCCCGTATCGACGCGGTCGGCTGGAACTGTTAGACTCTGTGGTTTTCAGCATCACGGTAGGCTCGGACGGAGCTACCGACTCGTACGAACTTTGCTTTTGTGCTATTCCTGCAAAGAAGAAGTTAACGTATCAAGTATTCATTCGTAAAGTATAGTATTGTGGATTTTTGTCGTAATTGGTCTTGTCTTGAGTATATAAAATATTGGTTATTTTTCTAAACTGGTGTGGTGTCCGTTTGTAGTGCTTACACTGTATTACTGCTGGTTATGTGCAAATGCTTTACACACTGCCTCTGAATTAAGCCTGACTGCTCGTGCCAAGCTACCACGAGGGTGAGCAGGGGTTACTTCACGAGTGTAACAACCCTTACCCTGACTAGGAAGAAGGGTCCCTACTTGGACAAAGGTGCAAGCCCTTGCCAACTAGAGATCCCATTTCTAACAGGGCAAAAAAAAGTCAAGCTGCAAAGTGGATTAATACTTCTTTGAATAACAAGAATAGACTCTAGATGTGGGATTAAACTTACGCCAAACATCTTGGACCCCTAATCTGGAGCACATATCAAGAAAGACCCTCTCTATGTTGCGCTTATGCTGCCCCCGATTCGGGTAGAAGAATTCACCCTGGCTGATGGAAGATAATTATTATCTCCCCCTATAATAGGCACCCCAGGAAGTTTACATAATTCCCACAGTAATGACTGAAGTGGGTTGATATCATAAGGTATTGGTCCATAAAAAGAGACAATGTTGTATCTTGTGCTGGGGACCACTGTGGGGACTATAACCCAATAACCCCCACATCTGTCAAAGGGAAGGCAGCTGACCTAACGCTTGTGGCTAAACACCCCCACTGTCCCCCATGAGCTGCATCTGCAGAGTAAAAGAAACCCTGGCTAACCCAGGAGTGACGGAGTTTATTGCCCTCCTTCCCTCGAACAAAATGCGTCTCTTGTATAAGTATGACCAATGGATCATACTGCAATAAACTACAAAACACTGTATCTCGTTTACGTCTGTTATTTAACCCAATCGGGTTATGACAGACTATAATAAAATCTGTTCCCTTATCCATATACATAACCTCTTTTTACTGCACTAAACAACTTTCTTTTATTTGCCCTGTAAATGTGTCTGAAATGTGCCCAACTACTATACCCAAGCATATTATCTGCACCTTCAAAGCAATAACATCAACATCCATCACCAAACATTCTCCCTCCAACAATAATGCAATGGGAGACACCACCATTACCTCGGAAGCCCCGATCCAGAGACCATACACCAAACCCCTGTCCACCGTCACCTCTTGGGCCCCTCCCGTAATGGCCCCTGAGCCCTTTCAGCTCTCCTGGCACCCTGGTACTGTAAGCTCACAAAATGTGACGGACTGGTCTCACACGCCACCTGGTGTCATGCTTCATCATTGACCAGTCCTCGCCCTCTAAAACCTTGGTTTGATAGGGGGCGGGCATACACCTGACGACAGGGATGCACTTCTAAACTAAGTGGGGGCCCGTGAGAAAGTGAGTGAGAGTAAAAAATCATTATAGTTATCAAATTGTGTTTTTAATGTGACTGGTAACTATATGATATTAAAATCAATGGACGGTGTATGGGGAAATAATTGTCCCCTAACCGTGGTGAAAGCGGTCGACATGTTTCTGCCAAAATGACCCAAGTGGGTCCAGGGCATTCATCAGGACCTAAGTACAAAAAAGGGGGGGGCTCCATTCTTACCAACTGGTGGTAGGAAGATGCCACTGTGCGGGAGTGACCTGTGTCACTCTCCACTTTAGAAATGGCTTCTAAGTTCAAGCCTGATGAACATCGGGGAGGACCGGGAGCAGTTACCTAGGAGTATCGTGGAGAACGTCCCTTGAGGCAGGTTTGACAACGGGGGTTTTCCTCTCCCCTCCTCCCATGGGGCAAGTAGTTTTGTTAATTAGGGCTTGAACTTAGAAGCCATTTCTAAAGTGGAGAGTGACACAGGTCACACCTGCACAGTGGTATCTTCCTACCACCAGTTGGTAAGAACGGAGCCCCCCCTTTTTTGTACTTAGGTCCTGATGAATGCCCTGGACCCACTTGGGCCATATTGGCAGAAACATGTCGACCGCTTTCACCATGGTTAGGGGACAATTATTTCCCCATACACCGTCCATTGATTTTAATATCATATAGTTACCAGTCACATTAAAAACACAATTTGATAACTATAATGATTTTACTCTCACTCACTTTCTCACGGGCCCCCACTTAGTTTAGAAGTGCATCTCTGTCGTCAGATGTATGCTCGCCCCAGATCAAACCAAGGTTTTAGAGAGCGAGGACTAGTCAATGATGAAGCATGACACCAGGTGGTGTGTGAACCAGTCCGTCACATTTTGTGAGATGCCTATACTCACAAGTCAACCATAATTTCACAGTGGTCACTACACTAGGAGCAGCTCTTGTTGTGGTTAACATTTATTGTTGGAGGCTGCTAGCTCCTAGAATCCTGCGCCTCTTGTTCCCTTCTCCACGCATCATGGGGCTCATTTGTGGTTATGACCCTGGTACTGTACCCAGCTACCCTGTCCCCCATACCCACCCCGCCGACTCTCCTGCAGAAAATGGCAAGCAACATTAGGCTATAACAAATAAATCATCATGACTATCCCTTAGCAAATATAGACTTCAAGAAAGCCTGTGCATCATCAACAGATGTAAATCAGTTAACCGGCCATTATGTAGAACCTTCAGTTTGGCTAGGTGAAAGACAGTGGCCTGAGCCCCTGCCTGGTGAAACGAAGGGAGCGTGTTCTTTAAATCCTTCCTTTGACGGGCAGAGTCTATAGTCATATCGGAGAAAATATGGGTAGAGAACTCCTTATTTATGTCAAATTCTTTAGCCTGAATTGCCTTACTTAGAATTTTCTCCTTGATCCAAAAATCCGCAAAATTGAGCAAAGATGTGCGAGGGTATCTAGAGATCACGACATTTGGGTGGGTACACAGTGTGCCTGCATTATTGTAAAATCTGCAGTATAATCTGGAAGAACATATTTCTTAATGAGATTATTCACAAATGGTAGCGGGCCCTCTGCATCTTCATATGTTCCAGGATGCCTGTTATACACAAATTGGATCTCCGTGAATGGATTTCCAGATCCTCATGCTTTGTTTCCAAGGTTCCTAGCTGCTTTTCCAGCTGCTGCACCGACCCCACAGCTTGAATTATTTTATCCTTGCAGTCGGAGATACGTTGCTTGATCATTTCCATCCTGTCCAGAGCTTGAGAGATCTTCCCCTTCAGATTAAGCAACCGGTCAGTGAACTGTTTGGCAGCTATTTGTTGAAGAATGTTTAATGATTTTATTTCCTCTAAAATCTCACTCAAGGTTCCATGAAAGGCTGGGGGCAGGGTTGTAGTTGTTAAGCTTCCGATGGATATGGGCTACCCCCCTGGGTTCAAATGGGCAAGATCCAAAAACAAATGGGAGGTTTTCCTCTCCACTACGGACCAGCTCTTACAGTCAGTTTGCCCTGGAGAGGTATCTGAGCGCAAGAGTACAGGTGAGGCGAATACCGAACTTGGTTCTGGGCCTGATATCGATGTACAGCCGGGTGTACTGGGCTTGTTGTTGTTCAGGAACAGGGGGAAAAGCTCAGGGGCTTTATTACCAGAATTTACTCAATAAAAGTAAGTTTACTTGCATCCATCAAAACTGAAACACGCTTACTAGAGACAGCTGACAGAGCTCCAGGCCCCCTTTGGCTATGAGAAAGCTCTGCTACGGTCAGTGCCCCCTCCCCCCCCCACCTCCTTGGGGGCCCCAGCCAACATCTGCTCCCCTCCTAGTGACGCCCCTTGAGATTGTCCCTGAATCGGATCACTGTTAGCACTGTTGGGGCGCCGTATCTGAGATTCAGTAGACTCTTGAGTCTGTGCATTCGAACCCCTCAATGTAGAATCAGAATCTGCCATTCTCCAATCCAGGCCCACTTTCTAGGAGAATGTCCAGATATTCCCCAAACCCTTCTGGAGGCCACTAAATCGAATCAGCCCAGAGTTTTAAGGGCTCACGGGTTGGCATTTCCCTTCAGGGGTTGCTTTACTTAATTTATTGCCTCCCTTAATCGCCTTCAGCGGCATACTCTGTTTTAAACTTAGTCAGGATTCTGATCGGAGAAACAAGATTTCCCCAGGGCAGGAGTCAGACCCACATACAATACTGCTTACTGCATCTCCGACTGGTAAACGAAAGTAGGGGGGCTCCAATAAGGCCCTCAGGTACAGTGCTGCACCAGTGAGGAAAACAAGAGAAAATAGCCACTCAACCTCTGATTGCGTTCAAGGCTGTGGATGGAGCACGCTGACCTCGCAGCGCGTCCTGTTGCATCAAGCTGCTCACCTCTTCACAGCATAGCATAATGGAAGAACTTACTCCCCGCTGAAACCGGCCGCCCTCTCTCATCGCCGTGCAACAAGTTTATAGTTTATAACATGGCTCCGGTCGAGACAGCCTGCCTTCTCAGGCGTTCAGCAGCAAGATCACTGCTGCGTCTGCTTTTCGCAATCGGATCAGCGAACGGCGGGGCGGAGAGCGGCGTCTAATGAGTACTATGGGCTGAATTGCAACAAAAGAAAGTCAAAAAGCCATTTCTACATCATGACTACCCATAACACTGATGATTAGCAGGAGATGCATGGCGTACAAGCACAACTGTGAAGAAGGGAACTAAATTGTTCACTAATCGATCTAATTTACAACAAAATATTAAATTGTGAATGATGATTAAATCTGCAAAAACATATAGGATAAATATGAAAACTGACATTGAACAAAGGATTTATGTTACTCATCTACATCTCGCACAGCAGGTACTTAGTGAATAAGTGGGGATGAAAAATTATTCTTGCTTAAATACGAATAATAATTCTAGGACTAAGAGTCATGACAAACAACTAAAGGAAAACAATATCGAAAAGTGCAAAAACCAAGGGCAAAAGGCAAAAGAATACTCAGAATGCTGCACCACCGATGGAAAGATAAAATAGAGGGGCATATTAGCAAGAAGAGGCGATAATCATCGCTAACCCTGCTTAGCGTGATTTTTTTTATCGCCGGCTATCGCTGGAATATATCGCCACGCTAACGCTGTATTAGCAACGATTAGCGCTATGGCGATGAATATTCCAGCGATAAGCGAGAAATGGGCCAACATCGCTGAAAAACCAGCGATGTTGCATGGAGAAAGGAGAACACCTTGCTGATACGACCCTGTGGTCGTATCAGCATAATCCACCACCCCATGTTAGGTATGGCTAACACCTGCTAATTGCAGGTGTTAAATAAATGGCGATGACCCCGGTTAGCGCGACTTTTCACGTCGCTAACTGGGGCCATGGCCACCTTGCTAATAGGCGATAGGCCTGTTAGCGGGTGTTTCCCAGGTTTGTTCGTCGGGAACGCCCACTTTGCATGTCATTAGCGATAAATATCGCTGACATGCAAAGCGATAAAAACGGGCGCTAATGCCCGCAAATTGTCGCTAACTGCTGTTAGAGACAGTTTGCTGATAGGGCGATATGAATATCGCCGCTTTAGCGGCAAAAAGTGCCGCTAAAGCGGCGATAGTGCCCTTGCTAATATGCCCCAGAGTATATTCAAGCATGGACAAAAAGGCATATTGCGTATGGAGATGTGAGAAGAGACAAATGTTCATCTTGTTGAAAAATAAAATGAGTCTAACCGAATGTCTCAATGTGCACCAAATTTCACATTTGTCTCCTATGTTCTCTTTGTCCACCTGTGTCCTCCATGTTCCAATTATGATGTCCTCCTACGTTCCCCCATGTCATTCTATCTTCACTTGTATACTTTGCATCCATGTATGTCGTGTCCAATTTGGTAGTATTTGCCTCCACATCAGTGTGGACCTCATCCATCTCTACCCATGTCACTCTGAGCTTGTGCGCCCCTGAGTCTGCGCCGGACTCATGTCTCCTGTGCCTTTAGTGCTTCTGCAGTTGTGAATGTGTACGTCCATAGTGAGATAGCCAGTGGGTGCAGATCACGTGCATGTGCCAATGGGTGGAAGTGTATTGCAGGTGCTATGAATGCAAGCTGCTGTTATGTGGGTGCTAGTGAGCAGTTGTCATTAGATGCAGCCTCTGTGCAAACGCTGGTGGTGTCTGATAAACTCTAGGCAAGAGTGTCCTAATCTTGGCCTGCAACATAGTTCTATGTTCCTTCCCTAGGAGTATGCCCCATTGTGCCCAAGGAAGGAGAGCTCACTGGCTATTGGCTATAGGAGGTGGTTAGTACCAGATGTATAGCCCTGGGTGAGGTTCCTGATTTGAGGTAAGCCCATGTAGATCAGTGAATGCAGGTGCGTTGAAAAGCTTGGCTGATATATCCCTGAATCTCAATTTCACCCCAATAGCTCCTACCAAGAAGTGCTCCTTGAGTGGGAATATGAGAGGCCTGGCCAGGGCCGATCCTTAAACCGAAAGTAGCCCTACATAGAAAAGGTCAAACCAGTTCTGCTTGCCTTTTCTCCTCTCTCTCTTTCCATGCACTCATTCACTGTCTCTCTTCGTCTCTTCTTTCCTTAGCAAATTAGCTCCTTTGTTTTAATAAAAATGCAATCATGCTGTAACCTTAACCGTGGCTGGGCAAGTCGATTGTGCACCACGGGAGCATGTCGTGAGGGAGCTGCTACGTAGTGCTTCAGTTTCCTTAACGAATAGTGGGGCATATTATCAACTTTATCACTGGCCGTGCTTAGCGACGAATTCCCTAGTAGCGCGTTATTAACAACGCGTTTCTCCAGGGCGATAAAAATTCCAGAGATAGCGAGGTTATCGCCGTTTTGCAGGGAACATCGCGGGTTTTCCAGCGATGTTCCCTGCAAAATGGCGATAACCTTGCTGATACGATTCCTGTGGTCGTATCAGCAGAATCCACCCCCTATGTTAGGGATGGCTAAGTCAGGATTTTAGCAGACGCTAGATTTTGGCGAAAACTGCCGTTTTCGCCAAAATCTAACCTCTGCTAAAATCATGTGGGCTGCCTTGTAAATATCGCGATGTGAACATCAGCGATATTTGCAATGTAGTCCATCCGGGGTACGCCCAGTAACGCCCACTTTGCATCTCAGATGCAAAGATGGGCGTTGGGGGAAAGGGCGATAATGCAAGGATTCACGCGATAGCGTGACCTTGCTGATTAGGCAATAAAATTATCGCCGCTTTTCGTCCGAAAACGGACGCAAAAGCGGCGATAATTGTTTATCGCCTCCTTGATGATATGCCCCTAACTTTCATAGATGTACTAACGTTCAAAGAGCTTGGTTTACATGCTACAGAAACAACCGGAAAGTGCCTTTAGCAAACCTAATAAGCATGTATTATTATTCTGCTACTTACTATAGCGTTAAAACCTTAAAGTCACCCAAGCCTGAGTGTACATTTCTCATATAAAAATATGCTGAAAACATTAGATGCGAATGTATTTTGAATAAATGAAAACGAACATGAATGCTAATAAAATTAAACAAAAAAAATGTCGATCAATCAATCAATCATGTCACTTATAAAGCACACTACATACCCGCGAGGGTCTCAAGGCGCTGGGGAAAGAGGGGGGTGGTGCTGCTACTGATCGAAGAGCCAGGTCTTGAGGAGTCTTCTGAAGGCCAGTAGGTCTTGGGTCTGTCGGAGGTTGGTGGGGAGGGTGTTCCAGGTCTTGGCGGCGAGGTGGGAGAAGGATCTGCCGCCGGCGGTCGTTTTCCGGATGCGGGGGACTGTGGCGAGGGCGAGGCTGGTCGAGCGGAGCTGGCGGGTGGGGGTGTAGAAGCTGAGTCGTCTGTTGAGGTAGGCTGGTCCGGAGTTGTGGAGTGCTTTGTGTGCGTGGGTGAGGAGCTTGAAGGTTATCCTCTTGTTGACAGGGAGCCAGTGCAGGTCTCTCAGGTGGGGTGTGATGTGGCTGCGTCGGGGGATGTCGAGGATAAGACGTGCAGAGGCGTTCTGAATGCGTTGCAGCCGTCTCAGGAGCTTAGCCGTCGTTCCTGCGTAGACGACGTTTCCGTAGTCCAGCCTGCTGGTGACGAGGGCCTGGGTGACTGTTTTTCTTGTTTCGGTGGGGATCCACTTGAAGATCCTGCGGAGCATTCGGAGGATGTTGAAGCAGGATGAGGAAACGGCGTTGACCTGCTTAGTCATGGAGAGGGTGGGGTCGAGGATGACCCCTAGGTTGCGTACGTGGTCGGTGGGTGGCGGGGCTGTTCCCTGTGATGTTGGCCACCAGGAGTCGTCCCAGGCTGAAGGGTTGGAACCAAGGATGAGGACCTCCGTCTTGTCCGAGTTCAGCTTCAGGCGGCTGGTCCTCATCCATTCGGCGATGGCCTTCATTCCTTCGTGGAGGTGTGCTTTGGCGGTGTGAGGGTCTTTGGTGAGGGAGAGGATCAGCTGGGTGTCGTCGGCGTAGGAGATGATGTTGAGGTTGTGCTGTCGGGCGGCGTGGGCGAGGGGTGCCATGTAGATGTTGAACAGCGTTGGGCTGAGGGAGGAGCCTTGGGGTACGCCGCAGATGATCTTGGTGGCCTTGGATCGGAAGGGGGCGAGGCGGACGCTTTGTGTTCTGCCGGAAAGGAAGGATGTGGTCCAGTCCAGGGCCTTCTCTTGGATCCCGGCGTCGTGAAGGCGTGTTCGTAGTGTGTGGTGGCAGACCGTGTCGAAGGCGGCTGATAGGTCCAGGAGGATGAGGGCTGCTGTTTCTCCGTTGTCTAGCAGGGTCCTGATGTCATCGGTGGCGGCGATGAGGGCGGTTTCGGTGCTGTGGTTGCTGCGGAAGCCGGACTGGGAAGGGTCCAGGATGTTGTTCTCCTCGAGGTAGCGGGTCAGTTGTTTGTTGACGATTTTCTCGGTGACCTTCGCGGGGAACGGGAGCAGAGAGATGGGTCGGAAGTTCTTGAGGTCCTTGGGGTCTGCCTTGGGTTTCTTGAGTAAGGCGGTGATCTCGGCGTGCTTCAGCTTTCCGGGAAGGTTGCTGTCTCGAAGGAGATGTTGATTATTTTCCGGAGATGGGGCGCGATGGCTGTACTGGCTTTGTTGAAGATGTGGTGAGGGCACGGGTCTAGCGGTGAACCGGAGTGGATGGTGTTCATGATCTCGCTGGTGTCCTCGTCATTGATGTTGGTCCAGGAGAGCAGGCGGTTGGTGGTTGTGGGGGCAGTGGTCTCGGTGGTTGCCGGGGCGGTCGTGGTGTTGAAGCTGTCGTGGATGTCGGCGATTTTGCGGTGGAAGAAGGTGGCCAGTGAGTCGCACAGGTCTCGCGGCGGCTGGATGTCGTTGGTGTTGGTGCTGGGGTTGGAAAGTTCCTTCACGATGTTGAAGAGCTCTTTGCTGTTGTGTGCGTTGTTGTCTAGGCGGTCTTTGAGTGAGGCCCTTTTGGCGGATCTGATGAGGTGATGGTGACTGCGGGTGGCGCTCTTGTGGGCGGCGTAGCTGTCCGCTGTCCGTTCGTGGAGCCAGATCTTCTCCAGTTTTCGGCATGTTCGTTTGGAGGCCTGGAGGTCTTCGGTGAACCAGGTGGCTTTCTTGCTGGTGTGGCTGTTGGGCGGATTCTTGAGCGGGGTGAGGGTGTTGGCGCAGTCGTCGATCCACTGTCTGAGGTTGCGGGCGGCGGTGTCGGGGTCGGAGGGTTCGGCGGGTGGGCTCAGGGCGAGGGTTGTGGTTAGCTGGTCTTCCGTGACTCTGCTCCAGCAGCGGCGAGGCATTTGTTCGGTGCGGTGGTGCGTGGTGGGCTTCCTGTAGGTGAAGTGGATGCAGTGGTGGTCAGTCCAGTGGGGTTCGGAGGTGTGGTTGAAGGAGACGTGTGGGCTTGCGGAAAAGATGGAGTCTAGCGTGTGGCCGGCGGCGTGGGTGGGTGTAGTCACGAGCTGTCTGAGTCCGAGGGTGGCGAGGTTGTCGATCAGGGTGGTGGAGTTGGTGTCCTTGTTGTTCTCGAGGTGGAAGTTCAGGTCCCGAGGAGGATGTAGTCCGTGGAGGCGATGGCGTGTGTGCTGACGAAGTCAGCGATGGAATCGCTGAACTGTGGTCGGGGTCCGGGGGTCTGTAGATGAGGGTTCCTCTGAGGGTGGTGTTGGGATCGGTGTGGATCTGGAAGTGCATGTGTTCGGCGGTGCTGAGGGTGTCGTCGGTGTTGGTTGAGACTCTGAGGGTGTTCCTGTGGACGATGGCGATGCCTCCTCCGACTCCGTTGGTGCGGTCCCTGCGGGTGATCTTGTATCCGTCCGGGATGGCAATGGCGATGTCGGGGGCTGAAGCGGGATTCAGCCAGGTCTCCGTCAGGAATGCGACGTCTGGGGAGGTTGAGTCGAGAAGGTCCCAGAGTTCGATGGCGTGTTTGCGGGCGGAGCGGGTGTTGAGGAGGATGCATCTGAGGTAGTTGGGTTCTTTCCTGGGCGGTGGTTTGGCGGGGCGGGTGCTGGCGAAGCTGCAGTTCCGGCAGGTGAAGGGCCCTTGGGTGCGCTTCGGGGTGGCCTGGTAGCAGGCGTGATCTTTTCCGGGGTTGAGTGCGTGGAGGGTGCTGGCGTCGTATCGGCGTCTGTTGATGTGGCGGGCGCGGGGGATGCCCAGACCAGGGGGTCTGGCGCTGGGCGCGGTCACGGCGCGGACGGGCGCAGACGGGCTTTCAGCGGCGCGGCCGCGCAGTGGCCGCCATAAATGGGGAGGTGGGAGGGAGGAGCAGGGAATGGGGCAGCGAATGGGCAGTGAAGGGGCGGGGCCGCAGGGGTGCAGCGGCGGGAAACAGGCACAGAAGGGAAAACGAGCACAATCAGGGGCAGCAAGGGGGCACAGAGAGGAAAAACGAGCACAATCAGGGGCAGCAAGGGGGCACAGAAAGGAAAAACGAGCACAATCAGGGGCAGCAAGGGGGCACAGAAAGGAAAAAAAACGAGCACAATCAGGGGCAGCAAGGGGGCACAGAAAGGAAAAAACAGAGCACAATCAGGGGCAGCAAGGGGGCACAGAAAGGAAAAAAAAACGAGCACAATCAGGGGCAGCAAGGGGGCACAGAAAGGAAAAACGAGCACAATCAGGGGCAGCAAGGGGGCACAGAAAGGAAAAACGAGCACAATCGGGGGCAGCAAGTGGGCACAGAAAGGAAAAACGAGCACAATCAGGGGCAGCAAGGGGGCACAGAAAGGAAAAAAAACGAGCACAATCAGGGGCAGCAAGGGGGCACAGAAAGGAAAAAACTAGCACAATCAGGGGCAGCAAGGGGGCACAGAAAGGAAAAACGAGCACAATCAGGGCCAGCAAGGGGGCACAGAAAGGAAAAAACGAGCACAATCAGGGGCAGCAGCAGGGCACATAGACGGAGCTGTGTGGTGGGGAGCGACCTACCAGTCAAGGTCAGGGGTCGCTCTCTTCACCACGCAGCGGCCGCCATAAATGGGGAGGTGGGAGGGAGGAGCAGGGAATGGGGCAGCGAATGGGCAGTGAGGGGCGGGGCCGCAGGGTGCAGCGGCGGGAAACAGGCACAGAAGGGAAAACGAGCACAATCAGGGGCAGCAAGGGGGCACAGAGAGGAAAAACGAGGCACAATCAGGGGCAGCAAGGGGGCACAGAAAGGAAAAACGAGCACAATCAGGGGCAGCAAGGGGGCACAGAAAGGAAAAAAACGAGCACAATCAGGGGCAGCAAGGGGGCACAGAAAGGAAAAACGAGCACAATCAGGGGCAGCAAGGGGGCACAGAAAGGAAAAAAAGCAGAGCACAATCAGGGGCAGCAAGGGGGCACAGAAAGGAAAAACGAGCACAATCAGGAGCAGCAAGGGGGCACAGAAAGGAAAAACGAGCACAATCAGGGGCAGCAAGGGAGCACAGAAAGGAAAAACGAGCACAATCAGGGGCAGCAAGGGGGCACAGAAAGGAAAAAAAACGAGCACAATCAGGGGCAGCAAGGGGGCACAGAAAGGAAAAACGAGCACAATCAGGGCCAGCAAGGGGGCACAGAAAGGAAAAAACGAGCACAATCAGGGGCAGCAGCAGGGCACACAGGCGGAGCTGTGTGGTGCGGGAGCGACCTACCAGTCAAGGTCAGGGGTCGCTCTCTTCACCACGCAGCGGCCGCCATAAATAGGGAGGTGGGAGGGAGGAGCAGGGAATGGGGCAGCGAATGGGCAATGAGGGGCGGGGCCGCAGGCGCAGCGGCGGGAAACAGGCACAGAAGGGAAAACGAGCACAATCAGGGGCAGCAAGGGGGCACAGAGAGGAAAAACGAGCACAATCAGGGGCAGCAAGGGGGCACAGAAAGGAAAAACGAGCACAATCAGGGGCAGCAAGGGGCACAGAAAGGAAAAAAACGAGCACAATCAGGGGCAGCAAGGGGGCACAGAAAGGAAAAAACGAGCACAATCAGGGGCAGCAAGGGGGCACAGAAAGGAAAAAAACCGAGCACAATCAGGGGCAGCAAGGGGGCACAGAAAGGAAAAACGAGCACAATCAGGGGCAGCAAGGGGCACAGAAAGGAAAAACGAGCACAATCAGGTGCAGCAAGGGGGCACAGAGAGGAAAAACGAGCACAATCAGGGGCAGCAAGGGGGCACAGAAAGGAAAAACGAGCACAATCAGGGGCAGCAAGGGGGCAGAGAAAGGAAAAACGAGCACAATAAGGGGCAGCAAGGTGGCACAGAAAGGAAAAACGAGCACAATCAGGGGCAGCAAGTGGGCACAGAAAGGAAAAAAAAAAAAAAAAAACGAGCACAATCAGGGGCAGCAAGGGGGCACAGAAAGGAAAAAACGAGCCCAATCAGGGGCAGCAAGGGGGCACAGAAAGGAAAAACGAGCACAATCAGGGGCAGCAAGGGGGCACAGAAAGGAAAAACGAGCACAATCAGGGCCAGCAAGGGGGCACAGAAAGGAAAAAACGAGCACAATCAGGGGCAGCAGCAGGGCACACAGACGGAGCTGTGTGGTGGGGGAGCGACCTACCAGTCAAGGTCAGGGGTCGATAAACATAGGCGGACATGAGCAAAAGATAAGTAAGTAACGTGAGCCTCTCTTACAAAGAAAGTCACACGTTGTATGGAAATGTGGAAAACTCACATATTCAGCTCAATTTCAAAAAACACATTTTGGGCAATTTCCAGATGGCCGCATAATTAGGTAGAAAATAGTTACACTAATATTGAACCTATTTTCTCACTGAAGTTTGCCTTTGTGGAGTGCACTCTATGGTTCGCTTCACGACCCCGTGGCCAACAGGATCTTCTTCTAACACCGGAATGTCATCTTGCAGAATGCTTTACAGTTCAACTCAAACGTCAGCATCCATTTTGTTGCAGTGGCGTTCCATCAGTATAATGTACTTGTTCATCAACCATTACGTTCCTGTAATGCAGAGAGGAGGCAAGCTCAAAACGCGATTTGACAACTGTGTGAATGAAGTCATGCAATATAAATCCAATATATTGTGTTTAGCAGATAAAGCAGCATAAAGGGTGATTTTCAAGTCTGCTCGCTGTATGGACACAGGGAATTGATGTCTCAGCATTTGGCAGTTTTGCATTCTGTTACTGCCAAACCAAAATCAGCCGCAGTTAGTTCTATTGAGTGCACCGTTTTGGTAGTCATTGTTTCCTACCTCTCTGCTTGCTCCATTAGGTTTTTATGAGTTAATGTCTTTCCTTTCTATTTCAGCTGTCAGTTAGCTGCCCCAAAAGCAACAGTCTGCAAGTCGCTTGTTATTTCCTTCTGCAGAAAGGACCTCTTTTTCCTAACATACACTACGCTATAATCCTTGTGGGGATAATACCTAACAATCGGTTTACCGGTGAGATTCATAAATATTACCACCTCCTTTTCAACTTCTTTGCATTTTAGTCACATTGTCCATTCTAGTTATTGCCTGTCTGTTCTTTCATTTTTGTGTTGTAATATCTGTATTGATTCTGTCATGTGTACGCCTGAAAATATTTGCAATACAGTCGAGTTTAAATAAGGGAAATATATTAAATGAAAGACCGTTTTAAAAACAAATGCAAATTGTACAATCTCCACATCCGCTCTGACGAAAAGTAGCAATGTATCAAATCTGCAGTGGTTCGCCACTTCCAAATAAACCAATGACTGACCCTTCATCGTCCTCTGTCTAAACTATCTCTTACATGCCCACTTCGCGAACACCTTGGAAGAGCTGGTCTCCAGGTAGATCACTCATTACATCTTCTCTAATAAGTTACTTAATGACTTTGAATCCAGTAACCTGTGCCCTAGAATTTATCGAAATAGCTCTCACTTATGTAAACAATTCTATTACTTCTTCAGATCACAATTACTTCTCAGCTTTACCTATGTTTCTTTACCTATCTATTGTCCTCCATATTGTTGAGCTAATTAAACTACTCAATCCTCCCTCTCTAGACAACGCCCAGTCTCCATCAAACCAGTTATGTACTGTGTACATGATGCCTTTTATTATCAATGCAAATGTCCCTATGGGCGAAGTGTAGCTCTTGACTTTCACAGCAATAGTTACAAGAAACCTTCTACTAGTAAGGATTAATTTGTGATTTGTGCATTTATTTATATACTTCGAAAGAAATCTGCTTCAAAACAAGGACTTGGTTTAACAAATCCCAGTATCAAATTTAGACAAGGTGCTCCTATTTAGTGATAGGCACAAGGAAAGTGATGAAGTAAATAAATGGTGCACAAGTGCTATACATAATGTAAATATATACATGTGACTGATAGGGTCATTATGTTAAATTAAACACTCCAGGTAAGAGTGTCGAAATCCTCAATAACATTTAAAAACAGTCCCCTGTAGCAATTGTCGACGTTTTGACCCACAATACAAAATTATTCAGAAAAGGGTCATCATCAGGACGGAATAATGTAGGAGACACCTAAAATGAAGGAATCATGGCTAAATTAACTTTAAAGTTTGATAAGCAATAATAAAAACGTTTAAAGTTTGGTCTCCCAACATATCAAAGGATTGTGGTAACAGTCCTACAATCAGAGATGTGTGCGACAATCGACATGGGGTACATCATCAGGCTCGCATCAGGTACGGGCAAGCTGTTTTTAAATTTGATTAAGTGCTGTATGTTACATCATAATGTCCCTATCAGTCACATGTATATATTTGCATTATGTATTGCATTTTCGCACTATTTATTTACTTCATCACTTTCACTGCACCATCACTAAATAGGAGCAACTTGCTATTCACCAAGAGCTGGGCAGTGGCTTTGTTGAGGATCAAATTGGCATGGGTCCTGTGATTTGTTGGCTAAAGACATGGATTTATACCGAACTGGGACTGAACAGAGAAATCCTTAGGGACTGCTTAGCGTTGGACAACGTGGGTAAAATCCAATGGTTACAATACGCCAAGTCAATGCTTGGAAAATTGGGGCGACCGGAACTCTTTGCTACTCCGGAAAAGATAGTGAAAGAGGATGTGGCATGGGTTAAAGCCAAATTCTTAAATATGTTGTCTGTCGAGAGAGAGGCATTGGAGATTGTTAAACCCACGGTGAGAGCACATTTGCTGTTAAAGACAGTCCCAAGGATTGAACCGTATTTGTTAATCGTTACAAAACCTTTTCATCGATTTCTTCTAATTAAGTTTCGTTTTAATCTTATCCATTGTCTTTTAGCAGATGTACAGGGCTGGAGCAGGGTAAAAGACCTAGGTCCCTGTACATGTGATAATTTTTCTTTGCAGGACACCATGCACTTTACAATGTTTTGTGTGTACTTTAGCCCTATGAGGAGAAAGTTTTTAAGACCCATTTTAAAGGGGAAGGGATTTGTGCAAGTCAGACCAGCCCTACTATATCTGCAGTTGTTAAACAACCCATGGGAGATTTTTAATGTTGCGAACTTTTTGGTGGCGGCAGTCAGACATAGGAAGAAAGGGGGCTAGATATTTTAAAGTGCTGATTGATTTTATACATAGATATAATTGCTTTTATTCCATGATTAATGAACTATAAGTCATTTGTTTTTATTGGTATTATTTTATTGTTTGTATGTGGTATATTTTAAGGAATTCAAAATGTATAAATATGTTTTTTAACCAGTTTTTTATGTATTGTTCACTGTGGTGTACTTTTATGGCTTTGGTTAGCCGAATAAAGTGGTTTGATGATGAGTCACATGTATATATTTGCATTATGTATTGCATTTTCGCACTATTTATTCACTTCATCACTTTCACTGCACCATCACTAAATAGGAGCAAATTGTCTAAATATGATACTGGGAATTGTTAAACCAATGCCTTGTTTTGAAATAGGATTACGTGTGAAGAATGAAAATAAATGCACAAGTCGCAAAATAAACTTTACAAGTAGAAGTTTTCTTGTAACAATTGCGGTGGAAGTCAAGGGCTACACTTCCCGTATAGGGACCTATTGCATTGAAAATAATTGTGCTATCCAGGTCCCTAGGTTACTGGGTTGCCCCCTTTTTTCTAGTACATTTCACGTGTACAGGTGCTCCAACAGTATACCATGTGAGATAGTATCAAAAGCGGCTGAAAGGTCTAATAAGGCCCGGTTTATCATCCCTCCTTCATCTAGGATCAGTCAATATCATTGGTGGCTTTGGCCCGGAGGGTTTTGGTAATGAACCCCTTCTGAAACACAGACTGATCTGGTTGCAGGACTGAGTGTGTTTCCAGAAAACTCAGGATCTGATTGTTTATGACAGATTCTGCAATTTTGGAAAAAAAGAGACGAGAGATGGGACAATAGTTTGATAATAAAGTGGGATCGAGAGTAGATGTTTTTCCAAGAAGGGAAGAATTATGACAATCCATTAGAGCAGGAATGTCAGAGGACGCTACTTTTTTCAGATGGGATATGGGACACAAATCAGTGAGAGAGGCAGACGAAAGAGAGTGAAACACTTTGGCAATCTGATTCTCTGTTGCTAATTCAAAGGAAAACCTGCAAGTGTTGCTTGAAGTTGTGTTGTTGCCTATTTGCCTTTCATTGCATTGACCTAGATTTTGAGACAGTTTCATGATTTTCTGATTTAAACAGTTAGAAAGAGTGTTACACAACTCTTGTGAGGGTGGGCTGCCATTGGCCACTGCTAGAGGATGCACTATTAAATTGTATAGTATACACCCTATTCTGGTCAGGTTTATTTAACTCAAAATATAATTATGATAGTCCAGTGCACTGGCTTTGTTGATTCATTTTTTGCATACCCTATTTGACTAACTTAAATACTGTCTTAAGTGAAAATAGTAGAAATCAATTGCCCGAAGGCTGAAGTTGCTCCAGGATTCTTGGAGGCCTCCCAGTTGCAGGACAAGACAGCACATCACGATTGTTGAGTCCTGGAAGCAGCTGGCAGGATTTGGTGCCAATTTTCTACAGCAGGTCTTTGGTTCTCTGGTCAGCAGCTCTTCTTTGTCCATTGAATCTAGCGTTCAGGATCCAGGGATGCCACCTAAATAATGAATTCAGGGGCGGTAGAGAGTGAAAGGTAGAAGCCAATGGGCCACCTACTTTTAGGGTGTCTATACCCTCTAAGTTACCACTTCCCATGGGAAGGGGCACCACCCCAGCCATGCTGCCACTTTCACTCTAGGCGAAACTAGAATGTGCTACTCCAAAGAACAACTTATGCACATAGGTAAGACTGTGGGCAGGGGGGCACATATAGATGCAAGGAATAAAGTCAGCTGCAAAGGAGGGCACAAACACGAGAAATTGAATTGCGGCCTAATTAATACTAGATCCCTTATTAAACACTATCAGGAAGTCCATATAATGCTGGAAGATATGGACTTAGACGTTTTATTTATGACTGAAACCTGGGCACGAACCGACTCAGCGGTCGTAATAGGGCAAGCCTGCCCAGCAGGATATAAAATCCTTCATAAACAACAGCCGACAGGGAGAGGGGGCGGAGTGGGAGTAATATTCAAAGACAAGTGGGACTTCATGCCCCTTCACGTTGATGCAGTCGAGGGAATTGAAATACTGGGCTTTTCACTGAAGGAAGCAGAGGGACATTTGATGTCAGGGATAGTATGCTATAGGCCTCCTGGCAGCCAAACCCTACACATTCAGTCATTGATTGACACAATTTTTAATTTATCGCTAACTCATTCAAGACTGATTGTGGTGGGCGATTTTAATCTCTGGGATAATGGAGGCCTTAGCCCGGCTTTTAAAGAGTTGACACAATCGTGTGAGAGTATAAATTTACAACAGTTAGTTCTTCTACCGACTCACCAAGCAGGCCATACGTTAGATCTTATTTTTGCCAATTGCACAGAGGCAACGGTGACCGAGATACTGCCTCAAGCATGGACTGACCATTTCTTAGTCCAGTTCTGGCTGTCCATACCCGGCTTAAAAAATAAGCCAATTAGAACCGCAGCGCTTTACCGAGGTAGAGAATGGTTCAAACTAATAAAAGATGATAAAAGGCCACTGCTACCAGGAAAGGATACCTTTTCCTCCAACAAATCGGTGAGCGACAATTACCAGGCCCTGTGTGATCAAATCAACCACTCGTTAGATATGCACATTCCGGTTAAAGACATAAGTAATAAGAAGAAACTTTCAGCTCCTTGGTACAACGCAGAATTGAAAAATTTGCGATTAAAGTGCAAACAGGCTGAGAGAAAGTGGCGCAAGTTTTATGAGGATGCAGATAAAAAAATCTGGAAACAGCTATTGAACCTTTATAAGGAGATGATTGTTAAATCTAAAGCTGAACATTATGCCAATAAGATTTTGCAGTCACCTAACAGTTCAAAAGCCCTTTTTACAGTAATGAAGGATCTATCCAACCCTGCTTGTATGAGCAATGGGGTTGAGGCATCACAAGGACTCTGCAATGATATTGCTGCGCATTTTAATCTGAAAATCAGCAGGATTATTGAGGGCCTTAACTTAAAGTTCACTCAGGAGGGGGATAATGATTGTAACACTATAGCAGATTTGGAACAATTGGTAGAAAGTAATGCCAATGCTCAATCAGTAACATTGGACTCATTTCACATTCCCAATTTGGAAATATTTAACAACCTAGCCTTGAAGGTTTCCTCAGGCTCACCTTTGGACCCTCTCCCGCAGAAATTGTGGAAAGAATTTCATTTGGAAATCTTTCCCCGGCTGTGGCAGATTTGCCGTCAATCCTTGGACGAAGGCATGGTCCCTGATTGTTGGAAGCAGGCAATGGTGACCCCACTGTTGAAAAAACCGACTCTCGATCCTACGTGTCCAGATAATTTTAGGCCCATATCGCTGCTGCCCTACCCGGTAAAAATCTTGGAGAGAGCGGTCAGCAAATCTCTTTCATATTACTTGGAGGAGTACCATCTGCTTGACGAAGCACAATTCGGCTTCCGCCCAGGGCATGGTACAGAAACAGCCCTGGTATCGGCACTTGACAACCTAAGAATGAGAGCCGACAATGGGGTGGCAACAGTTCTGATACTACTCGATATGTCCGCAGCATTTGACACGGTGGATCATGCTATTCTGCTGATGAGACTGGAGAAGTTGGGAGTGAAAGGGCTGGCACTACAATGGCTACGGTCATATCTGAATGGCAGACAACAAGTGGTGACTATTCCGCCATTCACATCCCCCAAGACCCCGGTTTTACAAGGGGTCCCACAAGGCTCCGCAATCAGCCCAGTACTTTTTAACATCTATCTGCGCCCGCTTATACCGATAATAAAGTCCTTTGGTATTGACCTGATTAATTATGCTGATGATACGCAATTGGTGTTTTCCCTAGAAGGAGCCCAGGCAGTATCAATGGATCAATTTCAGGAATGTATGCAGAGTACCACAAAATGGCTCAGACATAACTCCCTGCAATTTAACGGAGATAAGACCGAGTTGGTAGTTTGTTCCACTGCCAAAGTTGCTCGTCCACTTCATTCGGAATTTAGGCTCTCTCCTACTGATAAACCTTTGACACCAAACAAAACAGTGCGTAATTTGGGAATCATGTTGGATGAGGACCTTCAGCTGGAGACTCAGGTTAATAAGCTAGTGGGCACCTGTCTCTCCCTGATCAGAGCATTACGCACAATCCTTCCACTTCTTCCTACTAACACTAGGTCAGAGGTGGTGAGAGCAGTGATACTGAGTAGATTGGATTACTGTAACTCTCTCTACTTGGGGGCTCCAAACTCACTGATTTTGAAGATCCAGAGGATCCAAACTATAGCTGCCAAACTGGCTCTCAATAAGCATCGTAGGTCATCTACATCGAGGGCTTTGAAGGACCTTCATTGGTTACCAATTGGCCAGAGGATTATGTTTAAATCACTATGTATAGTTTTTAAGGCAATCCATGGGTTAGGCCCGAAACCTCTGCAAGATAAATTTAAATGGTACGCTCCAAAAAGGAATCTCCGGTCAGCAAACACCAATTTGGTGATTATGACGAGATACAAAAAAACAAGAACTGGCGGGAGAGCCTTTAGCGTTGCGGCGGCAAAGCTCTGGAACGACCTCCCTGTAGACATTAGACAAACTCAGGAACTACTACCATTCAGGAAAAAGCTGAAGACATGGCTTTTCCCAAGGGAGGACTAATTCTGAGCTATCACTCATTGCAGGCTGGGCTATTTGTCCGTTTGTTCTGCATCCATACATCTTCTGGTCAGTCTCAGCGCCAGGATACCCTTGGGGTGACAGCTGCGCGGTATAAATATTTCTTACATTACATTACATAGGTTAATTGCCTACCATCTCAAGATCGAGGAATTGAAAAAGTAGTGTCCACATTGTCTGCCCCACCTTAGGGGTGGTGCTGGCTGAATGCGGGCACATCTCCTAATCTAACTAATTTCCCCCCTGTGCTCCTGCCAAAAGGGGAGAAGAAAAGGGGAGTTGGCACTCTCCACTATCTGGGGATGCCCGACTGCACTTCAAAGGTGGCATTGACTTTGACGCTTCCTGCCTTGGGATGCCATTCCAACCTGGAGGAGGTGTGAAGCACCTCTGCTCAGAGCATGCTTTGTTCTTTGCCTCTGAGACTGCTAGCTCTCACCACATGAGTTCAGAAACATGTCTGGTGGTGGCAGGCTGGCTAAGACTAGTCAGAGACCACACCAGTGCTTGGTAGGTTTGCAGGGAATCTTCTAATGTGTCCCCTGTGCACTTTTATTAATACATCTAAAACTTGCATCAGTGAGGATTTATTCAGGCGCGATGTTCGGCACCAAACATCGGTAGGTACAGTGAAGCCATCATGGTGCTAGGAAACTCATAATGACAAGTATCCAGCCCATGGTCTCTCTATGGCTTCCCTGTGCACTTACAATGTCCAAGAATGCACTTGGAGATTGTAGGGGCATATCCACTCATGCAGATATGTCCACACATGGGATATAGTGCACCCTGCCTTAGAGTTGTAAGGGCTGCTGTAGAGGTGGCTTACCAATTTCTCATGCAGTATCTCTGGGCATGGCACACAGGACTGTGTGCTATGTCAACTCTTCGGTTTTCTCTGCACCAAGACATGAAGCCTGCATTGGCACTGTGAATGATCTTGGTGAGGGGTCCCTCAAGTGGCACAATACATGCTTCAACCCTAGTGGACCCTCTTCAGTTCCAATGCCCTAGGAACCAGGAATACCATATACTAGGGACTTAGAATGGGGACTGAAGTGGTTCCAATCATGGTACAATTTTAGAGAAAGAGATCTGGCACTGGGAACCTGGTTAGCAGGATCCCAGTGCACTTACAGTTGAGATCACATCATGCATCAGGCAAAAGGTGGGGGCTAACCATGTCAAAAGAGGCATTTTCCTACACTTCTCAGGTCACATAGTGGTGCTTGATTATATATTTTTTAGTTTACATTTTCTGTGGTGATTCATGACTTTTCTAGTCATTTGAGCTTGAAAGTTATCACAGTCACCAGATGGTCACCTTGAAGTCTAAAGTACCCCAAGGCTTGGATTATAGAAAAGTTGTGTACCTAGATCCTGCTGCAAACACTAAGACATTTGATTCCTGAGAGAAATTGTGTAGGTTATTATCTTCAATGCAAATCATTTATTTAATAATGCTGTTTGAGAGCAGCCTGCTAGCAAAACATGTACAACTTGGGACCATTTTGTCCCATATCATATCGGAAATCTACCAACAGAAATTGACTTTTTTATGAGTAACTGAAGAATCAGGGAATGGGATAAACAAAGGCATATGTCAGTCCGAAAGAGAAAAGCTAAAATGTAAACTGTCTGTTTTATAGAGTAGTTAACCATACCATTGGTGAGGAAGACTTACGATTGGCTGGGGTTAATCAAAAACTACAAGAGGGGAAGTGGATGGAATTATTAGAAATTTCTAAAACTAAAGACCTGATTTAAAGTTTGACGGAAAGGGTGCTCCCTTGCAACTGCAACTGTACTCTCTCTGCCATACTCTCGATCCACCTGCTTGATTTACAGGTAGGTGGAGCTTAAGTATGTCAGCGACAGCGCCTACTCCAGCTCTGTTGCTGACATACTCCTCAGATGGCAGTTTGACACAAATGACGTTAGTATAACTTGCACCAGAATGATGCACTGCTTATGATATCACATATTGTATCATAACATCTGAAATCTATGGCAGTGCAAGTTATACTTAAGTCATTTGCTTATAACTCACGAATGTCAGTGTTTTTTTAAACGTTTTTTATTATTATTAGCAGACCTATGTGTAACTCCACTTTAACCTTTGCTTTCTCAATGAACTTCAAAGTTTTTTTTTAACATAATCTAAAATCTTACTGTCTTACTTACATATAATTCCACTTTAACCTTTGTTTTTTCAGTGAATTTATAAATATAGATAGATAAATGTTCATTTATATGTAGACATAGATAAATGTCTAGATGTGGAGATATAAAGGGTGAGGGTCTGTGGCATAGTTTTAGTAATCATGCCTATTATCATGTCTACACCAAATTTGAGTAAATCCCTAGATGATCAGAATATTTGTATGAAAATCTAAAGGGCTTTGCAACACAATTTCTGTGACATTATGGAAGTGTATGAGAAGCAACAGATACAAAAGCAACTGTTTCAGAAGTCTCACATCCTAATTTCAGATTCATAAGGAATGTGTGATGACACATTGGTGAAGATCAGAGCAGCGTCTATTTTTTTGCTCCTACCAGGCTCCTCAGAATCCTTCCCAAACAGTCAACAGTTGATTGGGCTTACGTAGTAATTGAGCTGGTACATGCTGTAGAAATGTCAATAAAACCTAATGTAATGAAACACAGACAAACTTATCTGAAAAATGGATGCTGACTCCCCAGTATTGCAAGAATACTTGTTGATTGACTTCAGATGCAGAACAGTGCCTAATGCATTTCAATGAGACAGGAAGGCACATCGAAACTTTCAATAGAAAAAGAGTTGACTAAAATACCCCTGTGAGCTGATGCTAGAGGTGAATAGCAAGGTCTTAATGAAAAGATACCCTCTAAGAGTAGGTCCCTATGCATACTGGTATTTGTGGATTACACCACACGCTATCCTGAGGCCATTCCCCTACGCCACCCTTCCACTACCCTTATTGCAAAAGCTATGATTGAGCTCTACTCGCAGGTTGCCTTTCCTCGAGAAGTATTTACGGACCAGGGGACCCCTTTTAGCTCCAAATGAATGAAACAGATATGTGCGCAATTGAGAATTAAACAGATTCGCACAGTTGCCTACCATCCCCAAACGGATGGTCTGGTAGAATGGTATAATGCAACACTGAATTAACTATTAGATTTAGAAGCCTGAAAGTGGGAACAAATGTTACCATTAGCACTCTTTGCTATCAGGTGTTAAGACCAGAGGAGTGAAGGGTTCTCGTCCTTCGAATTGGTGTTTGGCCACAAACCTCATACTTTATTAGATATGGCCAAGGAGTCCTGGGAATAGGAAATAGATGACTCTAAACCCCCACTGGAAAATGTAACAGGATTAAAGACACATGTAAATCAGATTTGAGAAATAACGAGACAAAATCTAGAACATGCACAACAGTCACAAAAATACCAATACGTTAGATGTGCTAAGCTCAGAGAATTTGAGGTAGGAGATCTAGTATTGTTGATGTTACCCTCCTCTGAGAATAAAATGTTGTACCAATGTCAAGGACCCTTTAAGATTTTAGAGCGAGTTACTCCAGTCACCTACAGAATAGAGTTGAACAAAGATCTATCATGTGAATATATTGAGGAAATGGGAAGGCTCATGACCAGCCATCTTTGGCTCTACTCCTGAAGACTAAAAGTCAAAAAGAGACCTTCCTCCGAGACACGAAATATGAATAAACTTAAAATATAAAATAACAAACAGGCAAACAGTCACCAGCCAATAGATAAACAGACAGTCACCAGTATGTCAATAAATCAAATTTCTGCCCAGCTAGGTAGAATCAAATATATAGATCTTTATTAGCCAAATTCATAAATGCCTTTTATTAAAAATCCTAATTAAAAACATGTTAATTCAAACACACAGTAAAAACAGTACCGTACTTAAGTATCATAAAGACAAAAAGATCATCAATTTCATATACATCAATACACAATCCAATAGATAAAAATATGATATTAAAATATTCATAAAGGAAAGGGAATAAACGAAAGATTAGAGAAAGAAGAAAAATACACCAATGATTAACACTAAACATACGTCATTAATTACAACCATAAGAAAAAATTCAATTGCTTGTCATGGTACAATAATGCATACAGTATACAAAGTAATCTTCTTAAAAAGGCGTCAACGCGTTTCGGTGGGTCTCTAAATTGTATAGCAACCACCTTCCTCAGGACCAAAAAGATAACTCCCGTACCAAAATTCGGAAAGACAATATGTCTGTAATAAAAAAGCATGTATGAATCACAAAACAATACAAATATGCGCATACAGATAATTTATACATATTGACACACTGATCACATGCATCCATACACTCTCACTCACACTACCTGTCACAGGGAACTGGAATACCTAATTACCTTGGTATGTCTTCCAATATTGGACATAAATTAGATCATGGGCGGTAGCCTCAATGACTCCAAATCTTGTTGTCTGAAAATAACATCATAACAACGCTAAATGAGTTCATATATTCTTCATAACTGACTCCCAGATCCTCTGAACTCAAAATGCCAAAAGAATACCTACCATAGGCACACCAGGCAAAAAACGTTTGTCAATATCACCCGATTGCCAAATAAGTGGTAATTCTCTTCACAATCCTGTTAAGAAATATGTACGTACAAAACAAGATCAGAACAAACTCTTTCCTCACAAAGGAACTGCATAAATAAAGAAAGAGGACCTAATGCTCAACCTACCTTGAATAGATAAAAAATATATAAATATTTTAGCAGCCAGCTTATTTAAAAGATGAACTAGACTTGACTGGTATGAATTATTAGCAAACCAATCAGCCCTCCAAATTTCGATTCATGGGTTGTCTGTGCTCAAACAAAGCGCCAAGATTCATCCGCTCTGGATACTCGGGTATCTGTAGCATAAGCGAAGCTTATCAGACCCAAGCCCACATTAATATCAGGACCATGGCTTAAACTAATACCACCACTTATCCCAAATCTATAACCGAAGACGATGAACCCTTCAACATACTGTGACCAAACCACCATACGAGACCAAATAAGATCCCTTATAATCTTATCTACACAACCCCGTGTCAAAAACTAATAGGCGTAAAATACGCCCGGGTCGGCCACTAACCGCCACACGACCTAAAACCCTCTAACACGATCTATAATACTCTTACCTCCTCAGACGAGTATCCTTCCAGCAGCGACGGGGTCTCTGCCTCCGCACATCAGCGTCAAGACAAATGAAGTCTCACCTTTGTTTTTATACTAGTACTACTTCCGTCGGGAATTCAGTCCACCTGCTTCCATATCTGCAGTCACATGATACCTCCTACGATAATCGGCGCCATTTAAAAAGATTTATCAACTCATCCGCCATCTTGTAGTGACTAATAATCGTCGAAACTCCTGAACACGTTCAGAATAATACGTTATTTAATTAAAGTCAAACAACTAGCGATTGTAACAATAATCAATGATAATAAAGTATCACCTTAATTTTTACACTTATACTCCTTCCGTCGGGAATTCATTCCACCTGACTCCATAATACTCTAACCTCCTCAAACATTTATCATTCCAAAACCGACGGGGTCTCTGCCTCCGCACGTCAACATAAAAACCAGTCAAGTATCACCTTTATTTTTACACTTGTACTACTTCCGTCGGGAATTCATTCAAACTCCATAAATACAATCACAAGATACCTCCTATAACAATCGGCGCCATTCAAACAGGTTTACCAACTCGTCAGCCATCTTGTAGCGGCTAATAATAATCAAAAAGCCTGAACACGTTCAGAATCATACACTATTTAATAAAAAACGAGAAACTTGCAATTATAAAACTCATCATAAATAATACCAATGCCTATACATAATCGCTTCCCTATCTCCGCATCAATGTGATTTCAATCAGAAATCTAAAAAACTACAAAACGGAAAGAAGTTTTTTGAAAAAGTTTCAATTTAGTCTACTATACAGAACTATCTATCATCAAGTAGCCCCAATGATCCTATCCCATTCCTCTTTTGAATTTAAGCCATTTCGTACAGTGTTTAATCTGGAAATGAACCACTGTTCACGCGACTTTCTCTTAGTTTGCATATTTCCACCTCTTCTACCAATAAAGACCTTCTCAAGAATAAACCACATAAAATCATTTTCACTATGTCCTTTTTCAATAAAATGGGTTACCAGAGGGGCATTCAATTTCCTTGTTTTAATGGCCGATCTATGTTCCTGTATTCTGACCCGCAATTCCCTACCAGTCTCTCCCACGTAATATTGATCACAGGGACATTTGAGCAACTAGACAATATTCTTACTTCTACAATTGTTGAGACTTTTAGATTTGGTGCTACAGCCATTAACCTGAATTTCTTTTGCCACTATGCATTGGCTGCAGACATTACATGAACCACATCTCACATTCCCAACTGGTATCGTGTTAGTAATGGTACGTTGAGTGCACCGCGAATCCTCACGGTAAGTTGTAGAAGTAAGAAGAATATTGTCTTTTTGCTCAAATGTCCCTGTGATCAATATTTTTGAGAAGGTCTTTATTGGTAGAAGAGGTGGAAATATGCAAACTAAGAGAAAGTCGCGTGAACAGTGGTTCATTTCCAGATTAAACACTGTACGAAATGGCTTAAATTCAAAAGAGGAATGGGATAGGATCATTGGGGCTACTTGATGATAGATAGTTCTGTATAGTAGACTAAATTGAAACTTTTTTCAAAAAAACTTCTTTCCGTTTTGTAGTTTTTTAGATTTCTGATTGAAATCACATTGATGCGGAGATAGGGAAGCGATTATGTATAGGCATTGGTATTATTTATGATGAGTTTTATAATTGCAAGTTTCTCGTTTTTTATTAAATAGTGTATGATTCTGAACGTGTTCAGGCTTTTCGATTATTATTAGCCGCTACAAGATGGCTGACAAGTTGGTAAACCTGTTTGAATGGCGCCGATTGTTATAGGAGGTATCTTGTGATTGTATTTATGGAGTTTGAATGAATTCCCGACGGAAGTAGTACAAGTGTAAAAATAAAGGTGATACTTGACTGGTTTTTATGTTGACGTGCGGAGGCAGAGACCCCGTCGGTTTTGGAATGATAAATGTTTGAGGAGGTTAGAGTATTATGGAGTCAGGTGGAATGAATTCCCGACGGAAGGAGTATAAGTGTAAAAATTAAGGTGATACTTTATTATCATTGATGATTGTTACAATCGCTAGTTGTTTGACTTTAATTAAATAACGTATTATTCTGAACGTGTTCAGGAGTTTCGACGATTATTAGTCACTACAAGATGGCGGATGAGTTGATAAATCTTTTTAAATGGCGCCGATTATCGTAGGAGGTATCATGTGACTGCAGATATGGAAGCAGGTGGACTGAATTCCCGACGGAAGTAGTACTAGTATAAAAACAAAGGTGAGACTTCATTTGTCTTGACGCTGATGTGCGGAGGCAGAGACCCCGTCGCTGCTGGAAGGATACTCGTCTGAGGAGGTAAGAGTATTATAGATCGTGTTAGAGGGTTTTAGGTCGTGTGGCGGTTAGTGGCCGACCCGGGCGTATTTTACGCCTATTAGTTTTTGACACGGGGTTGTGTAGATAAGATTATAAGGGATCTTATTTGGTCTCGTATGGTGGTTTGGTCACAGTATGTTGAAGGGTTCATCGTCTTCGGTTATAGATTTGGGATAAGTGGTGGTATTAGTTTAAGCCATGGTCCTGATATTAATGTGGGCTTGGGTCTGATAAGCTTCGTTTGCGTTACAGATACCCGAGTATCCAGAGCGGATGAATCTTGGCGCTTTTGTTTGAGCACAGACAACCCATGAATCGAAATTTGGAGGGCTGATTGGTTTGCTAATAATTCATACCAGTCAAGTCTAGTTCATCTTTTAAATAAGCTGGCTGCTAAAATATTTATATATTTTTTATCTATTCAAGGTAGGTTGAGCATTAGGTCCTCTTTATTTATGCAGTTCCTTTGTGAGGAAAGAGTTTGTTCTGATCTTGTTTTGTATGTACATATTTCTTAACAGGATTGTGAAGAGAATTACCACTTATTTGGCAATCGGGTGATATTGACAAACGTTTTTTGCCTGGTGTGCCTATGGTAGGTATTCTTTTGGCATTTTGAGTTCAGAGGATCTGGGAGTCAGTTATGAAGAATATATGAACTCATTTAGCGTTGTTATGATGTTATTTTCAGACAACAAGATTTGGAGTCATTGAGGCTACCGCCCATGATCTAATTTATGTCCAATATTGGAAGACATACCAAGGTAATTAGGTATTCCAGTTCCCTGTGACAGGTAGTGTGAGTGAGAGTGTATAGATGCATGTGACCAGTGTGTCAATATGTATAAATTATCTGTATGCGCATATTTGTATTGTTTTGTGATTCATACATGCTTTTTTATTACAGACATATTGTCTTTCCGAATTTTGGTACGGGAGTTATCTTTTGGTCCTGAGGAAGGTGGTTGCTATACAATTTAGAGACCCACCGAAACGCGTTGACGCCCTTTTTAAGAAGATTACTTTGTATACTGTATGCATTATTGTACCATGACAAGCAATTGAATTTTTTCTTATGGTTGTAATTAATGACGTATGTTTAGTGTTAATCATTGGTGTATTTTTCTTCTTTCTCTAATCTTTCGTTTATTCCCTTTCCTTTTATGAATATTTTAATATCATATTTTTATCTATTGGATTGTGTATTGATGTATATGAAATTGATGATCTTTTTGTCTTTTATGATACTTAAGTACGGTACTGTTTTTACTGTGTGTTTGAATTAATATGTTTTTAATTAGGATTTTTAATAAAAGGCATTTATGAATTTGGCTAATAAAGATCTATATATTTGATTCTACCTAGCTTGGCAGAAATTTGATTTATTGACATACTGGTGACTGTCTGTTTATCTATTGGCTGGTGACTGTTTGCCTGTTTGTTATTTTATATTTTAAGTTTATTCATATTTCGTGTCTCGGAGGAAGGTCTCTTTTTGACTTTTAGTCTTGCTTGGTACCCACTTCCTCTGTAGTATTGGGTCCCTCTCATTTTATTGAGATCTACTCCTGAAGAACCCGATCTACTCATGACCTGTATTGATCCTGAGTTTGAAGGAAAACAACAACAAGAGTTGCTTGAATGGTTAAAGTCATATTAAAGGGTATTTTATACCACCCTGGGAAGGACCCATATGATTTATCACTTGATTAATACCAAGCCTTGTGATAAAGTATGATTTAAAACCCTATAGGTTACCTGAGACCCGAAGACAAGTCACTGAGGATGAGGTACAATCAATGCTGAAGATGGGAATATTTAGCCATCCATAAGCAAATGGAACTCTCCTATTGTCCTAGTCCCAACGCCCAGTGGCGCAATACGTTTTTGTATTGACTTTAGGGAGGGGAATCAAATAGCTAAATTCAACACCTACCCCATTCCCAGAGTTGATGAAATGATTGAAAAATTAGGAGACACCAATCCATTAGCACATTTGACCTCAGTAAGGGCTATTGGCAAGTTCCTCCTAATCCCAAAGACAAAGAAAAAACTGCAGGCTCCACTCTAGGGGGTGTACCAATTCACTGTCCTCCTTTTTGGACTACTTGGGGCCCTGGCGACCTTTCAGCGAAAGATGAATAGCCTATTAAAATCACACCAGGCCTCTGCCACGGCTTATAGCCATAATATTGTTATCTACAGTCCCTCATGGGAAACCCACATCCATCTGTTAGCAAATATCCTTCAAACATTAGCTTCTGTAGGCCTCAAGGTGAACCCAAGAGAAAGCCATTTAGCAGCCAAACGGGTAAACTACCTAGGTTACTTGTTAGGGGAAGGATTGATACAACCCCAGGTAGAGAAGATCACATCTATTCAGAAGGTACCTTTTCCAAAGACAAAAAGAGATCTCAGGGCCTTCCTTGGACTGATAGGCTAGTATTGACGATTTATACCTAATTTTTCCCTTTGACTGATCTCTTGAAGAAAAGCAAAGAAGCCAAATTGCTATCCCTCACAGCCTATATAAATGCCTTCGGTAAGTTAAAGTACACTCTCACATCTGAACCTATTCTCATAGCCCTGATTTATCACAGCTGTTCAGCCAGGGTAGGGCTAGGTGCAGTTCTGTCCCAGAAAGACAAAGAGGGAATTGAGAAACCCAGTTTGTATATCAGCTGAAAACTGTTTCCCTGAGAGAAGAATTATGCAACGGTAGAAAAAGAAGCCTTAGCAATTAAATGGGCTGCAGAAGCCCTTTGCTATATTTTTGAAGGACAAGAATTTACCTTGTACACTGACCTCGCCTTTCTTGAGTGGATGTCTCATAATAAAAGCAATATTGCACACATCCTACCCTGGTTTTTGGCACTACAGCCCTTCTGCTTCAAAACCAATCATCGTAAGGGGAAAGAGCAGGTAAATGCTGACTTTTTGTCCCAATACACAGTAGATCCACTTCATCCAAGGAAGAAAGTAGGTGTGGAGGTATGTGAAGGAACCCCCTCCCACACCCTCTTCTTATCTGATAAATGTGACCGCAGCTCCCATCCTCTATCTTCCGCATACCACGATCGAGGGTACCTGAAAGAAAAGAAGGACAAATTGTTAGAGGGAAGACAGCAGTCAGGGATCATTCCTCAAACACTGACAACAGACTTCTCTTTTCAGGAGGAAGAGGGTGGGGCCACACAATTGAAAAGGGAGACAAATTGGCTGGTGGGGCAAAATTGACTTCAGGGTTCCCTTCTGAAATGCTGGACGCCGATGCTGGCAGAGAGCAGGGGAAGCCACACCGTGATCAAGACGAAAAGGAGAACGGCCCACACACCAGAGAGGATGAGGAGGCAGAGTGGTCTGGTGCCAACCAAGAGATGCAAGAGACCACGAAGACCTGGTCGAAAGAGTGGTGGACGCCTCCGGAAGGGACGCAGCAGCCTACCATAACTCTGGAGAGTTGTGGCTAGCGCAGTGCATGAGCATGGTTTAAAATTGGCTTTCCAGGGGGGGAGCAGGAAAGGCCCAAGCAAGAGAGACTTTTGTGCTATTTTTGGCAACTCCCTATCCGTATTCCTCACTGACAAGTATTTAAATTTTTGGGTGATGGTGACAGAGGCAGTAGCATAGCTAGACCTATTGCCACCTGTGGCGATCCCTCAGTTTGCCGCCTAGTGCAAGTAAGAGAGGGTGGCAGTCGACAGATGACTTGTTCCAGGAGGGTGTCAGTCGACAAACGACTTGTTCTTGGGAGGGTGTGGTGGTCAACAGATGACTTGCTCACCTCCACCGCCACTAAAAAGAATGCTGTCCATCCTCCCGTTTGCCCAGCTACGCCACTGGACGGAGGAAGAGGGATTAGTACTCTCGGCATTCTTTTCTTTGGAATTATAACAGTTGGTGCATCTGACTACAAGGGAAGGGTGGAGAGAGAGACTCAGCCATGGGGAGACAAAGATGCTCGGTGATGGTGGAATAAAGATCCAGAAACACACTACTTACCGCTTTGTTCATACTCCTTTGTTTGAGGGTGCTGGCAGCTGCAACCATCTCTGGGGCCCTGTGAAGAAGGGGTGAAAGATCCCCACTACGCCTGTCAGGTGTTAAAAAGATCACACTACTATCTCCCAGGACTCTTGTAAATATACCAGACATTGTGTTGTTCACTTTTTTTTGTGCTCTTGGCCAATAAACAGTAAGATTCACAATTAACAGAGCCTCCAAAACCATATTTCTGCCCGTCTCTCCCATACAATGCTTGTATGTTTTTTTATCTATTCACAAACACTCCCAGAAAGCTGCATGAGGTGCAGGTTCCTAGACATACTTCTGGGACTGTCATGTGGCACATTCCCCAGGCTATTATTGTTATTATTATAGATGGCAGCCAAGCTACACATCTTGCCATCCTCATCATCTCCACCCTCCTGTTTCTGGACTCAAGACTTTCGGTCACTTCATCATCTTCATTCTAACCCGGCGGAACCCGAACCACATGGCCGATTCCCGGTGGAGCTGCACCGACAGCTATAGGGGAGATTGGCTCCGGCTCACCGCTATGGCCGTCACCTACCCAGCCGGACTTCGGACATATGTCTCGTCGTTTTTCCCCGCTACTGTTCTCTCCCCTGTGAACTTCCAGCCCTCTTGGTCTTTTTGGCCTTGACTTTTGTGTTCGCTAGTAACTCCTGTCTTGACTTTGTAATCATTCTGTAATTTATGTGAAATGTTGTAACTTGCAACTCGCTTTTTCCTTATGTAAAGCGCTCTGATAACTTCGGGTCTAGCCAGCGCTATATAAAACTCATCAAATAAAATAAATAAAAAAATAAAAAATATTATTAAACATGTGAGGAAATCTACATAGATCAGATTTCCACAAACGGGAAATGGAGATCCCTGTCCAAATGCAGGTTTTTGTTTCCCCGCAGGGAAAATATTGTAAGGAACTGGGTTATCGTTTGTAGGGGGTGGAAGCTCCACTCAAGCAACAGCTACAGTCCTTGTCAGGGTGAACCAAAAAAGCCACCAAATTAACCTGTGCTTAACCCTCTGGTAGCTTCGCAAAAAATCAGTCAGGCATAACTTAAAAGCAATGTGTAAAGTATGGATGCAGCACACAAGCAGTAAAACAGTGAAAACACAAGACAAGAAAAATCTAAAACCAATTTAGAGAAAATGAGTACATTTTAAGAAATTAAATGATACTAGAACAACAAAAATCCAATCAGTAGAACCGGAGATATTCAATTTTAAAGTGTTTAAGGAAAATAGCATTTAAAAGCACCACTCATGGTCATCTGGTCATCTCTAGTTCGGGCTGACCGCGATGGAGCGCAGGTCAGATACAGGAACCATGTAAGTCCAACTGAAGAGTTACCTTCTCAAGTCCAGCACGAAGAGTTCCACTCGTGTTGGAGGAGTCTGCGAGGAGGAGGCTTTCTGTGCGAAAAGCAGGTTGAGCGTCATACACGGTCATTGCTAAAGTATGAAGATCTGGTCATCACTGGAGTTAAATATTGGTGGTCGCTGGGGCTGTCATTGCTGTAGCGTGAATTGCAGGTCTCGCCGGAGCTTCGAATAGGTGGCTGTCGCGGGTTGCAAAGTTTTGGCGCAAACAGGCGTATTTGCGGTTGTAAGGAGCCCAGACTTTAGGATTTTTCTTCTTAGAAAAGCTCCCATGGATGCCAGCCAAGGGTCCAGGACTTGGGAGCACGTGTTGGAGATCAGGCCTCACTGCAGCAGAGGCCAGCAGCAGGGCGCAGTCAGGTCGAGGCAGGTATAGGCAGGTCCAGTTGCAGCTGGTCAGTGAGCAGTTGCAGGGAGGCCTCTGATCCATATATACCATACAGGAGATTAACTAACTGACCCTTGGAGTTACTCTTGGTAGCCTGGAAGCAAGGCAAGCAGGTCAAGTCTTCCTTAGTTCTGGAAGGTTCTTTCCCTTCCTTTAGTCAAGGCTCCAATCTGTTTGGGGTGACAAAAGGCAGGGCAAGCCTGGTTTCAGTGTCGCTCCACTCCCATGGAGTACTTGACCGAGGTGATAATGCTGGACCTCCACTCACTCCTGGCACAGCATCTGATCAAGGAACTATTACTGTAAATCAGGCATTGCCCCAGAAGGGAACTGGGGTTGGATAAAATAATAAAAGAGAGTGACTTGCGTCCCTGGTTCTGCTTCTGGTCCTCTAGTTTGTCTGCTAGTGATCGAGCACTTCCGACTTCCGGTGTGCATCTTCTAATGGCACCAATGAGGTTATAAACCATACCTTTTCATTACAGCATAGAACGAATTCCATTTTACATGTTGCTTAGGAGTCCAATGAGCTATCTTACTCCCAGTTATGTCTCCACACATCATTAAACCTTCCATATGGGTATTTTGGACAGGTGACTTTCACAAATGATTCATTGCACCTCTGCAGTCTTTTCCATCTGTAAAAGAGTTCAGGAAAGGTCACCAAATGCTCACAGACACGAAGCAAACAGTCTTTTACTCTCAAGTTATGTTGGCCAAGAAAGAAATGTTCTGTTGAAGAGTTTTTATCCTTGTAACTCTAACTGAGTCTTTTGAGACAAAAAAGGTAGTGCACTAACTTTATTTATTTTCACTTAGCTTGGTCTTCTTTTTTTGTGGAGCAATCAGATGCTGCAGTGTCTCAGAACACCGATTGGAACCAAATGCTGGCACTGGAAGGAGGATGCCGATTGCAGGAGCTCGAGATGAGGTAAGAGGGTTTGTTGGCTGGAATCGGGACTTGGGGGGAGGTGTCCAGAATGTAGAGCAATGTCCTCTGGGTGATGTGCTATTCTCTGGGTGAGAACAAGGAACTCCAAGAGAGCGGGAGGACAAAGGAGTTCCCTCTTGCAAAGCCAAACACTGTGCTGAAGGCTGGGTGTGGTTTTAAAGCCATGCCTAAATTCTAGGAAGGCACGTGTCTCTCATGTCTCCTGGGACCGTGGAAGACTCGAGGGTGAATGGTTCTTGTGGGCACAGACAATTATTGTTTAAACACCTAGCATGCACAATTCGTTAGACAGGAGGCAATTGTCATTTTAAAACCTGTTAGCACACGAGGCTAAATGTTTAAACAAAACAAGTGCATCAATCAACATAACAGCCTTGGGGAATATTACTCATGGGAATACTGCAGGAACCAGTCATGTTGTTTCATAGAATAGCACAAATGAGACTGAATAGAGGAATAAGACTAAACCAGACTATAGACCCTGGAGAAAAACACTAAAGTCACAATGTACTTGTGTCAGAGGAACAGCGATATGGTTTCTGGCTCGATAGTCTGATGCACATATGATGCATGACATGGCACAGGAGCTCATTGTCATGACATTCAGATTTCTTTGTGTGTGCTGTAGGCAAAGCCCTTTGCAGTGTAAGTGAGGCTGGGTACAGCTCCTCACCGGACATTCTGTCAAGATGGCCCATCCTGTTCACACATAAGCCCCCTTTGTGTCAGTCTCTGGGAGTGATAGGCACACCCCAACAACAGAGTCATTTACAGTCATGTGACTCAGCACCCTGAAAGAAGGCACATTTGGTGGGACAAGAAAATGCCAACTTTCTAAAATTTGAAGAGGATTTTAAATTACAATTCATTTGAGTGCAAACAGCATATTTCTACCTGCTCCCAATCTAAGGTTAGTATTTATTAAATGTAATAAGGTAACCCAGTGTTAGTCAATGGAAGAGATAGACCTTACAACAGTGAAAAACCACTTTAGGAGTTTTTCACCACCAGGACATGTACAATGTTAGTACGCATGTCCAACTTTTTAAATACAATGTACCCTGGCCTATGTGCTATTAGGGTCTATCTTAGGGTGACTTATAAGTATTAAAAATGAAGTTATAGGCCTGGCAAAAGGTTTAATTTGCAAGGTCTAAATATCAGTTTAAAACAGCAGACACAGGCTGCAGTGACAGGCCTGGCACAGGCTTACAGTGCTACTTTAGTGGGTGGCACAATAAGTGCTGCTACCTATTAGTAGCATTTAATTTATAGGCCCTGGATAATGATATTACCATGTACTAGGGAACTACAAGTAAGTTAAATGTGCCAATTAGGTGTAGTCCAATTTTACCATGTTTGAAGGAGAGGGCACAAGCACTTTAGCACTGGTTAGAAGTAAGAAGGTGCACAGACCTAAAGACAAGAAAAACAAATTCAGCAAACATGAGGGGTGAGGGCAAAAATGTGGGGGAATACCGCACCAAGGTTCTCAGGTCTAACAACATTGTTCTCCTAGTTCAAGCAAATGCTTTATATTTGATTTGTACTGAAATATATTGTCATTGGCCTGACTCTACCTCCTCATGTGTATATACAAATACATTCTAATACATTTGTTACTAGGTGTGCATGTGGTTGTTTTGCAGCAGAATATGTATCTACTTTAGTCACTGTTCTCGGCCTGTAAATGATTTTACAGAACTTTTAGTCATTTAACTCAGATTCTACTCTTTACCACAGAGGCATTGGTCCTCAGATGGACCTTTCTTCCTTGTTGTGAGGGGTGAGAAATCAGGATGTCCCACTATTGGTCTCCCAATGAGGACCAATAATTGTTAGCCAATTCACAAATTAGAGATAAGGTTTAAATACACTACAAATAATATCAATAAGGTATGCAGTTCCTTTAAGATAAAGAGAGAGAATTTACAGGTCGGTCAGTGTGTATATCCAAAGGATAGAACAGGAGTCTGCTCCTTTTGCAACTAGGGCCCTCACACACCCAAATGGGTGTCATGCTTCATTATAGGGCTTGCTCCTCATCGGGCTGGTGCGGCAATGCCCGCCGGGCACCCTTCAAGAGGCTCTTTAACGGAGATCGTTTTGTTCCCAAGCTATAATGTGAAGAGCAAGTGTAGGGCAGTGAGGTGTAGATGTATGTGTTTGGTGTGTCTATGAAATAATGCAGCCTAGGGAAAAGGGAAATTCAATGCACTTAAAGTTAGCATATCTTGTTTAGTAAAATAAACTCATTGTTAGAAATGGGATTTCTGGTTGGCTAAGGCTTGCGCCAAAGCCAGGCAGAAACCACCACTCTCGTCAGGGCAAGGGAGTTACGCGCTGAAGATAACCCCTGCTCACCCCCTTGGTAGCTTGGCACGAGCAGTCAGGCTTATCCCAGAGGCAATGTGTAAAGCGTTTGCGCAACACACACACACAGCAGCAACACACTAGGCACACCACAAAAGGAACTCCACACAAGCTTATATAAAAAAAATAGCCTTTGTATTATCATAAACATATTAGAAACATAATCACACATTTACACTGTGCCAACTGGCACTAGGCAATATTTACAGGGGATTATATACACATGACAGGGCCAATTGGGCCACTGTCAGAACCATCACAAGCACAAATAATAAGTGTAGAACACAACCAGTAATGACTGGTGAAATACTGTACTCAGCATTATATCCTGCAACATAAATTATATTATGCACTCAGCATCACATTAGGCGTAACCAGCATACACGCAGTATGCAATAACCTCCTAAGCATAAACACATTACGCATTAGGCCTCACCACCATACACGCAGTATGCAATAACCTCATAAGCATAAACACATTACGCATGAGGCCTCACCAGCATACACACAGTATGCAATAACCTCATAAGCATAAACACATTATGAAATAAACCTCATAAGCATAAACACATTACGCATTAGGCCTCACCATCATACACGCAGTATGCAATAACCTCATAAGCATAAACACATTATGCAATAAACCTCATACAGTCCCCCTGGCCAACTGGCCTTCTCAGAGGGCTCAAATGCCCTATATCCATAATTTCAGGGCTTGGGCTGCCAATGCAGCAGAATCCACAAGTGCGCAATTGCGCTGGGGCAGAGGAGTGTATCTCACTCCTGTCTCATCCAAAAATGCCCCCCAAAGAAATGATGGCCCAAATGTTGCAGCTGCCGCTAATTGCTGTGCAGCTGTGAAGGAAATTAGGCACTGGCACCGACTGTGCCCTGAGAGCCCGACTGGGACTCTATAAAACAAATATGCCAAGACGTTGCAGCTGCCCACTGTCAAGCGGGGCAACTGTGAATAACCAACATGGCCTGGCACCACTGTGCCTCTCCTGTCCCACTCAGGGACTCCTAAACAAATATGCCCCCATCGTTACAGCTGCCCTCTACAAACATAACCACACAGAAGAATCACGGGCCCCCCCAGGCCCTCTAGACCCCCACGGGGGCCCTAGGAACAATGTGGCCCACGTTGGAGTGGCTCGCTCTCTGGCGGGACCGCTCAGAACACCCCAAGCACCGGCAATGTGCCTCGAAGGCAGGAGGCAAGCTCAATGTTCAAGCCCTTGGGGATCACTTCTGGGAATCAAGACAAACCTTTGCTGAGGAGAAGAACCAGGAAGCTGAAGGAGGAGACTACCCCTATGCTGCGTGTTGTTGGGGTTGGCCTGCAGTGGTTACTTTATTGCCAAAGAAAGGAGAAAAGGACTGAGTGTGCTTTGCTTTCATCATCTTGAAGAAGATCTCCAAGGGCTTGAACATTGAGCTTGCCTCCTGCCTGAAGTCTCAGGGATACAAGACTTCACCCCCAGCTCCCCTCCTGAATTCCCTTGCTGGGAATTGAAGTGCCTACTGCTGTTGGGCCTTCTGAGAGACTGCGTGTCGCTGGGAGCTGGAAGCGCGACGCAACGAAGAGGAAGCGTGTCGCCGTCGCAGCAGCTGTCGTCGCATCGCAGAGTAAGCGTGCTGCCGCAGCACCGACGCACCCCGCATCACCGGAGAAGCGTGCCGCCGCAGCAGTTGTCGTCGCATCACGGAGTAAGCGTGCCGCCGCTGCCGCTGTCGCCATCGCATCACCGAAGCGCCTCGCATCACCGGAGAAGCGTGCCGCCGCCACAGAGGATGCCGGCGCGTCACAGGGCCTGTCGCGGCTCAGAAGATCGCCGGGTCGCCGCACGGTCGTCGGGCGTGCACGCATCCCGTCTACGTTGTCGCACCATAAGCAAGACGCCATTTTCTCGCATCGCACCGGATCATCATCGCATCGGAACCGGGCCGCAGTAAGAAACCGATGCATCCTCCTTTCTGCGTGTAAGGAATCGAAGCATCACCTTCCCTGCGACCCTTTTGTTTGTTTTGAGTTACGCATCCAAAGGTACATTGAGAGTAAAGTGTCGCATTTATCATCTTTATTGAACTGAACTATTTTCTACCATTTGACAGTCATATTTTTCGTATTGTATTGTGGATTTTTGTCGTTTTGGGTCTTGTGTTAAGTCTATGTAAAAATACTTATTTTTATACTACAACCTGTGTGGTGTCCATCTGTAGTGTTGTCACTGGGTTACTGTATGTGTTCACAAATGCTTTACACACTGCCTCTGAGATAAGCCTGCCTGCTCCTGCCAAGCTACCAAGGGGGTGAGCAGGGGTTATTTTAGTAGTGTATCCCCCTCACCCTGACTAGAAGCAAGGGTCCCTATTTGGACAAAGGTACCTACCTCTGCCAACTAGAGACCCCCAGTTCTAACACTCATGATTAGGTTCAAGCATAATGAAATAAATCAAACATTTCATATGGAGAAATAATTGTAATGTTGTCAGCGATTATTGCATAGAAATGTCTGAACCTAAATATGGCCGACTATTATAATTTTCAAAGTACATACATGTAAATTACTCTTAAATTATTTTAATAAAGTGGTTTTTGTGGATTAATACTGAAAATATCATTCATGTAACATATTGCATGACTTTTGCACCACCTTTCTCTTCTAATGATGCATTAGAATGAAGGCAATAGAGATGCAAAATCTCACCACTAATAATTTTCATAACCATTGTTAAAATAATTTTAAAAATCAATTATTAAGCATGTTAAATTAATTGCATTTAAGTTCTTCTATTTCTACAAAACCCAAGCACACTTTTATGGTGGTGGTACTTCAACTTTTCTCGGTTTCAGTGTTGTTTTTCTAGACTTGTGTAAAATTCACATTAGAGTTTCAGTGTCAAAATTGATTATTGTGTTGTATAAAGAAAAATCAGCTTTTATGCTGTAACAGTTTTGTAATGACATAGTGCATGCAGCCAGCATGGTTGCCTCAGAAGGTGTGTGAATTGAAAGATGCTTATCTGGTGTAGCGTGTGGATAGAATCTGGGGTAATGGACATCTTAAAGGGCAAGTGTGAATAGACAGTCATCAGCTTTCTTAGTGGAAAGGGGCCAATGGAACTGAAAAGATTTAGATTTCTTCTTGAAGGTGAGATATCTACTTTCTGTGTGCCCAAGTATGCTTAAGAGTTCATAGTTTTGGTCCAAGAACTGCTATTCTCCATCCAACAGTTTTGGATTTATTTCTGAATGGCGATGACATGACGTATGACCTTATTGAAATGTGTGTCCGGGTCAGATGATACCTTTAAATGCAGATCCAGAGATAATTGGGATTTATATCTGTTGACCTGCTTTCTGTGTAGAGCAGATCTACTTATATTAGATATGTGCTGCAACCAGGAGACACTAGGGGCGTTTATAGGCTGGCAATATGGGATCTTGTAAGTTTTAGTTTGAAGAGGTTTCTGATAGCCTGATATTTTTTATGCTTCCTGAATTGTAGCTCTTGTAATATCCTCATCTGAATGGCTGTTAAAAGAATTACCATTATTTGCAAAAACATAAATGATTTGATCGTTTTGGTTAAGGACCCTACGTGTCCTGAGCTGAGACATACAAAATCGACAAACCCCATCCCATCTCACCCCCGATTTGTGACTTGGAACGTTTGTGAGGTCTGTGCCTACAAAGATTTCTTCCATTTCACTACTCACAGTCATGTTTATAGCCGGAATTTCAGCCCCCGTTCTTTTACAAGGAACACCCGGATTCCTTGCTGCAACTCTTGTTGACGCAATATTGATCATTAGCTTGACACACCCAAGTCATCATTTGTTCTCATACATGTAAACATATGTATTGTTGTCGGGTTCTTTTTCAGGTTGGTACTTCAAGGATATAGAAATATACACATTTTCATCATAGAGTCCTGTATTCTCTCATATAATGTCCTGAGCATTTTTAAGATTTCTACTTGTGTGTATTTTTACAGTAACACTAGCAATGTAGATAATACATATCAATTATTCTTTCTTCCTATGAATTTACCTGTGTTCAAAATAATGCAGTGATTTAAGATAGAGAGAATTGGGAAATATCTTTAGTAGATCAACGCATTTCGGAATAATAAACAGGAAAACAATACAAAACTACAGTATTCTCGATTAATAGTGCTCAAAAACTGGATGGGCTCTAAAGCCTAATGTGTTTTCGAGCTCAGCTGCACCATTTAGATAGCCGAATTGTTCAAAAATAATTAAAAAGTACTATGGCTCAAATTAATTTTCCTATTTATAGATTTACATATTGAACAATGAAAGTAATTATGACTCCATCAATCAAACTTGAAGTGCGAATGATGTTCCATTATTCTAAACATGAAGTTCAACCGCAAGCTCAACATTTCTCAAAGAAATACTTTCTCCTAATGTTTTTATGCACAGTTTCTGATTATTTAGCCACTGAATATATTTTTATAAGCATGGAAATGCTACTACAGAAGAGTTTCTTGCAGTGATCTCAGTAGTACAGAATAAGGGACACAATGGGCTCATTTTACATTTGATATTGACCAGTAACTTGGATTTTCGCTTACTAATGAAATATAGATAGACTTGTAGAAACTTGTAATTTAGATTAATCCATGTGTGGTTTTGTGAATGATCCCATTACGAGTGGCTCTCTATATTCCCTGGAATTCCACTCACCTATAATTACCATAACCGGGGGCCACAGTAATTTCACAGTGGAGAAATAATGGGGGCAGTAAAGGCCTGATTCACGAAGGAACACATAAACTTTTGTGCAAACTTACTATTTTTTGGGAATTCACAAACTCAAAGTTTCATTTTACTAGTGGTAATTTTACAACTGCGGAGACTCAACAGTTGGACAGAGAACTTTGCCGTAAAAAGATAGGACAGGTCTGTCTTTCTATATGTAGAGTCTCCACCACGAGTGCGGAGTCTCTGCAGTCGTAAAATCACTATTAGTAAAACTAAACTTGTAGTTTGTGAATACCTAAAAAAAAAGTAAACTCACACCAAAGAGTAAGTTTACCTTTGTGAATCAGGCCATAAATGTTTGGTAATAGCATGCAGAAAACAGGCTTTCAGTGCTGTTGTTTATCCTAGAATGTCTCCTGGAGAATTTGTCTACTTGCAGCAAGTAAAATCTTCTGGTGGAATAGCACTCGCCAGCCCAGTAACTGCCAATGCCAGGCTCCTCGGAATTTAAGGGATACTCATACTGAGAGCCAAAGTCCACTCCCATGTAGAGGCCATTAGTAGTGGTTTGAAGATGAAAGTCTGAAAGGGGCATGGTCAATAAGATGGCCATTCGGACGTTACCTTTAATTGCTTCGTCAGACCTGATTTTAATCCTACAATAATCCTAACCCACACCATAATCAGATGACCTAAACAATGCGAATATGCAACCCTACAAATGGGGGAGCACCTGAAGCGATTTGGAAGGGCAGTGGGAGACCAAAAAGCTTGGCAGTGCAGCAGAGCCTGTACAGCATGAAACAGCATCGCTGGCTCAAGATGGTCCTGGAGAAGGAAGGATAGAGCCGGGACAGGGAAATGAATGATGGGAGAGAACAGTGGAAGAAAGATGTGTGGGAAGAGGACCTGCTTCCTGCCCACCAATGAACACAACAAGCAGTGAGATTGCAACTCCAAAGGGAATGGGCAGCATGCAGCCCAATATAGCCCACGAGACACCGTCTGAAGTGGTGGGTGGAGGACGGGCCTCCTGGGAGCTGAGGGAGCCTGGGAAGGAGGTGAAGATAAGACCCGGATGCCCATGGCCTGTCCTGGCCTGAGTGGCGCCGCCCAGGCTGTAAAAAAGTGGATTGACAAGGCCGGGACTGGGGGACTGAAGATGGGCCACTGTGGAAGGTACTAGCCAGGGGGGGACTCTGCAGCTTGGAGCTGGGGTGAGAGGAAGAGTCCTTGTTTCTCATCCCTTACCTTGCTTTCCCTTCAGGCCCTTCACAGATCTGCCGGCTTCCCCTCTCCATCGAGGCAGCAACACAATTGACAACAGCATCAGACAAAGAGAGGGGGTAAGTGCCAGGAAAACTAAGAACACTACTCATCGACCGTTATGGGGGTGCCCCCTCTGCCATTTTGGACCAAGTTCTACTTCTCATTCCAAATAAATATCACTGGAGGGGGCTCGGGAAAACAGGGGGACAATTACGGGCAAACTCAATACTGCATAATATGTCCTTAGTGAGCCTCGGTATACATACATGCTCTGCTCACATATACATACCTAGCTGCTCGAACTGCCCGTGAGAGGGGGTCAAGTTGGCGGGGCGAAAATAAAGACTTTCATATTGGTGCAATCTGGAGGCACACATGCGAGGCATGGATGAACATCCTCATTTTTTTATTTTTGCCATGGAAACCCTTCTGGGATGGTTGAGCGGAGGAGAGTTCAAATAGTAGGTAACTTAATCGTAGATAAGTACAGGCAATGGAGGCATACCGGTTCCGACTGGTATTGACAGCTAATTCAATGGCCAAGGACAAGGAGCATCATCACCCCAAAACATGGAACAATGGACAAGTACACAATGGTAATAATGCCCTGGGGGTGGGGGGCAGAGGCCGCAGAAGATGATGGGGACCAAGTTACGCAGCCACTGATAATAGATAATCCTCCAGGCAATCCAGAACTACAGAGAGGCCATTGAGCACATGATGTAAGAGGATGGCTCAAAGGTAATGCTAATAAAGACAAGGCCTCTGCACTGTTTCTAAAATAATTAACAGTACCAAAGAGCAAATTGCAGAACTAGAGGACACCATAAATGAGCTTAGAACAGAGATCTGCAAACCTTTCACCATTCTCATTCATGTCGCCAAGGCCATGGTTGCCTGTGACTTCTTCAAACCCAGTGTTGTTGCTTCCAATCTTGGCATTGAGATCTCCAATCTGTATGGTGAAGTCCCTCTCAAGGCATTTCTCCAGGATGGACTGGAGTCTGTTGCAAAACTGTTGTTTTTACTCCTCATTGCTGTCGTTTGTAGTTGAATAGCACTGGATAACATTCATGTTGATCCTCTTTTTCTTTCTGTGGAAGTTTACTGTGATGATTCTGGGACCATGGGCCTCCCATCCAATCACAGCACTATTGGCTGCTGGTGTTAGCATCAGTGCTACTCCCTGAGTTTGTGGGGCATTCTCTTCCTCTTGTCTAGAATACAGCAGCATTCCTCTTGGAGCCAGTCTTTTCTGTCCAGACTGTGTCGATCTGATCTAACTGATGCCAAGCAGGGCAAGTTTGTATTTTTTCATCTCCGCTACCACTTGGGCTGTCTTGCCTGTCTTGTACATGGTCCTCACATTCCATGTCATGATGGTGATGGTCTTGGTTGAAAGCAGGCCGATTGGCTCTGTGGCGTCCAGGGATCTCGGGCTTTCACTACAAGGCGTCATAGCTCTCTGTGAAAGAGATTCCGCTCTGCCCAAGGCCTGGATGTCTTTTGGTTGACGTTACTGTAGCTAGGATTTTTTAACATGGTAGGATAGCTAGACTCATGCATAATCCCCCTCCTTTCACAGCTGGGCCTGGGACTGGTCATGGCTGAGCTCTAAAGCATTGGCAACTAGAGCAGATGTAAGAGTTGGTCATGTTGAAATTACCTTCACTTTATTGGTTTGTCAGAGGGAATAAGAGGGAGGAACTCGGTAGAATTCTTAGAGACATGGCTATACTCAATTATATTGCTGGAATGTTTCTCACTCATTGAAAAGGCACATAGTGCACTGATGATGAGAATGCCACCTCCTAAACCAATGATGGCCTGTTTCTTAAATCATCAGGACACAGAGACAACAACCTTAGAGAGGTCATACTAAAGGGGGAAGTACTCTGGAACTCACATAAAATATTGCTCTTTCCAGACTATACAAGAGGAATTCAGCACCAGCGGAAAAAGAGAGACCATGCGAAACAAAAGCTGTGATTACGTCAACTCAAATACATCCTGCTATTCCTGGCTAAACTTAAGGTGATGTTTCAGGAAAAGGTGCACTTTTTACACACTGGAGGTGATATGGACATTGGTGGAATAACTGCCTCTGCTCAGTGGGTCAATTAGCTGAGATAATACCCAAAATATACCAACACCATAAGAGGAAAATCCTAAGGAACAATCGGGCATATTTACAAGCCCCTATCGCCAGCACAACGTCACTTTCAGCGTTAGTGATAGGGGCCCAGCCTTATTTACAAGGCAGCGTTAAGCCACTTAACATGGCTTAATGCTGCCTTGTAAATAAGGCACCCTTTCACGCTGTGTTTAGCTTGAAAGGGGAGGGAAATGGGTGTCGCCGAGGTCGTTCCACTGCAACACCCATTGATTTTGAGGCCACCCCCTATTTACAAGGGCAGCGTGAATAGGAGGCAGCGCCAAAATTAAGACCAAGCAAAACCTGGTCTTAAACAGGTGAAACGAGGAGAAATGCTTTATTTCTCCTCCTTTTTGCACACATAGAAACAGCCAAACCCCAGTGATTGTTTATGTGCACGAAGGTCCCTCTTCCTGACATAAACAATCATTTAAAAAAAATGAAGTTTTGCAATTTATATGTGTGCTGCATTGAGCAGCACACATAGAAGTTCCAAAACAGATTGTAAAGATTGTTTATGTGAAGGAAGGGGGACCTTCCTGCTAATAAACAATCTTCTCCTCGACGCAGGTACCCAGGCACTATGGTGCAAGGCTGCCTGCATTGGCGCTAGGCAGCTTAATTTAGCGCCAGCGCAGGGGGAAACACAGGGCTGCACCATATTGTTGTAAATATGGTGCAGCCCTGGTTTCTGAAGTGTATAATCACAATGGGGTAACCCTGTGTCCCTCAGAACCTGGGTATGTAAATACCTGTAAATATACATGATGATTGCTCTATTTAACATAAAGTAATATTTTTGCAAGCACTTACTTGCCGTTGTCTTCGTGTTCCAACTGCATTGAATAGACGTGCTACTTTATGATTTATTTATTGTTTGTGAAGCAATTGCTCTTTCCCGACAGAACCATTGTAGCTTTTCATCTGGTTTCTGAAGTGGCAGAGGACGGGGTTAAGCCAGCAAGGCTGATACCACACTCTGTCACTTCATTGTAAATATGCCCCAATGTATGTCTAGCAAAAGTCAGAAACATTCAAGAGGCCAGCAGACAAGAACTTTCCCTCAGAGCCTCGAGCCCAAAGGATCACTCTTCAAAGAAGATTTGACAGATCTGAAGAAGTTTGAGTGATAGAGGGGAGATGTACGGCAACAGACAGGATTGGAGGAAGGTCTTCAAGTTAGTGAACGTGGATGTAGACAGACTTCAGAGGAGCCATAAAGCCATGAAGGCTCAACACCTGATCCATAAGGGCCCTCTGAACATCCATGAAAAAGCAACATTAAAATTGGTTGGGGTGGGGGGGATGATCATACTGAAAAGGCCTTGATTGATTGTCCTTAAACTCCCATGCCCACCCCTCTTGGGAGGGGATAGTTGCTTTTAGCATTGGCTATGGATGGCAAAACATCTTGTATTTGCAGCAGTAGTTTTGTTAAGGGGAGTTAGGAAGGAAGTGGGTGGACAGACCTTTCCTAAGTTGGGGCAACAAGCAAATATTAAGCCGTAGGGGGTTCAAGGAAAAGTGGGGAGGGGTAGGGACAAAAAGTTGGGATATTTTTGTTAGAACAATTCAGAATTACTCAGGAATGGTGAGGGGGATGCAGTGTACAGGATGAGCTCTATATCCCGATGGATGACACCCATGGCCCAACCTATTTTGCTATCCCGACATGTAAACGGCCTGGGCAGCAAAGAAAAAAAAGGAATTATAAACCAATATTTGAAGAGGGATACTCCAGACTTTGTGATGCAAAAAGAAAAACACCTAAGGGCATATTTACAAGCCCCTATCGCCATCTGAACGGCACTTATTAATGTTGTAGTGGCGATACGGGCTTAGCCTTATTTATGAGGCAGTGTTAAGCCACTTAACGTGGCTTAACGCTGTCTTGTAAATAAGGCACCCTTTCACGCTATACTTAGCGTGACAAGTGTGGGCAATGGGTGTTGCGGTGGGCGTTCCGCCGCAACACCCATTGATTTTGATGCTGCCCCATATTTACAAGAGTGGTGAAAATATGGGGCAGTGCCAAAATTAAGACCAGGAAAAACCTGGTCTTAAGTTAGGGCGTAACTAGGAGAAATGCTTTATTTCTCCTCGTTTTTGCTGTTTTTATGTGTGCTGTATTGTACAGCACACATAAATACAGCAAAACGCCATGCATGATTGTTTATGTGCAGGAAGCTGTCCCTTCCTGCACATAAACAATAATTTTAAAAATGACAAGTTGCAACTTCTATGTGTGCTGCACAAAGCAGCACTCATAGAAGCTACTAATCGCATTTAAAATTGTTTATGTGCAAGTGTCCCTTCCTGCACATAAACAAACATTCCCCACAATGCAAGCACCCTTGGACCATGGTGCAAGGCGGCCTGCATTGGCACTAGGCAGCTAAATTAAGCGCCAGTGCAGGGGTAAATTCAGGGCTGCACCATATTGTTGTAAATATGGTGCAGCCCTGCGTTTCAGAAGTGACGGAGAGCACTGTTAAGACAAGAAGACTAACACTGCGCTCCGTCACTTCTTTGTAAAGTGGGCACTGTGTGTAGCTTTTTAGGACGGGCCAGTACGTATCCCTAGTATATGCAGTATTCTCATAGGAATCTAGAAAGGTTGCACAACTATCAAGGATAAGTCCTCCATTTAAAAAAATAAGACATGGTTATTCCCCAATGGATGCTTTGTTGGGATGTAAGAAGAATGGAGGAGGCAAGCTGTCATAATAATTATTGTTTATGCACCACCTAGATTGTAGCAACGTGCCTTAGTAGAAGCAGGTAGTATTTTTCTGGAAGCAGATTCTCCACTGCATATTTTAGGAGGATGCTTCAATGATATTTTGATGCTAGACCTACATAGGACAACCATCCAACCGATGAGCCCACAGTACACCACATATCTTTCACTATTCACTAGAGCCGTAGGACTCAATGATATATGGAGGATGAAACATCCAACTGAACGACAATGGTCCTACTTCTCAGGTGCCCATAGGGTATTTTTCAGTCTAGATTACATATTCATCCCAATGGGAGAAATCCCTGTGCTGAGGGGAATAGATTTTAGGACCAGGGGAATATCAGTACACTCACCCCTAATAATGATGTGGGCAGGAGGATTGAGGTGGGAGGGTTCAACTGGAAACTAAACCCATGCAATTTGAGAGATCCAGCGGTCTTAGCATAAATTAGAGTGGACATTACACTATATTTTAAATAAAATGAAGCTATGGTGGACTCCTCATTGACATTTTGGGAGGAGTACAAGGCTTTAATGAGAGATACGATACAGAGGAGATAAGATACTGCAGAAAAAGCATTCTTTTTGCCTTGATCACCCCCATTTATGACTGATGCTGGTGGTTATTGACTCTGAAAGTGCCCTGCGCTCTGCTAGCCAGGCCCAGGCCCAGTGCTCTGTCATCTAAAGGTGTATGGTAATTGTTATAATTCTAATTGGGCAAGACAGTATATGGTAGGGCATGTAGGTTTAGAGACCCCAGTGGGCTCAATACATTTAAGTGTGCACTGCTGTATTGTATTGTATTGTATTGTAATTACATGAGGCGTCAAAGTGCTTTTTCGGTGAGTAGCAGGCTACTCCGGAACCCATAAAGGATTAGTGGTGAATTAGTATAGTGAAAATATGAAAGTAATTTGAGTGGTCAATATGTTAGCTAGTTATTTGGATTGAGAAGGATAGTGGAAGGATAGAGAAGAGAAAACGGTTTGCATTTATATAGCGATTGCTACCCCTGATAGGGGGTTGAAGTGGTTTTTTTTGTTGGCGAGTAGCACGCTACTCTGGAACCTGTACAGTGTTAGTGGTAAATTAGTACAGTGAAATATGAAAGTAATTTGAGTGGTGGATATGTTAGTCAGTTATTTGAATTGAGAAGGATAGCGAAAGGGTAGAAGAGGTAAAAAAGTTTGCATTTGTATAGCGCTTGCTACCCCTGACGAGGTGTTGAAGTGCTTTTTCAGCGAGTAGCATGCTACTCCGGAATCCATAAAGGATTCGTGGTGAATTAGTATAGTGAAATATGAAATTAATTTGAGTGGTGGACATGTTAGTCTGTTATTTGGATTGAAAAGGATAGTGGAGGGATAGACGGGAAGGATTTAGAATTTGCTGGGTTTTTTTTTGGAGCTCATAGCAGTAGGAGGCGGCCTGGCATGAGTAAAAGGGAGGTGGAGGGGATTGAGTAAAAGGGAGGTGGAGGGGAATGAGTAAAAGGGAGGTGGAAGGGGAAGAGACAGAGGGAGGATTTAGAAAGGCTTGTTTTGGGGGATTGGAATAGTAAAAAGAGGTATTAGATGATGCAAGGAGGGGTGGAGTATGGAAGAGTCTCGAAAGGGTTATTTTGGGGATCATAGTAGTGGTATGGGGTTTGGGATGAATGAGAGAGTGGAGGTAATGGATATATTGATAGAGGTATAGGGTGAGAAATAGGCTAGTGCATTGGAAAGAGTAGTAGAAAGTGGTTTGAGATGAGTCAGAGAGTTGAGCTGGAGGATATATTGAGAGCAGTATAGGGTGAAAATAGGATAGTGCATTGGATATGCTGAGTTAGAAGAAAAGTAATAAATAAGTAAAGTAATTAATATATAGATACAAAAGAAATAAAGATATAGATCCATGAGTACATAGAAGGTAAAGAGATGCATAAAGGAAGGTATGTAGATTAAAGATGCATTAAATTAACTCTGCCTTTCAAGTGCTGTTGTACTTAAAATTAGTTTTATTTATTTTTATATACATATATATTTGTTTTGTAGGTCAATAGTGAAGCAATTGTAGATAAATAGTTATGTACATGTTAAAAACAGAATAATGTAACTATCAGTTATATATACATTTGTTAAGCAGAACTAATGAATATCTATATATAATACTTTTCTTAAACATAAGTATTCTACACGTTTATACAAAACAGTGCACATATATAGGTACATATCTATAGTACAAATAAATGCTTATATACAGAGAGATATGCTGTATATTTATCTGTTTGCGTATGGTGGTTATGTGGGGAAGAGCTAATTCTTGAGTAGTTTTCTGAAGATAATGTGGTTATCTGTGGATCTGTGTACACCTTCCTGACACTCCCATGTTCCCGGGATTGGATGATTACGTGTTGCAGCGGAGGGACACCTTCCTGACACTCCCATGTTCCCGGGATTGCGTGATTATGTGTTGCAGCGTAGCAGCGTAGCGTAACAGAGCGGAGCAGGGACGCTAGAGATCCGAGACCTGCGAAATCCGTGAAATTCAAGAGGGAGAGCCGGCAAGTGACCGGCAAGCGACCGGCAAGTGTTACCAGCCCTGCAGTGAAACATTGCCGGCGTAGCGAAGGGGTTTGGTGAGCAAGCAGAGCAGAGGCCGTGAACCCGGGGGGCCGCGATTTGCAAAACTGCCGCATGGAGGAGGAGGCAGTGAGGCGGCTTACCTCCACTCGCAGGAAGCAGACGGCAGCAGTGTGCGAGACAGAGGCAGAGGCAGAGACAGAGTCGGCAGTGAGAACGCCTGCGAGGACGCCAGCGAGGACGCTAGCGAGGACGCCAGCGTGGACGCTTCTACATAGGGTGAGTGCCCTGTTTGCGAGCTCTGCGCTTGGACGTTTTGGACATTGTGCGACCCCTTGCTCACAGGTCCTTGTGCGTCCGGATTCACATATAAAAAAAAAAAAAAAACCTGCAAATTAAAAAAATCGGCAGAAATAACTGGTTGTACCGGTTGTACTGAATTGAGTAACGTGGGTTGCAAAGCAAGAGGCAAGCCCTGGAAGTTTTGGAGGTTCTGCCGCATTTCACCACCGTGCAACACAGTGCTACACTGTCTGGCAGTGCCCTGCGGCCCTTTTCGTATTGTCTGACGCTAACCGCAGCTTGTCAACTCTCGGCAAATAAGCAAGTGAGCAGCCGGGAATGAACGAGTAGACGAGTGGACAAGTGAACAAGTGAAGTCAAGCAGGTTAAGCAGGGGCGGGCAAAGAACCCTAGAGGAGATAGGGGTTCAGCTGTTTAAGAATTTAGATAACTTACCAGCCCGTCATTATCAGGAAGACATTTCTGAAAAAATTGATAAGCCCAGTGCACGGGCGGCATATGAGGCACGGATACAAGTCTTTTAAATCTTCCCCGTACATAATGAGATCTGGTCGACAGCGAGGGGTACCGCCCAGATCCCAATCAAAACGGCGGCGAAAGAATGAAGATTGTTTAGATACGTGTGTTGCCACAATGAAGTGCACTTCAGAAGAAGTTCCCCTGAATGTATCAGCTACATTGGCAGTCACTCCTAAAAATTCTGCTCAAGATTTTAAAAATCAAGTCCATCTTAACCAACTGTCCATCAAAGGCTTCTTTAAGCAACCGCAAAAACAGCAACAAAATGTAAAAAAGGACAATGGTAATGGCTCCTTAGTATCCCCATCATCATCTACTAGTATAAAGAGAGACTGTTCAGTGGAATCGTGTGCACTACTACATTCTCAGTTGTCCTCAGTAATAGAGGTGATAAAAGCTGATAGCGAATTTCAACTTAAAAGTGAAAATCTTGGCCCAGGAATGCTGCCCGCGACTTCGAAACTAAAACCGTCTGGCCAGTTACAGTGTAAAGCACAAATTCATGTGCAAGACCATGTTTTACAATCTTTTGCGGCATCCATGGCTGATGTCTCTTTATCTGTAGCTCCAACCGGACGAAAGGAGATTTTTAAATCACAGGATTGCAGCCAGAGTGTGACTGGTTCAGTGATTAATATATCTTCTGGTTTGGATCAAAACCTAAGTGACAAGGTCTTCTTGTTAGCCTCAGTTGCAAATGAGGCAGAAAGTAATAGGGGGAGACAAATATCGATACCAGAGATACCAGAGATATCATCTAGCCCCAATTGCCTAAATGACCCAGAAGGTAACATAAGGTTATTTAACCCGGATCAGTCAAGCATAATCCAGGAAAACAGCTTCACTAACAACAAGTCATTACTGGTTCCTGGTAATGTCAGAGCTGAGAATGTGCTCATTCCAAAGGAGCAAAGTAAATTTACACAAGCTCAAGCACATGTAGTCTCAAATAATCTGTTCAGCTCGGTTGACTTATCATTACTAGCAAAATTTGATGGGAATTATCGGGCCAGATCTGGCGATATAGAAAACAATTCTTCTAGCCCAAATCGTGGAATATGGGAGAGTCTACTTAAAACAATGGATTCCATCACTAACGCTCTAAATTTTCATTCAGACAAATTAAATATTCAAGTTGATTTACTAAATACATTGGCTATCCACGTAGTTGGAATTGATGCAAAACTTCTCCAAATGGCTAACTTGATAACCAAAGCTCAATCAAACAAGGAGAATCAACTAGTAACTTGTACTTGTGTGCAACTGATTGACAAAATCTCAGATTTACCGTCAATCGTCAGTTCTATGGTTCAAGAAGTAAAATTGATGTCGGGTAGAATGGTTGAAAATAAAATAATTCTTAATGAAAATAAAATCAACACATTTATGGCAACAAATCATTTGAATCCATCAGGATTGAGTAATGTAGAAAAGACTGTGAATCTTCAGGAAAAAGAGAATAGTGGAAATCAAATTACAAAAGTAAACTATTCAATGGGCAAAAGTCAGCATCAAAGCTCAACTAGGATAAATGTTGCAGATAAAAAGATCAACTTACAAATGACGACATTATTCTGAAAATGACTGAGATATCTCAAGATGAGTTCGAAAGATCTGAATCTAGGGAACAAACAATATTGGATGAGCTCAACATCTTACAAACTAAAGCAAATCAAACATCATGTGCTACTTCAAATCCAGAGGTTGTGTCAAAAGGGCAAGAAAAAGATTAAGGAAAACCCACAATAAATTAACTAAGGAAAAAAAGTTATTAGGGATGCCGCTTATAAAGAGCCCAAAGAGCCTAAACAGCCCGATGGAAAGGAACTATTTCCGATTTTTAGATCTGTGGAAGCACTTGGGGACAAAACAATGGTTGACCAAAAAGTTCAGGTTACTGGCCTCCCTGCCCCAGACGTGACCAACGATAGTATATGGTCCAACATTTCTGTTCTATCAAAGTAAGGGGTTATTGAACGAGACCAGTCAATTAAAGAAAAGGTCAAACAGTGTGGAGAACAAAATATAATTACACAGAAAATCATAAATAATGTCATTAATCAGAAATGTAATGAGTACATCACTGAGCAATCAATTATTCTCGATCAAAACATAACAGAGGTTCCTGTTCTAGGAAAATCGGCACTTTCAGTCTTGGTACCTACAATTGGGATGGGGGATCTAATCTGTCAAATAAATAAAGAAAAAACAGAAGTTATAGATTTCTCACATGAGTCCAAGAAAGTAGTCTTCTGTCCACAGTATATCACAAGAGGCCCTTACGACATCCTGAACCGCGGCAATATTTAGAAACTATTGAATGCAATTGCTGATTTGAAGGATGTAATCTCAGACGATTTAGAATCAGTTGAGTTTAAGAAAGATCACAATAATCTCAATAATGAAATAACTGTAACAACTTGGCAAAATGAAGAAATCATCAGCAAAATTATAACCAATAACAATCAATTTGAGAAATGGGGCATCAAAGTTTGGAGAATCTCTGGGACTCAATACCCGACTTTGTTGATTCCGACGAAGACATCTTGCAGTTCGGACTTAAAGATCAGTGTGCAGAATTCGAGACCTGGTACTCAAGTTAGAGTTCTGAAAGGTGCCTCAGGTCCATCAACAAAGTTAAACTTGTCGTTTGGGATCAAGATTAGGAGTTGTCAACCAGGAACTCGAATATGTGAAGAGTCAAAGAAAGAAATAGCTCCGGTCGAAGATTGGAGTTGGCTCCCGACAACATGGCAAAAGGAAGCCCTGTGAAGTATGATTGATGCCTAAATTCCCTTAATAAAGTACCAAAACTTTTTAAAATTTGTTCTTGGAATATAAATGGCTTTAAATCACTTCTTGAGGACCCTGATGCAATTAGTTTCCTTAGGGACTTCGACATACTAATGTTCCAGGAAACTTGGAATATGGATTGTGAACCCCTTATTGGTTATTTTGAATATTCAAATGTGGCTCGCCGAAAGGCCTCTTTTGGTCGTGCCAGTGGTGGCCTTTCCACTTATGTTTTTTTGAATTTGGATGTTAAACATTTTGAGATTGATTTTCAGGTAACATGGCTACAGTGTATTAAATTAGTTTTTAAGCAACCTATTATTTTTTAAAATATTTATATAAGTCCAAAATATAAGGTTAAATCTACCCAACTTTTGAGCTTGTGGGAAATAGTAAAAGTGTTGCACTACGACCATTTAGGTTCATCGATAATTATTTCTGGTGATTTTAATATGCACTTGTTTTCTTGTAATAGGCCGAATATACACTCGAAAATTCTGTCCCAGTGGATTAATTCCCAGTTTATAAAATTTAATCTCAGGATATTGCAAGACGACGATCATACACCGACATTCAAAAAAACGGGTAATCCATCTATTATTGATTACTCTATAATCTCTGAGAATCTGTTAAATTTGCTTCAAAGCTATTGTGTAATACCGAGGATAGAGAGTGATCACAATCCTCAAATAATCTCCTTGGCTCTTTCTCTGGATCAATTACCTGATACAAGAATAATGAAAATTGCTCCCACTCCTTTTAATCTTAAAAGGTTAGTATGGAATGAGAGAAATGAAAAGGCTATATTGGAAGCTCTAGCTCTTTTAATTTCAAAAGCTCAAGACGCGATAGTTGAAGGAAAGTCTATGGTTGATCTCTGGCCCTGTTTGTGTTCCGCTCTTTTGGATAATTTTATTAGTCCGACAACATCAAAAGGTGCGACTATGATATTAAAAAAACCAGGGTGGTTTTCAAACCGGTTGCTCTATCTTAAAAGAAGTCTTAATAGAGCAACAAGAGCACTGTATAGAAAAGCGAATGGAACACTTAATTTCCTTGGGTCTCAACAACTTAATCAATTAAAAAAGCGATATAAGAATGAAATATGGAAGGCTAAACAAGCCTACTATGAAGGAATATGGTCTAAATTAAATTTTTCGTGTAAAATTAAAGATTCAAAGTCATTCTGGGGTATTATTAATATTCTTGAACTTGGAAATAATAGAGGGAATAGTGCCAACATTGAAGAATCGAGATGGGCAAATTTTATATATGATCTTTATGTTGCTCCCTCGGTTCCCCAGTCTGACCCCAATAAATTTGACCCTGCTTACCATAACATGCAAGAAAAGATAAAGGATGGAGGGCTGGGCTTAAATGCCCTTGACCCACATAGTCTATTGGACAAAGAGCAATGGTCGGTAGAGAAAGTTAAAAAAGCAATAAACAAAATTAGATCGAATGGAGCCCCCGGTCCGAACGGAATCCCTAATATAATTTTTAAAGCAAATCTCAAGTATTGGCCAGAGGTTTTAACATTTCTATTTAATGACGTTCTTAAATCTGGTTCCGTTCCTGAATCATGGCAAGGAAGTATTATTCAGCCGATATATAAAACGGACCCCAAGACAACCCTGCAAATTATCGTTTAATCGCCCTAACGGATGTAGAGGCAAAAATATTTGCAAGTTGTCTTCTGGAAGATCTGGAAGCTTGGGCTTTAAGGAAAGATTTAATTCCAAATTTACAAACTGGTTTTAGAAGAGGGGAATCGACAAGTACGAATTTGATTTTATTAACTTTATTGGGTGATAGGGCCAAATATAGGAAACAAAAGTTGTATATTTGTTTTATTGACTTAAAAGCCGCCTTTGATTCAGTACCACGAAATCTGTTATGGCCGAAGCTATTGAATTGGGGTATACCTAATATTTTATTAGATATGATCAAATTGTTATACTCCAATACATAGGTACAGATTAAAGTCGGCGATGGAAGAAATACAACTCGCCGTCTTGAGACCAATACTGGACTGAAACAAGGCTGTGTTTTGGCCCCTTGTCTTTTTAATCTTTTTATGTCTGACCTTCCAACTCATATAAAGCATGTTAATGCCCATTCACCCACTATTCTAGGTAAGGAGATCAAATATCTACAATACGCTGACGATACTATTTTATTGAGCCAATCCGTTATAGGTCTAAAAAGATTAGTTGACTCTTTTAATCAATATGTTTTTCAAAATGGACTTAAAATAAACACTAAAAAGACAAAAATAATGACTATAGGGAAAACCAAAGTAGGATTGAAAGAATGGAATATTAATGGTTTGGTCATTGAATGTGTAAAATCATATAAATATTTAGGAATCACATTTGATGATAATATGTCGTTTAAGCAGCATTTTAGTAACCTCGAAGCTAAGGGAACATCATTATCATTTGCTTTTAGAAAATTGAGGGATAAGCTATCATGCCCAAATCATGAGCACCTGTTGAAGGTCATGAAAGCAAAGTTGATACCATCCTTGGATTATGGTTCGATTATCTTCCGTGGTAAAGATGCAAAAATTCTTGACAACATTGAAATAAATACCTATAAATCAGTCTTTAGGATTCCTAGATATATTGGTCGTGCCAATGTAAGACTAGAATTTGGTCTGAAAAGACAAACATTGGCACGACAATCGACATTTTTTAAATCCTTATTATCATTGTCTCGTGCTGAAGAGGGTTCCCTTGCAAATCAGTGTTGGCATGAGATGATGAGAAGTGAGTATGCGAGTAGCTGGAAACATTCTTAAGTGAGTGTTTACGTAATTTTGAATGTCCAAACCTAGAAGAAGAAATTAGGAGCAAAGTTGTTTACAAAAAACCAATAAATCAATCAGCCATTTTATTATCGATCTTAATAGATAAAGACGAACTTAGGAAAAAAAATCATTCATGGTCAATTGCAAACTCTTTTAGCAAATTGGTACCCCAACCATATTTGTTGTTCCATTTAAAACTTTTAATTAAGAATACATTTATGTTATTACGGTTTGGGAGATACCCGACTAAAGACGGAATTCCAAAATGGGAAAATAAGTGGCCATCCAGTCTTTGTAGATTATGTGGTTCTTGTGAAGAAACCTTAGTGCATATAGTAACTTTATGCCCCCAATTGCTAGAAGAGCAGAAATCCATTTTAAAATCTATTTTTACTGAATTGGGGGTAAGAACTTGTAGAAATGCTATTATCACATGCCTCAATGGGGCCTCGGCTCGTTTAATTTCCCGATTTGTTAAGGTTATCCTTATAGCTGAAAAGAAATTTTTGTCTTATGACGATTCTGCTTAATAATGAATTATCATTGAATTAGTTAATTAAACATTTTACAGAGAATAAATGTTTAATGATAGTGGGGATTTTATAATATGGAGGTTGGCTCAAATGTATTTTGTTTCGGCTGTATTTGTTTGTCGCCACTTACAACATTACAAAGTATTTTTAGGGCTATGCATGGTACATTTTAAATTATAGCTGCTAAGGGCTGCTAGCACATATGCACTTTATTTTGGACGTTAGCGTAATTGTACTTTTGCTGCTCTTTTATATTGATATAAAGGGTTTTTGGGGTAGTGTCCGTATATTTTAAATTATAGCTGCTAAAGTCTGCTCGCACAAATGCACTTTATTTCCAATGTTAGCCCAAATGTACTTTATTACGGCTGTTTCTCTTTTGCTGCTACTTATATTGTTACAAAGTATTTTTAGAGTAATGTACGGTATACTGTAAATTACAGTTTCTAGCACAAAGCACTTTATTTTTTAGATTGTCCTCCATTGCTGCTAAAAGAATTATGTTGAGGTTAATTTGTAGAACTTGCTTGGTTATAATTTTACACTGTAGTCGCTAAACAAATATGAATGGATTATGAATTTGTTTGTATTTTTGTTTTCTCTTATTTTAAATTTCATTTTGTACGTGGATTTTGCTGATTTTAACGATTTTAATTAAACAACAAATAAATTATAACCTACCTGTGGATCTTATGTTGTGGGGTAAAGAGTTCCATAGATTGCCTGCTTGAACAGAGAATGATGTGCCACCCATTGTTTTTTTCTTGTATCTTGGGATTTTGAGGCGAGGTGCCACTCTAGAGCGGAGGTTCCTTTGTTGAATGTGTTTGGTTATTTTATTCCTGATGAAGAGCAGTCCTGTTCCATGTATCGCTTTGTGAGTGATACAAAGGAGCTTGAACATGGATCTTCTGGCAATCGGTAACCGATGCATGGCTTTCAAGGCAGGGGAGATATGGTCTCGCAGTTTTATACGTAAGAGTAGTCTGGCAGTCGAGTTCTGAATCCGTTGTAGTCTTTTCATGGTTGTTAAAGGTAATTTATGGTAGAGGCTATTGGCGTAATCGAGTTTGGACAAAACAAGGGAGATGGTAGCCTGGACCTTTTGTGAAAATCCCAAATGGGGGAAGATTCGTCGCAGAGTTTTTATAGTAACAAAGCTTGATCTTGCTAGTTTGTCTACTCGGGCATTCATCAATAAATTGGAGTGCATGGTCATTCCGAGGTTTCTTACTTACTGTGATATTTTAGGTGGTGTTCCCAGATCATCAGGCCACATGGTGAGTGGGTCATAATGTTTCCAATTGCCACCCATGAGTATTTCCTTTTTGGAAGCATTCAATTTGAGATGTCTCCATGTCATCCATTGATCCACAGCTCTGAAGCAGCTGAAAATTGGTGAGTTTCCAATATCTTTGGTGTATTGCAGTTGAAGGAGTATTTGCACGTCATCTGCATAGTTACAGCACGTGAGGTGAAATTGATTGATCAGTGCCGGTAATGGTGGTGTCTGGTGTCATTTAAAAGCCAGGCCTGCTTTGCAGGCTGGCTTTAAAATAAAACTATGTCCAAATTCAACTTTGGAATTAAAAGCACTTCCAAAGGCCAAAACTACCTTTTGATATCTTATGCATCACCCCTAAAGTCTACCCTAGGTGTCCCAAGGGTAGCGTGCAATGCTATAAAAAGCAGGGACAATATAAAATATGTTTTATATGCTCTGGTAGGGAAAAACAATCAAAGTCGTTTTTGCCTATCATAGTGTTGCTAGCCCCACAGGCTAACATGGGAAGGCTTTATTAAACTTAGTAAAGTCTATCTTTCCTTGGGAGCTAACTAGCAAAATCATTCAGATTATCAAAATAATGGTTACAAGGAATCCAGCAACTTGCCACAGTCAGATTTATTATAACCATTACAGAAAAGTAGCTTTAGAACTTACTATCTTGAGGTTACCTAAAGCGCCCCTATAGCAGCCTCTTCTGATAGGTCAGCCTTTGACAGCCTGAGCCAAGTTGCTCCCTGTGTAGGTGTGAAGAGCCTGGGGCTGAAATAATACAGCCATTTAATGAGAGCAGATTTGCTTCCTGGAGAAGCCAGGGAGAGGAAGGGGCTGGGGAGATAAGCTGGACTTCAAAGGAAGGAGAACAGATGTCACAGGACCCGGTCCAGTCCCCACTTCCTTGATTCCCAGCCAGATGAGCACCCCCTGCCCACTAGTTTAGGAGAGGGACTGGAAGTGTAGTGAGTCGTTAGCCACACCTTTGGGATAGGCTACACACACACACACCAAGGAGAGATTTTCTCTATTTTGATTTTTGTGAAAACAGTGCATTCTGGATTGAAAGTTTGCCACAATTCGCAGGAAGTGGTCTTAGCAGAGGGAGGTAATTTACCTCTATTGGTTGGGGTGTCCTTACCACTTGCCAGTTAAGTATGGGGTATAAATAAGGGTCAGCTGCAGGAGCTCCTCAGAACACTGCCTGGAACAAAAGAAGGGGAAGGGCTGCCCTGCTGGACCCTTGGACTGCACCAGAGAAGGCTTGCACTCAAAAGGACTGTACCTGCTGCACCCTCAAGGCTCCACAAAGAAAGAACCATGCCTGACTCAAAGGAAAACGAGTGGACTTACTAATCAAAAACAGGTGCAACGGAGCTGGAAGAAGTCACTTGCAAGTCCAAAGAAAGGATCACCCCAACTGACCAGTTTCAGCTGGATTTTACCTGGACTGTGTAGGGACATTGTGGGAAAATGAGTCCTAGCATCCAAGAGGCAATCCAGAGTCTCTGAACCCTTGGACTGAGCTAGTGGACACCTATTTTTCTCAAAGAAACCAAGAAACTACAAGATCTGCGAAGACATAAACTTTCTGCAAAGTTTTGTTGAAAAGCTCCAAGAAGAGACCGGCTCAGCGACCAGAGTAAAGTCGCCAACGTCGACTCATGAATTGGCCTGACCTTGCTGGTTTTTCCTGGTGAAAGCTCTGAAGCTCCCTGCCGTCAACATCAAGGACTTCCAGAGACACAACGAGGCATCCTACTGCAGCAGGCTGCCATGAGCCGAAGGGCGGAGTTTGTGGAGGTCCGCTATGTGGAATTCCGTGAAGTGACCAAAAAACTCTGCCACGCTACGTAGAGTTCCGCTAGCATGTGAAGTGCGTTAGGTCACGCAATTCGTACTGATTTTTGGCGCTAGATGATTGTCCCGCACTAGAAAATTAGCGTGAACAGCACCTTGCACAGAGCAAGAGGGTGCTGTATCTTTCTGCTGCTCAAGTAGATATCCTACTTGAGCGGCAGCTTCCTCAACGTGAAAGGATGGTTTCTCAACACGAGCAGTCGTGAACATCCACAACTGCCCGGGTTGAGAAATCTCGCTGGGAGGTGGTTTAGCATTTGATTTTCCTCGGTCGTGCTCACTGACGGATCACGAGTGAGGAAAAAACTTTGCTCCACTTTGCGGAGCAGAGTTTTTCGCAACTCTGCGTGGCGCAAAGACACAGATGGCTGTAGCCAGGGTCGGACTGAGACAGAAAAGAGACCTGGGCACCAAAATTAATGTGACCCCAATTAGTGAATTGGAACGTTAAAAAAATGGCCCATATTTCCAGTTTTGAACTTCTAAAGTCATGCTATATATGTGTTTTGCGAAATATGACAAACTGCATGCATTTGAGCCTGCTGCATGCAATGTTTGTTTCAATAACAGTGAAATTAACAGTAAAAAACAGACTAGCAGACCATAAAACAGGCCCACAAACAGCCAAAAACCGTCCCACACACTGACTTGTCAAACCGGTCATCTTGCAATGCCTGATTGCCCTGTAGGTCACTCAAACCCTGGCTGTAGCAAAACGAGGATTGCAGATTGAGTCCACTTTGGCATTCATAGGCTGAATATGTATCTTGGCTGGCATGATTTGGTGAGTGATACTATATCTTGTGGGATCTCTGGAGCTAGGATAAAACATTCACTATTTTGATCTGTCCGAAAAGCCATGAAAGCACACAGCAATTATGCAGATAATTGACTGGGGTTACTGTGCCTAGTCAGGTGAAATTAATTATTTATTTGCATATGATGTGAAGAAAAAGCTATGGCATGGTTCCAATTAAATATAAGCTCAATATACATTAATCTGCTTTAAATCTGATTATCCCAGAAACATTTGTGAGTAGGGCACTACTTTAACCAATCAAAACAGCATAAATGGTTTAGTGAAGGTGGCCATCATCGAATTAAAGATTCACTAGTCAAGCTCGGAAGTCACATAGGAATATTTTTAACTTCTAAGGGCCTGATTATGATGTTGGATGGACCTGAGTCCGTCCGACATCGTTCTGGAAGTGGGACCGACCGACCTCCTGTCAGCATTCTCAAACCAGCAATTAGGATTGGTCGCAATCCTATTCTTCACAATGGGAGCATGCATTCTGAATGTTGTAAAGAGCAGAGGTGCAGTTCATCCCTGCACCCGGTGGCAGGCACCTTAAGGTGCCTGCCACCGGGTTCAGGGATCAACAGAGGGGCACCGTAGGTGCCCCCTAGGCTCCATCCGGCGGCCTTGCAACCATGGGGGCCCTGCTGGGGGACCCCAAAGTCGACTTCTGACAGCCTTTCTGTGTCGGAAAGGCCGGCACAGAAAGGCTGTCTGAATCCGACATCACAATCCCTCTGGCGGAAAAAGCTGCCCTTGGGATTACTGAAGGCATTCCGAATGGCAGACGGGCGTGCCCGTCGGAAGCCAGTCAGAATGTCCAGTTGCATTCCTTTCCGACCGACTCCATCCTGATGGGTCGGTCGGAAAGGAATCCAACTGCCTGATTAGGATGCGGTCGGAACGGCTGCGACCGACGGTCGGAGCCATTTCTGACTGCATTCTAATCAGGCCCTAAATGTTCATATAATATATGGGATTCTTCAATCTCTATATAAACGCTTGTCTCCAATAGCTTTATAATCATCAGTTACACTGAATAGTCCTCAGAACTTGACTGTAATAAGTTATTATAGTCAGGTCTGATGTCACAATAACTGCTTTCACAGCCAGCAGCCAGGTGAAAGGCAGAGCAGGTCATGGAGCAGCTGTTTAAAACAAAGAAAATGGAATGTTTTTCTTTTTCAGGTCTATTTTTCTAGCTTAAAGTGACTGGCAGAAGTGACATTATTATTTTTTGCATTCCTTCGATTATTATAGAAACTTTAGAATCTTTCTGCATGTTTCTGCACATTCTGAACTTCTGCAGCTTTTTATAAAAAAAATTGACTTGTATTGGACTGTTTCTGAAATCTTTTTACAACAAATATCTTACAGGTTTTTGATGTGTTTAATTTGGCCCTAGAGGTTCTATTTTTATTCTTCATGTTTGCACACATGCACTCTCTTTCATTTGAAAGATCTATCCACCAAAGTTTTAAGTGGTTTGTTGGAAAGGTGATGGTGAGATCATGCAGTGGCGTCAGACGCAAACAAAAAGTGTTGGGGAGGGTAAAGGGGGGATGACGGTGTGGTGGTTTAATAATAATTTTAAAAAAGACTTATCTGAAGCTGCCAGCCACCTCACGCCCCAGTATTCCTTTGCTTCCTGCTCCCGGCAGACACTGGGACAGCATCCGAGACTCCCTGTGCAATCCCCGCGCTGCTCTCATGCTATTGCCAAGCATGAGAGCAGCGCTGGTATTGGCCTGAGTGGGCTGGTTTAACGCTCGCTCAGGCAGAGGGAGTCTGTGCTGTTTCTCCAACCCTGTTGTGCAATACGGATGAGTTGGAGAAACCGAACTCTAACTGTGCATGTCTGTTTGGCCGCCATAAGATGACCGGCCAAACGGACATGCACACTGAAAGTGTGCATACCACTCCATTCCGCCTCCATCCCATTACCCAGTCCCACCCCTCCCTAAACACACTGGCTCAGCCAGTAGCTGAAAAACAAAATGATAATAAAATATTGTTTTATTTTTCAGCTGCTGGCTCTGAGCCAGTGGGGTGATGCTCCTCCGCTATTGCGGAGGAGCCGCCACTGTGATCATGTATCATATGGGATAAAGTACCCCAGCCGTACATGATAAGGATACTGTAAGTCACCTTAGAGTTACATAGCTCTTTAAAGGAACTCAGCCTCGTTCCTCTATAGGGTTATGGAACTCCTCGGTGGCTTGCAATATCCTTATAATGTTCAGCAGGTGGTACTTTATCTCTTATATGTTTGACATCTCATCTAAGGTAGCGAGAATATTGGGCTCATCTCTGGAAGTCGGAGCACACAGGGAAATATTAATGTGAGTGCTTGCTGGGGCTCACCTCTTTATTGTATGGTGCCCGTTATCTTGGTTGATGATAAAGATTTCATATTATGACCTCAAATGAAGTATTGATTGATCTTGGTGTAAAGACTAAAATAAATAGTTTTTTTTATAATCACTATTCTACACTTCCTTTTGTCGATGGTAGTATATTTGTCACTATGGTGGAAGGAAAAGCAAAAGATACAAAATTCCAGAGTCTAACAAGCATTGGCAATGCCTATATGTCTGAATTTAAAAGAATTTTGCATGATAATGCGAAGCATTTAAAGTAAATAGCATGGGAATGAATCTGTATTTGTGTACAAGCAAAGAGCTGTAAAATAATATTGGTGCAGGTTAAAACGTCAGGCCAGACCTAAAACTCCATGTAGGTTAATGACTGCCTTTCTCCCATCAGTGATGCTGCCAGAGACAAAAAAAACAACATAAATATCTAGTAATCTAAGACAGTTTAACAGCATTACAATATCATGTGTGTACCCCTGATTCCAACTCAGTCAGCTGGATAAATAAACAAAATTATCACAGCTTTGAGGAGGGTAAGCACTTTTTTGTGAAAGCACACAACTTCTGCCCAACTAAAGCATGTGCTCCTGGCTACCAAAATATGGGCGGAGCCAAAGCCCCTGTCAAGTACTGCTCACATAATTGTCTAGCAACAGCTGTGCTGTCAAGCAAGACCATAAAAAGGGTCAGGGACGATTTTCACCATCATCCCCAGTTAATGAAAAATTGGTCCTCTCGAAGGACGGCCATGATAATGAAACACATTATAAGACGTAATCCAGTCCACTAAAACCAATTTTGACTCCACACACCCTGACATTCCTCAAATTAGAGTAGACATGAGCAAACTGACCCTGAGGATTTCTGTGGCAGAGGCTAGAAATAGTAACTTTATGAATATGTCCCTTCAAAAACAATGGGACAGTTTTGAAAGTCAAACAGATAGAATAAATTCACATAGTAGGAACATAGAAACATCTAATTATGGGTTGCTTTGCACATTGCTGATGTGGAAACAGGAATGTTAATGGCTTAATGATCTTTTACGTGTTTTGCAATGTGTTGTGTTCCCCATAGTTTCACAGCCAACACGTGTTTCGTAGAAATGACCATATCTGTGATAAATATAAGCACAAATCTGAATTTGGGGCAACACTAATAAGAAAAACAAACGGTATTATGAGCCTTCAATACTGAAACGTGTATGTTAAATAAATACTGATGTTATCCACCATTCAAAAACAGTGGGGCATATTATCAACGTGATTATCGCCGCTTTAGCGGGACTTTTTCCCGCTAAAGCGGCGATAATTCAATCGCCCTATTAGCAAGCTGTCGCTAACTGCTGTTAGCGACAGCTTCTAGGCGATAGCGACCTGGTTGGGTGCCGCTTTGCATGCCAGCGATATTTATCGCTAATGGCATGCAAAGTAGGCATTCCCAACCTAAAAGCGACTGGAAACAGTCGCTAAGGTCGCTATCGCCTATTAGCGAGGCAGGGGAGGTGATTAACGAACCAGCGCTAAACACGTTTAGCGCTTGTTTGTTAACGCCTGGTCCAGACCTGACTTAGCCATGTAATCCAATGGGAGGTGGATTACATGGCTAAATCCCCTCGCCCTATTAGCAAGCTAACACTGGTCACAGTGCGAATATCGCTTGTTTTCAAGCGATATTCACACTGTTCTCCAGGGTTTCTATCGCTTTGGAGATAAGCGTTGCTGATAGCACGCTATCTCCGCGATAGAAACCTGCGATAGCCGGCGATAATTATCCTAGCGCTAACTGCGCTTAGCGATAATTATCGCCGGTTATTGCTAATAGGCCCCAGTGTTCCAAACCCGATAGATAAATAATATTAATTGCTTTGAGACTTGAAAAAGCGCTTCTTTTCACGAAACAGGTGTCGGCTGTGCAATTTTGGAGCAATTTGTTGTATTTGTGATGGTTGAAAATGTTCTTTTCGAAGAACTGATGTGGAATCATTCATGGAAACAAAATGAACTTGTAAATTCAAAGCTGAATGACAAGTAGAATACTACCCTGATTATAATTACTGCGCAGTTTCATGAACTTTAATTCCGGGAGATAATGATAATGGACTGTGGTCCCTCCAAAAATGTGCTATTTCTTTTTTTATATTTTGTTATCATTCTGAGCATGCATTTCTATGTTTCTCTGAGTGGTACGTAATAGGTATTTAGTTAACTGCACACCAGAGAATGCTCCCCAAGCGGGCATCACTTGGTTCTTCTGAGCCCTTTTGCTTTACTTCGACACACAGTCTCTCATCTTGTCCTTTTCCCAGTCATCAGATGTGATTCTATTTAGAGAAAAGAATACCTGCACACCCTATCCTCAGCAGCTAGGAGGATGACCCATCTCTCTCTACCTACTTTCACAGAAAAAGCCGGGCACAACCCTCGGCATTGGAAACAGTTTATTTGTTTGAAAAGATGATGACTAGTGTCTCAAATGGCATAGGAAAATACATTCATGTGAGCCATGGGAACGGTTTAGCTAAAAAAAAAAAAGATTTAATGATTGAGTGATGAGCCATTGAGGGCACATGCTGCTATTCTCTCGAGATGACATTGTGAACCAAACTGCACAGACCACAGATCTTCTCTGTTGTGCTGGACAGAACACTGACCATGACTGAATATGATGAAGCAATAAGTCTTGATAAAGCCCTAGATAACCATCCAGAATAGAGCGTAACAAGTGTTGGCTGAACCTCTTTAAGAATGATGAATTGTAACTCAAGACCATTGGAAGATTAAAGCGTGCATTGCGCTGAAATAAGCACTCTGTATTATTTTCTAGAACTCATTTGCTTACCGAACAGAATGTATAAAGCAGGATATATAAGGTGACTATAATCAGTTGTACTCCACATACTGCTCCTCAGTCTGTCAATCCTTTGTTCCTTCTGAAACCTTTGGCACCCTGTTTAAACTAATTCTCAAGTCTTTGTTTTTTTCTCTTTTAACACGTCTGTTTCAAAATACACTTCATGGCATGCCTTCTATGTGGTTTACTCCTGTTTGCTCCAAATTATAACAATGTCATAATAGAGTTTTATCATTCTTTAAGAAGTAATATTTTTCTTTATTATTCCTGGATGAGTGGAATAAAAGGTCATTACTAACTGAGTATCCTGCACAAACTCAGCTGGCTTCACTGAACACTCAGATGTTTCAGTAACGATCCAAGCTTTCAGTATTGAAATGCCCCCAGAAACCCAGAATAGCCTCTACCTCATACTCTAGGGGACGATATACCATAGTGGTTGGGTTTGCAGGTTTAACTCATGAAACATACTACAGAGTGAACCTTCCAGTTAGTAAGCAGAACCAAATGTAAGGCAGAGGATCACTTTAGATGAGTGATGATAAATGGAACCACAAACCGGGATAAAAATTTGGAGTAAGAACGCGGGATACAAAGTTGTGTAGTGGAAAGCCAAATCTTATCCCCATTTTGATACTGTAAGAAATCAGGGGCATATTAGCAAGACCCACGTTAAAATTATCGCCGTTTTAGCGGCAGGAAACTGCCGCTAAAACGGCGATAATGGGCTTGCTAATATGCGTTATAGAATTCCAATAGAAGCCCAGGTTAGATGTGCAGGACATCTAACCTGGGCTTCTATTGGAATTCCATAACGCATATTAGCAAGCCCATTATCGCCGTTTTAGCGGCAGTTTCCTGCCGCTAAAATGGCGATAATTTTAACGTGGGTCTTGCTAATATGCCCCCAGGTTATTAGTTGTGAGTTCCACTCAATTAATAAACACAATCCTTGCCAGGGTGGGCAACACAAATCACTAAATAAACATGTGCTTAACCCTCTGGTAGCTTGCTACAAAAGCATTCAGGCTTAACTTAGAAGCAATGTGTAAAGTATATATGCAGCACTCAAACACTAATAAAGTGAAAACACAACACAAGAAAATTGCCAAATCAATTTAGATAGAGTAAATTTTAATCAGTACAATTACAGCAATATGACAAAAATCCAGTCAGGAAAACCAAAATTGTTAACTTTTAATGGTTCAGGTAAAAATTGCATCAAAAAGCACAAAACGCAACTCACAAGCTTCTGGTTGCACTGGACTGGGTCTAAGTCACATGTTCAGGCTGACCACAATGGAGCGCAGGTCATACAGAGAAGAGTTTACCTTCTCAAAGAACACGTTTACTTAAGGAGCCGCAGATGGAGCTTCGCATTGGCAGGCACCACAAGGAGTTCGCTGTCCTCGCGAAGAGGAAGCAGCCACTGGAGGTTCATGTTGGCCTGAGATGCGGGCAGTCATCGCTGACATGAAAAGTAGGTCACTGTGGGATCTTTGTGTTGACGGGAGATGTGAATTGTCTTTTGCGGCTGCAAACTGCTCTTAACTTCTGGATTTTCACCTGGAGTTCAAACTTTAAAGATTTGAAGTAGGTGGAGTAAAATCCTGATGCACAACAATAGTCCATAACCTAGTGGGGCACCTCTTGGGGATCAGAACTTACTCTAGCAGGGGCCACCAGCAGACTCAAGAGGATCCATTTGGTGCTGGTCAGCTGGACAATTGCAGGGAAGGTCCCTGGCAGATTGTTGTGACCTGTTGCTCAAACAGGAGGTCAGCCAATTACCCCTTGGAGTCATTTCTTGGGATACTGGGTTCAAGGCAAGCAGGTCCAGTCTTCCTTCTTCAAGGAACAGGGCAGTCTGTATTCTGCATCTTCCCCAGGTGCAGGAGTCTTCTGATTAGAGGTCCTGAGTGTGCCACTTTTGTACTCAGTGCCAGTCCTTGTATGGGGGCAATCCGAGGTCTACTCCTAAACTAGTTATAGTCCATTCTCCCCTCTTCCCTTGGTTTGTTCCAACCTGGCTAGAGAGACATAGGCATTAGGCAGCCTGGTGTCCGGTTCTATAGTGTGGTCTGCAAGTAGAGTTTTTTGTAATCAGGGCAGCGCACAACTCCTCCCCAGCCATCCTGCCAGGAAGACCCACTCCCTCTACACCCAGGGCCATTTTGTTCCCATGTCTGGAGGGAATACACATTACATCACAGGAGAGCCTTTCATAGTCATGCAACCCTGGACATTGGCAGAAAGGCACATTTGGTTTAGGCAAAAAATCCAACTTTACCAATAAAGAGGATTTTGTAATTACAGTTCATGTGAAGGGAAGAAGTATTTGTGTATCTTCTCCCAAACTGAAGTTATCACCTACTAAGTATTAATTTCTGATCTCTCACCAGCACACACCCCACACATACACAAAAGCAGAGCAGAGGGACGTGCCTTCTTGTACCTGGCCCCTAAAGCCTGGAATGACCTTCCACAACACATCAGAGCCTCCTGCTCTTTTCCTGACTTTCACAAGAAGCTGAAGTCCTGGCTTTTCGAGTAAACCCCCAGGGCTGGATTCACATACCTGCTACAGGGTGCCTGTATACCCTCATGGGTGATTAATACACTATAAAAGCATTGATACCATTGATGGAGCAGGATTTCGCGAAAAGAAACCTGTTTAATTGAACACCCCTATAATACGTACTAACAGTAAGTAGTACTAGAACAACTAATATGCACATTTACACTACACGAGGGAAGCTTGTTTTGCAATATGCATGAACCAACCCTGAATAGTACATAAATAACCGGAAATGTAATAATCTTGTGTTTAGAACGAATTAATAAGGTTTACATGGCAAGGCTGCATGTGTAATTAGTAAAAAGCATGGTGTGTGTTGCTTTAAACTAATAAATAATGCAGCTTTCCTGCTTGTGCTATGCTAGGCTAACCGTTAATGTGAGGTAGAGTTAAAGTGGGTGGTAAACAGTGAAAATTGCATTGTCACATAATTAATAAATGTCTGTTTTCCGTTCTTTTAGTAATGAACGAGTCCTCCATATTTTAAAGTTAGCTTAACCGAGGGCAGGTGGAAATAGGAGCGAGCAGAAACAATGTGACCACGTGACTGAAACTGCTGTGCAAAGCTGAAAAAGCCTGACCTGGTGAAGGACAGAACATTGAAAGCCAGCCAAAGCCAGTGTCATCGTGGGAACGGAATCTGTAGTTGTTAAAATTATTAAAATGTACAATAAATTGTTGCATGTGTACTCATGAGAGAGAAGAAGTATTGATGACTGTATAAAAAAATTGTTTAGAACAATGGTGTAAGTCAAAAGTAGTTGATTTCATAATGGGGTGACATCCCACCCCTAGAACCCAACCAATCCCTTAGCTAGAAAATTTGAATTTAGCAACTATTGTGGGACGGACATGTACTTTTAGGGTATAAGAATAGGTACTTTAGGGGTGTGGTTAGAGCTGTTGGTGGTCGCTTTGGCTGAAGGTGTCTGAGAGAGGGCTGCGTCGCTGTTCGTTGGTTTTGCTGAGAGGCCTAGCTGTTCCTGTCCTGTCCTTGTCCCTGTCCTGGTTCTTGAGTCTTTGATCCCTGACTCTTGGTTCGGGGTCCCCACTACTGCCTAGGCCTGGGTGGTGGTTTTCCCTTACAGATCCCTTGGGTTTGTATTTGATCTGACTTAGCATTGCAGAAATTATTTTTGCAGTCGTATTCTTGTTTCTGAAACTTTTGTCTCTTCATCTATCCCCTCCGAATTGTTTTGGTTTAAAGTGATAGATTTTACTTGTATCTAATGTCTCTTCATCTATCCACTCTTTGCAACGTATATTTGAAATAATAGTTCCGTTTGTTTCTATGATTAGATTGTTGCTCTCTCTCATGAGGTTTTCAGTATTTGAAATTATGAATGTAATCGCTATGAGCATTTATTATTACTAGATAAATTTATCAAATCTCACCACGAGTTTGTGGTTATTTAGCCAGTTTCTAAGATTAATTATTTAATTTGAGAAATTACCATTGCTATCAACTCTTCAACTAGTTGGTTCATCGACCAAGTAGATGAAAAGTCGATCATCATTTTGTTTATACGCAAAGTACAGGACGTTAAAATATTGAGCCTGAGTAACAAGAGTAAATTGAAGTAAAGTTAACAAACTTGACACCAGCGCATCAGGGATTTGGGTGAATGTGTATGGGCCAAAGTATGATGTTATTGAATATTTATCCGTGATCAATTTATTGGGGTCGCGCTGGAACAGTTTCTTGGCAGCAGAGGATGGTTTAATTATTGATTCGTTTAGTAATGGTTATTGAATATTGATTATATGTCTTAACATGAAGAGTTAGTGTCCTGTTCTATGTTGTCTAGAAGTACAGGTATGGAGTTGCCTGAGGAATCCCGGGAAGGAATTTGCCTGAAGTAGGCAGAAGAAATCACACTGCAGTAGTACTTTGTCTGTTGTAATAATACTGAAAAGCTACGTAGGGCTGTCAGTGTTATAATTAGGGAAAATTTGTATGTAAGTAGAGTATCTGAAATAGCAAAGTGTCCACTTTTGAAAACTCTAGCAGTATCCCCAGGGGAGTAACAGGACACCTTTTTAATGCCAGAAAAGTCCTCTTGTGAAACTTCGGCTTTATCCCTAAAGGAGTAACAGGTCTACCCGGAGCTTGTTAGAGAAGTGAGATAACGCTGGTCGTTATTAATACTTGCAGTGTAAGGATCTCTTTAAAAAGTGAAGACTATCTCTTTATTTAACGGAACAGACAAAGTAGCATTGTCTTTTTATGTTGTTATTAACCGATTTTTTTTTGATTAAAAAAATATTGTCGTACGATTTCGTGAAGGAGGGGTCAGTAGAAGGAGTGAATACTGACGTCACAAAGTACCGCGCTGGTATTGGACGAAGCAGTGGGCGTATATCGAGAGTAGATTGTAAAGGGAGGGTCAGTAGAAGGAGTAAAAACTGACGTCACAAAAGGCCGCACTGGCATTGATCAGATAGCGGGTGTGAACAAAGCTCCGATTGGTTAACTGGTGTGAGTCACACAGACACTGGTGTAGACTGTAGTTACGTAGGGAGCTGTGACTGGTTGGTTGGTGTGAGTCGCGCTGGTATTGTTATGTCCCGTATAGAGGCCCTAATGTAGACCCGTTCATACATGCCCTAAAATGGACGTATTCGTATTTCCCCTAATACGGTCATATTCATACTTGCCCTATTATGGTCAAAGCCGCATATGCCCTATTATGGTCATAACTGTACATGTCCTATTATAGTCATGATTCCTTATATAGGCATGATCTTTCACCTACATTGGTCCTCGCTAGTACACAACGAGCTCTGAGGGCTGAACATTATCTAGTCTGTGGTTTTGAATACAGCAGGGTTTTTCCCAAACACAGGCCCACACTGTACTTATCAATTATGCATGGCTCTCTAGGAATACACCACCTGCATAATATATATGTACAAAGTTCACCCTTGACGTCTTCCTCACGCCTAACAAGGGCCAATACAAACCATATGAAGCAACTAGAGTCTTCAGGGTATAAATACACCACATCTTACCCCGGTAAGACAGAGGGAACCGAGACTTCCATGCTGACACACTGACCAGAGACGCTGAGGCTCCTGCATGCAGTCGCTCCAGCTGACAGCGGTCTAACACAGCCCTTGCGGGGTGTCCAACTCGAGACCAGGACGGGGTCCCACACTCTCTATTCAGGTATGGGGGTTCGACTAAATCCTAGAAGGATTCTTGGCTCTTAGGCTTTTAGACCTACACATATGCTAGGTACACTCAGGTACATCTAGTTAGGCATTGTAGGAGTACGCGCACTTTCATAATGCTTTTTATATTCATGTATGTATTCATGACTATTGCAATATGGTAGAACTGTTCTATCCCTTTGCTTTTATCATACTGCTGATAATATATCTCTGCTATTGTATGCTGGTTTCTGCAGCACATATATTGTACACTAGAAGAACAACTGTTCAATAAATACTTATTGAAACGCCCAGACTGTTTATTCTGTGTAAGTCTCTGAGACAAACCGAATAAGTAAGCGCGAGTGACTGAGCGAAAGGTAGTATATTGTTTCCACGATTCTGAGGAATTTGGGTTGTCATGGTCTAAGGTTGCCAGAAACTAATCTCTCCCCGATAAGAAGAGATTCTAGTGGCACTGTGAGCTAGCTAATGCAAATCAGGCTAACCTATGCAGTGGGGGTGCACAGAGTCAGTCTAACACCAAGCCCACGGTTTATGTTACCCAAACACGCAGGTCCTGCATGGGTACTATAGGAACTACACGACAGTATAGGACAGGACTTAACGAATAGGGAAGAGAGTATTACGGAGACATTTTGTTCGAGTTATTGTTGAAAACACATTAGTAAAAAAGAGTTTGAAAATGGGTTTGCTAAAAACAATAAAGAATTTCTTTAAGAAAGACAAACAAATTGTGACTAGAGAGGGAATTCCAATTCCACCCCCAAGAACGCCTGCCTCTTATATGATGATGGAGCGAGGGTACCATACTTGTGTTTGGTTAGAGAACTGGATGAAATATACGAAGGATGATGGGATGTTAGCTTTCCCTGAGTTTGGTACATTCAATGTAAGGATTTTACAGAATCTGAAAATAGGATGAACTCGCTAGAACCAAATCCTAGACTTACCCAGTATGAAGCGTTGGAAGAATGGGAAGTAGAAGCTTTTGAGCGAGAAAAAGATAGAAGTGGTAGAAGATTCAGAGGATTTTTGCCTAGATATCCATTTGAGAGGCGAGAAGATCAAATGAAAAGGTGGAGAAGAGCTGTAGTGACCTAAGGTCTATATCCAGTTTTGACAGTAGGGAGTCAGACGGGTACTAAGTGTAAAGATAAAAATAAAAATATAGAAACGTCCGGAGAGGGCTTGGATGAAACTGATGATGAATTGTTAGAAGAAAGTATGACTAAAAGACCTCCGCCATATGAAGAAAATTCAGGAGAGATGATTCCAAATGCCCCTCAAATGGTAACAAACAAGAAGTGGTATGCAGTTCCTAAGAGCCTCAAGAGATGATAGTAGTGGAGAGAGCTACACATAGGGTAGCGTAGTCCTTTCCAATGGAGAGGGAGGGGAATACTCCCTTCGGAACTAGGGCCCTCACACACCCAGCCAGCTAGGTGTCATGCTTCATCATTGGGATGCTCTTCGTCGGGACGGCGCTGCAATACCCAACGGGCACCCAAATGAGGGGCTCTTTAGCGGAGATCTTTTGTTCCTGCCGTTTGGTGCGGTGCGGGTGAGGGGCCTAGGAAAGTGTAGATGTGGTGTAGTGAAAATGAGTTAAAACAGGTTGGGTAGTCAAAACCAATTTTAATAAGATTACTCCCACCTGGTTAAAAAAGAAAAAGAGAGTGGCGACTTATCTGAATGTAATGTTTCAAGATCCAGCGCTCTACTCTAATGGGGCCAACATGTTTCTTGCCTTAATCGTCCTACGGATCAGACGACAATTCATCAGGACCATGTGTAAACTATCTACACCCTGTGGTAGTTGTAGACCAACCTACCTACCACATGTACAGGTATAGTACCTAAGCAGTGTCGAGGATCTTAAAGAAAAATAAAAGCATACGTTAACAAGGACATGGTCATAAAGTATACTTAATGGCCATGTGATTCTCTCTAGCTAAAACCAAGCACAGTGACCCAACAGGTGTGCACACGTGATCATGTGACTAGTGGCACACGTGAAATTGTACACATGAATGAACAATTTTTTTAATATGTAAAACGCAATAGCTTCGATTGAGGACAGTCAGACTCACCAACAGGCTCTAGTAGCCAGGCCTCAACAGTGTCCGGCAGGGCTGTGACACCTCTAGGTGCAGTGTCCTAGAGGAAAGCATCATAAAGGTTGTTTGGTTGCCAGTAACAAACATGCGTAGGTATCCCCCATAGGTCCTAAGCCCATAACAGGTGGATATCAAAAGGCTCGTGACGGTTGTCAGGTGCCTCAAATAGCGCCGCTGTGCAGACTCAAATGCCAAGTGCCATTGACCCTCAGCGCAGGTAGGACATAGATCGCCAGTAGTAACGTCCCACCAACCCACTTCGGTGATGTTAATTACGAGGTGAGTACTTGCGGATCCCGCGGATGCGCATAACTGTGGCCAACTGGTGAGGAGGCACGTAGAATAGCAAGCGTGCATGTAAAGCAAACGGGATCAACCAGGTCGGTCACCAAAATATCACCAGCATGGTAGCTTTAAAATGAACAAGAGACGCTAAACCGACATTACTTCGAGAGCAACCCACTTACCTCAAATCAGCGTCACTGCACTGAATGACCTACCCCTGCTGCCGGAACCGGGTGGTGAACAGCAGCGCCAGCCGGTCGCTGTTATACTTCCCGGGAATCCTACGGCGGGCGGGGTGTAGGCCGGAAGTGGTACACTTCGACCGCTAGTCTGTTGATAATTTAAACAGGAAGTGCCTGTGTGGCACAAGAAAGCGGCCATCTTGGAGTAGTCGCACGTATCTCGATTAGTACAGAAACCCTATGGACATTGATTCGTGTATGTCAGTATAGAAATCTCCTTTGTGGAAGATACGCGGTGTTGTTGGCGTTATTGTAGATCATTAAACAACAAATCAATTATATGCATAAAGATATTACAAAAAACCTGGCACTTTCTGGTATGTTCGTATGTTGCTCAATTGGGGTAAGCACATATTAGACACAGGTTTGTCATCTATATTCACCCACCCATTGATATATACCGACAAAATGGCATATGCAAGTATATATGTGGCAATGCAGTGACTCATCTGTTTCAAGGAATTTATGTGTTGGTTGGGTACCCCATCTTAAGATGACTTGAGAGTTTCAGCAAAGTGATCCCCAGGGAATTTCATCATTTAAACCATGTTGATCAGTGGATAGACGGTGTATCCATCTCTGTTCTATCCTAAACAGCGCTCTCTGTGTAAGGTGTGGATGGGCTTCAAGTACTACCCATCGAATGGTGCCTGTTGAGTGACCCAAGTCTTTAAAATGCGTACACATCTTAGTAGACACTCGTTGGCATCGAACATTACTTTTGTGTTCTGTGATCCTTATCTTGACTGCTCTCATCGTCATACCTATATATTTCATTTGGCATGGACAATTGATCATGTAGATATAATGAGTAGTGTTGCAATTAGGGTGTTTTGTGAGGCGCCAAGTGAAGGTGTTTGAAAATTCAATCTCCTTTGTAGGGGAGGTTTGGCGACAAACTGCGCAGGAACTACATGGGTAGTGTCCCTGTACTGGTGGTAGATCACAGAGTAGTCTCTGGTCAGTGATCTTTGGGATCCTTGGTCGCGTATTCACGAGAATGTCCTTCAGATTCCTTGTCCTTTTGCACGCGAATCTAGAGTTGGGTAAATTTAGTGCTCCTGTCCTCAAAATACCCCAAAGTTTTGTTATGATTTTCCTCATGTGTCCAGATCCTGGGGAGAAGGAAGTAACGCATGTGAGTGTGTTTTCTGTTTCTTTAGGTACCACCTCCAATAGGGCTTCTCTGTGATTATTTCTAGCCCTTTTCATTAATGTCATAATGTGGTGCCGTGGGTAGTTTCTCTGTCTTAGGTTGTTAGCCAAGGTATTAGCTTCAATTTTAAAGTCAGTGAGAGAACTACAATTCCTACGAATATGTAGGAATTGCCCAAAAGGCAGAATGTCTTTCAGAGCACGCGGGTGAGCGCCAAGGTGGCGCCTTCCATGATAAATGGAATCGGTGTAGGTGAATTCCATTCTCCCTTGTGTAGGGCTGCCTCTATAACCTCCAGGGTCGCCCCTTGGGGAATGTTTGTGTATAAGGCCTCCACGTCCAGTGTGAGTAGGAGATCAATGTCTTCAGGATCCTGTATGCCCTCAATGATACAAAGGATGTCGGTGGTATCACGTACAAAGGACGGAGTTTGTTTCACTAAAGGTTGTAAGAAATGGTCGCTGAATTTGGACAACGGTTCGAGAAGTGAACCTATGCCAGAGACAATTGGTCGCCCAGGGACCGGTGTTATGCCTTTGTGGATCTTAGGCAGGCAGTAAAAATAAGGTGTTCTTGGTTCTTTTGCGATCAGGAAATCTGCCTCTTTTTTGGTGATCCATCCATTGGTTTCTGCTGCGAACACCATGGACGAGATCTTGGTGGTTAATCTCGTTGTTGGATTTTCAGCAATGGGGGTATACTACCTCGTGTTGTCAAGTTGCCGTTGGCATTCAAGGTCATAGTCAATGGTAGACATAATCACTGTAGCCCCAACTTTATCGGCCTGCTTGATAGTGATCATGGTGTCATCTGCAAGAGATTTTGCTGCAGCTGATTCACCTGATGATAGATTATGAAAGTGGGCTTGACTAGTGCTTGTGGCCAGGTCTTTAAGGACTGCCTGTTCAAAAGTAAACAGTTCTGGAGGGACCATGCTGTTATTAGGTGTAAATGAGGAGGGATTTCGTAGCCCAGTATCCTCCAAAGTTGGTTGTGGTTTATCTTGAAAGAATGCTTTCAGACGGATTTTGCGGAAGAAGTTCTGTAGCTCGTACTGGTCTCTAAACCTATCAACCTTTGGAGTGGGGACATATCCCAACCCTTTTTTTCCAGGACAGCTTTTTCAGTCTCGGTCAGTATTCTGTGTGATAGATTAACCACTAGTTCCTCTTTCCCCTGGTCTTGCTCCTCGTTTCTACATTGTGTGCTGGTTGATCTTGCCATTGCACTTGCTTTGGTATCCCTCTTTTTCGCCCTTTTCCTCTGCCCCAACCTCTGCTTAAAAAAGGGGGGTTGTTACCAGGAAAATATTGGTAACCCCATTAACTCCCCAAGTTACCGAAATAGCTAGAATAGTGCGAGAGAATGAAGTAAGTTTGATAAAAATAAGGCTAGAATGGAACAGGTACAGAAACTAAATCGGATAAATTTGAATGCAGAAGCTTTGACGGTACCAGTGACAATTGGTCCTGTGGTTCCATTATTTGGAGAAAAATCGACTTTGCCAAAAGTACACACATTGTCAGTTCCAAGAAGTAGTGTAAGGAGTGAAATAGTGTCAGTGACAAATGAAAATAGACAAGATGACCAAAATACCACACTGTTAGACCTACCGGTTGATGATTTATTAACAGAAACCCCGAGGAGAAGTATTCAATTAGACCCAAGGAAAATAGGGCTTAATATTACTCCAGTAGCAGCGAGTTTAGCAGGTCCCTCTCCAGAAGAATTAACTAATTGGATAAAAGAAATGACCAAGCCAAAAGTTCAACCACAGAATATAAATGTGAGTCAATTGAAAGTAGATTTAGAAGAGATGATTATTGGAACAGTAAGTCCAGATAGATTAGGGACTTATAGTGAGGAAGAGTTGCTGTTTTTGTGTAAAAGTATTACTTGGAGAGCGAAGAATCTTCATGAGAAACTATCGGAAGCTGCTAGTGAGTTGGGTGTAGATATAGAATAGTTGAAAGTGTTGCAGAAAACGTACAGAATGACTTTTGCTGACAAGGATTTAGAGAGTTTGAATATGTCAGGGAAAAGATTGCAGATAAAAGAAATAATGAATATTCTGAAGAAATGGGGAAATGTAGAACGATGGAGGAGTAAATGGATGAAAAAGAAGGAAGAAACTACTGGTAAGGGAACTTCCATGTTTGTGTTAAAGAAAACCGAGCAAGTTGAGAGGGCATGTCCAATGAGAGAGGTTCCAGGTGGTGGATATGTTCATGTACTGTGGACTAGACAGGATATATTATCATTCACCAATGATTTTCCCAGATTGCGAGAGAAGCCAGTTGAGTGGTATAAACAAGTAGATAGAGTTGTAAAGGTTTCAAAGGTGTTGTTGAAAGATTTAGATGGTCTTTTTGAAATAGTGGTTCCAGCTGATTTGTGGACAGAATGTAAAATTACTGTTGACTGGCCTAAGGATGAATATCCCAGGGATGCAAAAACAGGTGCACCATCTGAAGAGGTGATGAGAAAGTACCATCAGGTCATTACTTTCTTGAAAGGGAAGATTTCCCCTAAAGGAACAGATTGGGTTAAGATTGACTGGATGACCCAAGAGCCTAAAGAGTCAGTGCATGCATATTACGAGAGATTGTTGCAGGTGTTTGAGCAGTACAGTGGGTTAGAGAATATTGGAGATAAAGATATGGGACCTTTTGTGTTTCGATTCGTATATGGATTGAAACCAGAGATTAGTGCAATGATACGGCAGCGTATGCTCTGCTTGCAAAGCAAATCAATAGACGAAATTTTGAGGTATGCAAAGTATTGAGGTGATGACATTGATTCAAGGCTTAAAAAGTTAAAGGAGAAAATGATGTGGGCACAAGTGAAGATGGCAGAGCAGCAACAGGAAAATGGTAATGTGCAACAAAGTCAGAGTCAGGCTGGTCAGGTATACAGTGGAGGTAAAGAAAAATTTAAAATAAGTAAGGAAGAAGCTAAAAAGAAATTTCCTTATCATACGTGCGGAAAATTTGGACATTGGAAGAATGAGACACTGGCTGAGGCCCCAGCTCTTCACTACGCTCGGCCTGATGAGCTTTAACTTTGACTGGCTGATGCTGGTGTGGTGCCTATCTTCATCCCTGCTCCCCGGACTTTCATTGACTGCCATCTATCTGCCCGCCATTTTGTGACTTTCCTTTTTGCTCTCATGCACAATGGCAGCTCTCTGTTGCATTTCTTGCTCCTGGAACTATTTCTTTTACTGGCTCTGTAACCTGGGCTTGTCCACCGCCTTATAATTGCCTCGACTATCTCCGCTCCCCCTAAACCTTTGTTTCTAGTAACAGAGGAAGCGGATTCTTTGTTCTAACCTTGAGCACCATCTAGTGGCTGCAATTAGTATCCGAAGGCTAGCCAGTTCATCCCTATCAAAGGTGCTTCATTACCTATGTTTTGAGTAAAAAAAAAATTATGTAGCTATTCCCCCTAACTATACTTTGGGAGCTGTCATAACCAATACGCTTGACCCTGGTTGCGTTTCTCCTAGTCCCTTTCCCTTCCGATTGCCTACCGCAAAACTGTTTAATGAGCTAATTTTGCAGAATACTATTAATCCAATATATTAACCACACCCCAACATACCCGCTGCTATCTACAACTATATACCCATCATCACTGACCTACCTCATTCTGCTATCTTTATCCCTGGATTGTGTATGCTGCTCGTAACGTTTTGTGAACTGTGTTAATTATTTATTATTTTGTTTATGTGCAATCATAATGGTTTACCTCATTTCTGTTCCCGTATTTGATACTAAGTTTTGGTATGTACCTTTGCCCTACGTGCACTCATTATAGTCTCCCTCACCTATTTCCTCTGGTTATAATTTTAAATTGTATATCTTAATTTTCTATATGTTACATAGCTTATCTTTTTGAAAAAGACGTACAGGTGCACTTTTACCTTCATCTCCCTGCTCCTCATTGATGTGTTTATAACTATTGTCACGCAGATCTTTTATTATTATTGTTATCCCCCTCTTTCTCGTTCTCCCCCCCACCCCTTTCCCATTGATCAATGACTCGCTATAATGTTTCTGCAATGTTTCTGCAATGTTTCCTCTAGGTCCTGATCGTAGGTTTTTAAATTGATCTAGACTCACTCTCACTAATTGCGCCTTACCTCCTTATCCCCCCCCACTGGCTTTCACCGGTAACATATGGTTTACTTACTCCTTACAACCCTACAACCTCTAACCTCCTCGAGATTCCTCCCCCTCCTTCTCAATTTTCTTCATCGCAGCTTGCGGCACTCTTTCGCAGCCGTGGTTAGCACTACGATTGTCCAATTACGCATGACTCCTATCTAGTGTTGTCACCTTACATCATTCTCCCTTATGATCTCCCAAATTCTCAAAATGTTGTCTGTCCACCCTGCTACCTAACCCCTCCTCTCCATTATTAGGAAGCCTCTTCCTAACTAACCTCATCCCCCCCTTCACTCCTCTGACATTTATCACCTCCCCTTTCTCTCCCTTTTCCACCCTCGTCACAAAATATCTCTCCACTCCCCCCTCCTACATTATTCTCCCCCTTCTCTCCTCAACCTCCTCCTCCTCTCTCCCTGTTTCTTTTTCCCCTTAATATCTCCATTCCGCTCCTTCCCCCCTTTTCTCTTCCCCCCCTCCACCAACCAGTGTGTCCATCATGTCCCCCCTTGTCCCTCCCCCGCGTTCCGAACCAGCCCCACTACATCACCCCTAAACACCCCCCTCACCAGGCATGGCCCTAACTCATGGTCCATTCCCTACCCTCCCAATCTCTCAAAAAACGCCAAGAAAAACTTTAAACATAAAGTACTTATCCGACATCCTGAAACCCTAATTGTAGACAACTACCACAGCCTCACGTCCCCCATAAAAACTAACTACATTTTCTACTCTAAACGCCCCTCCAAATGGAAGAGCACTTTCCTTCGCCATGTCCCAATCGCTACTTCTAACAATATTCCCTACGGTTTCAAACTCTCTACTACTCCATCCTCCACCTTTATCGGTGAAATTGACATCTCCATCTTCAAAACTGGAAATATCCTCATCCAAGCCTCTGAACACCACCTTAATATCTTTGAACAGCATTTTAGCACTCTGTCCCACCAAATGTCCCTACCTACTCCCCTCCCCTCTCCCCCCCAAACCACTCCTAACCCTTCTCCTTCCCCCCTAAATTTCTCCCCCAGCCCGTCCCGTCGCTCCCCTTTTTGACCCTACCCCCTACCTGAACCTGTCCCACCAAATGTCCCTACCTAGTCCTCTCCCCTCTCCCCCCAAACCACTCCTAACCCTTCTCCTTCCCCCCAAATTTCCCCCCCAGCCCGTCCCGTCACTCCCCTTTCTGACCCTACCCCCCTACCTGAACTCACCCCATGACCCTAATACCAATGCTGCCTCTCCACTAACCACGTACACCCACTCTGCTCCCCTTATCAAGTCCTCTACTCCTTTAACCATGCCCATCCCTCCCACACACAGCCATATCACCCCTCTCTCCACCCACCAGGAGCACCTCACTCCCACCGCCGCAATGCCCCACTTGTCACCCCCTAGACCTCTCACCCTCTCCGAACAACTAACCCCCACCCCGAACCAACCCTGATCTAGCCCACCCACCCCCCATGCTCCAACTACCTCCACTAATATCCAATCCACCCCCACTCCCCTCCCCCCAACGTCTGCCAGAACCTGCCATCCCACAGGCTTCCCTCCCTCCCAGAACAACAGACCTCCACCCCCGATCAACTCCGAAACCTCCCACCCTCCCCCTGCCCACACTACCTCCAGTACGACCCAGTCCTCCCCACTCCCCATCCCCCTCTGGTGACCGAAGCCCCACTTCCTCCCCCCACAGTCCTCCATCTCGCCCACTGCTACAAGACTTCACTCACCCCCTCCAGACTTATCACCCTCTACGAACGCTAGACCTCCTTCTCCAACCAACTTAGCACATACCTCACCCCCGCCTCACCCAATACGCCCCAACTCTCTCTTTTAACCCAGACACTTTGCAGTATTGATCGCAACATTGCCTCCCTCCTATCCAAATTAGTCCGTCTTAGAGAGGATTTCACTAACTCCAAATCCTCCAAACCGATAACTTGCCCCTCTTGGCCCACTTCGCCTCGCACTGGCCCCCCAAAACTCAATAATCCCAAACTCAGTAAAACCACACCACTTCAAAATTGCTCTCAGAGACCTTGTCGCGCCTTGAATGACTACTCCACCTCCAACCTCTCCGACCTCGGCAACTCCTACTCTCCTAAGGCCCCCCGCAAGGATGCGGCCCTTCCTCATTCCTCCATCCCTGTCATTATCGGAACCAGCAGAACTCTCTCCTCTCCTTGCTCCCCCAGACCCCGCCGCAACTCACCGCTATCCACTCCTGCCCCCCCACCATAACTAACCCCAAGCCCCTGACATGCAAGGATGCGGCCCTTCCTCATTCCTCCATCCCTATCATTATCAGAACCAGCTGAACTCTCTCCTCTCCTTGCTCGCCCAGACCCCCCCCGCAACCCACCGCTATCCACTCCTGCCCCCCCACCATAACTAACCCCAAGCCCCTGACATGCATGCTTGTGAACTGCCGCTCAGCGGTTCGTCATGCCTCAGAAATTTCCGAAACCATCCTTGGTGAAGATATAGACCTGGCCTTCCTCACGGAAACTTGGCTCAACGATCACTCCACACCCATCCTAGACTTACTCTCTCCCCCCGGTTATTCTATCCTTAGAAAAGACAGACCTAAAAGAATAGGAGGAGGTCTAGCAATAATCTTTAAAAATGAACTCCAGCTATCCCTAGCCAAAAACACTGACTTCAAAACTTGTGAATACCTTGGAGCAGAACTTAAAATGCAAGGCGCCCCCCCAATACGACTACAAAACATCTATCACCCTCCAGGTGAACCTCTTCCCTTCGCCGAGGAAATATCTGAACTTCTTTCACAATCGTCCCTTTCGAACTCTAAAAACCTCTTTCTAGGAGACTTTAACCTTCACTGGAATTTGCCAGACGACCCAACCATCAAACTTCTCAATAAGCTCCTTGAGATAAATGACCTCAAGCAACTCTGCCTTACCCCAACCCATTCTAAAGGGGCTACCCTTGACGCCATCATTGCTAACAGTAATCTGGCATCTCTTTCCAACATTATCCCTATTGACTGGTCTGACCACCACCTCATACTGTTCTCGATCTCACCCTTAGCTCAGCCCGCCCCTTCTAAATTCAACAAAACCACAATATTATCCAGAAACCTTAAACTTATCCCCCCAGGTTTACTGGAGGCTAAACTCCAAGATCAACTCAGTCGCACTCCTCCCTCTCTCAATACAAACTATCTCACTGAGCACTACAATAAAACTATCTCTGAGGTTCTAGATCAACTTGCACCACCCAAACCTAAAACTCTTAAAAATATCCCTTCCAAAACTTGGTATAATCCAGACCTGAATAATGAAAGACGGGCACTTACACTGGCAGAAAGAACCTGGAGACAACACCCTTCCCCCTCCAATCTGGTCCTCCTTCGAACCGCTAGATCCGTGTACAAGAAACACATCTTCGCCGAAAAGGCTTCCTTCTTCCGAGCACAGCTCTCTCGAGCAAAAAACAGACCCAGAGAACTGTTCAGCATTATTAGAAATCAAACCTCCCCTGCCCCACCCAGCATGACAGCCACCACTAGCAAATGCGAAGAAATAGCTAATTTTTTTTCTGAAAAAATTGCCAAAATCGACCAATCTTTCACTCTGACCCAAATCCCCCCCAACCCCCTCGGTTCCCCTGACACCACTTCAACACCTTCCCCTCTGCTCACACTCCCCCCTATCCTCCCCACCCCTACCTTCTTTAACCCCGTCTGAACTTCCCCCCGACAACACTCAACTCAAAAACAACGCCTCCTGGCTGAATTTCCACTCCGTCTCTGAACTTAAAGTCTGTAACATCCTGTCCAAACTTAAACCATCTTCCCACACTAAAGACCCTCTCCCATCTTCCCTCGTCCAAAACCTAAAGCACATCATTGTCCCGTACTGGACCAATATCATCAACTCCTCCCTTTCATCGGGGTGTGTCCCGGTCTCCCTCCAACTCGGACAAATCACACCCATTCCAAAAAACCCTAAGGCCGACCCTAATGACCCGAACAACCTCCGACCCATCTCAAACCTCCCCTTTCTCTCTAAAGCCCTTGAAAAATGTGCCCTTCAGCAACTGGATAAACACATCCGGCTTCCGTAAAGGCTGCAGCACTGAAACTGCATTGCTAAATATAGTTGATGACATCCACCTTGCCCTGGACAATGGCGAGGCCTGCCTACTCATTCTCCTTGACCTCTCAGCGGCATTTGACACAGTTAACCATTCAACCTTACTCTCTACACTTAAATCTAGATTTGGTCTTAATGGCACCGTCCTCAATTGGTTCAAATCCTATTTCCAACACAGAACCCAACAAGTAAAAATCCACCACTGTCTATCTAGCCCCACTCCAGTCTCCCTAGGTGTCCCCCAAGGATCCATCCTCTCTCCTGCCCTTTTCAACCTTTTCATGGAACCCCTTACCCTCATTCTCAAACAAGCAGGCATTAACTATCACCTATATGCTGACGACACCCAACTCTACTATAAAATTAAATCGACACTCTGATGTTCTGCACCTTAACACCGCCCTTACTAACATTCAAAACTGGTTCCATTCCAATCATCTCAAACTTAACCCTAACAAAACTGAAATCATTCTATTCTCTCCTAAAAACAACCCTCTCCCCATCCATACATGGATCACTGACCTTACTGCCCTTAACTGTACACTCTCCCTCTCCGAATCGGTTAAATCCCTCGGCATCACCCTCGACAGTAAGTTTACGCTCAACTCCCATGTAAAAAACTCGGCCAAAGGCGCACTTTTTACGCTCCAACATCTCAAAAAAATCAAACCCTTCATTCCAGCGGAAGATTTCAAATCAGTTGTACAATGCCTAGTCCTCTCGAAAATTGACTATGGTAATGCCCTTCTCATCGGCTCTCCCAAAACTCACTTGGCCCCACTCAAATCTGTGCTAAACCTAGCGGCTAGGATTACAACTGGTTGCAAACGCTCTGACCACATCTCGCCGACCCTAAAGACCCTTAAATGGCTTCCTATTGAAGGCAGATCCTCCTTTAAGTTAGCCTGCATTACTCACAAAGCCCTCCATCAAAAAACCCCGCTCTACCTTTCAAACAAACTCAAAAAAGCGGGCAGTACCCGTTCGATGAGAAGCACTCACTCTCTCCTCCTCGTCCCTCCTTTGTTAAAAAAGAAAAACGCACAATCTCGCTCCTTCTCTGGTAAGGCCCCAGCATCTGGAATACCCTCCCCAAAGACCTACGACTGAATCCTTCATACGTCAGTTTAAAAAAAGACCTTAAATTGCACCTGCTCAACAAATATTGGGGTCCATAATCATTCTATGCCCATACTTGCTGTTCAGTCTCTTTCCGCCTTGAATCCCCAATCCTTCCCCCCTTTCTCCCACCTCTCCTGCACTCCACCAACACTTAATATCCCCCACCTTACCCTCCCACACCTCTTGTGTCCCCTCAGTTCACCCCTCTCCTTTAATTTAGCCTCCCCTCCCTCCACTCTCGTCTAACCCTTCCGTTTCATTCAAAATATGAGTCTAGTTCCTTTTTACTGCTTAATTATTTGTAACTATGTTACCCATATACTGCCTAGTAAATAGCTCCATCCTTTCACTTTGTATCGACAATAACATGACTAGTTCCTTTTACTGTTTAATAACTTGAAATGTTTTATTTCTATGGTGCTTAGAAAATAGTTTCATCCTTTCACTTTGTATCATAATCAAGATATGTTATTTACTTTGTTGCTTAAGCCTATTATATCTCTACGCTTCTTTTCGTTGCCATTTGTTTTTGTAACCTATGTGCTATCGTCCTCCCAATGTAGAGCGCTCTGATACCTAAGGGTAAAGCCAGCGCTATATAAAACCTCGTAAATAAAAAAAAAAAATGAGTGTAGATCTGGTAAAAAGGATAATGGAGTAAATCAAAATTTAAATTCACAGATGCAGAATGAGGTGATTGGGAATCAACAGCAGCAGCAGTAGGTAGTTACTCCACAGTTACAGGTGCCACAACCTCCTATACCCCGTAATGTGAATGCTCATATGCAGATGTACAGTGCAAGTACTGGATTCCACGGAGAAGAGCAGTTTGGTAAGAATCCACTGGTTTCGTAGTATTTGTTGCGGTGCAATGAGAGTGATTCAGATTCGTCTCAATGACGGTGCCTGAGGGGTGAGGAAGAGTGCCTACTTGGCGCATCTTTAGCGGTATATCAGTCAGGTCCATTTGTTGATGGAAAGGTAGAAGGTAAAGATATCACCTTCTTGTTGGACACTGGTGCTACCCGTTCTACTGTGAGAGCAGCAGAATTCCAAACCTACCCCTCTCGGGTGAAGCTATCCAAGTTGTAGGCGTTGCAAATAAACATATTAGAACTCTTGTCACAGCCCCAATAGAAGTTCATATTGGAAATTTCAAAGACATGCATCGGTTTGTGGTATGTGATTCCAGTCCTGTTAATCTCTTGGGCAGAGATTTGTTGTGCAAAATGAATTGCACCATTTATTGTACACCGGATGGTGTTGCTTTTATGACACCTGATGAGGATGTTGAGTACAAAGTAATGATGGCCCAAAGAGAATCAGAGGTGAGTGAATTATATTCACTCCTCACCGAGGAAGATTTGCCTGAAGAATTAAAAGGTACAGTGAGATCAGAAGTGTGGGATTTCACAGGAAAGGAGATTGGGTTAATGACAAATGTGGATCCAATTCAGATTGCAGTAGAGGATGGTGCTATATATCCAAATACCCCACAGTACAAAATGAGTCCAGAAGTAATTGCTGTAGTCACACCTGTGATTGACCAAATGATTGAACAGGAGATTTTAAAAGAAATAATGTGGAGTCCCTGTACTTCGCCCATTATTGGAATTAAAAAGCCTAATGGAAAATATAGAATAGTTCAAGATTTAAGAAAGGTGAATAAAATTGTAGTACCATTTTGTCCAGTAGTGCCAAATCCAGCAGTAATTCTTTACCAAATTCCCTGCGATGCAGCATGGTACATCGTTATTGATTTGTGTCAGGCATTTTTCTCCATTCCCTTCACCCGGAAAGTCAATATTTATTTGCATTCCGGTTCGGAAACCGTGTCTTGGCATGGTGCCAAGTTCCTCAAGGGTACGCTGAGAGTCCTTCGATCTTTAATCAGATGTTGAAAAAATGTTTGGAGACTTTGGTCATGCCTGAAAACTCTGTTTTGGTTCAGTACATTGATGACCTACTGGTGGCATCAAAAACACGAGAAACATGTGTAACAGACACAATTGCTTTGCTGAACTACTTAGCAGTAGGAGGACATACAGTGTCACCATCTAAATTGCAATACTGTAGACAGGAAGTTCAGTATTTAGGTCACAAGATTGAAAAAGGGGTCAGAAAGGTGATGCCAGAGAGAAACAGTGTGATCAAGAAAATGAATCCACCCAGAAATCAAAAGGAAGTGCGAATGTTTTTGTGAATGGTTGGATACTGTAGACAGTGGATCTGTGGTTTCTCACTGATTGCAAAACCTCTACAGAGGTTGACACTAAAAGATGTGAAAGATCCAATTGTGTTGGACGAGGAGAGTATGGAATCTTTTTCAAGATTGCGAAACAGTCTTTGTCGAGCACCTGCTTTGGGAATGCCAGATTACTCTAAAGAATTTGCATTGTACTGTTGTGAGAGAGATTGATGTGCACTTGCAGTCTTAACTCAAAAACACGGAATGGCACGACGTCCAGTGGCACACTTTTCTGCTACCCTGGATTCAGTGGCTGCAGCATTGCCAGGCTGTTTAAAAGCAGTAGCCGCCACTTGTATAAGTCTGGAACAGAGTGAAGCAATTGTGGTTATCCTGTTAAAGTGTATGTGACACATTCTGTTGAGGTTCTTTTAACACGCACTCAGACTCAACATATGACCTCTAGTCGGCTGACTAAATATGAGAGAGTGATTCTAGGTGCTGAAAATGTGACAGTGGTGAGATACACTACTGTGAATCCTGCTACATTGTTACCAAATTCAAGATGTGAGGAGGTGAGAGAGGAAGCGGAACATCATTGTCTGGAAGTGACAGAACTTTGTACTAAGCCTCGTCCAGACATAGAGGATGAATCCTTGGAAGAATCAGATTGTGAATTGTTTGTGGATGGATCATGTTTGAGAAACGAAAAGGGTGAATTGCGTGCTGGTTATGCTGTCTGCACCTTATCAGGAGCACTAGAAGCATCTTGTTTGAAGGGGGTAAACTCCGCCCAAGTTGCAGAGTTGATTGCTCTGGATAGAGCATGAAGATTGGCAAAAGGTCTAAAAGTAACCATCTACACTGACAGTCAGTACGGATTTGGAGTCGTACATGACTTCGGTCAGCTATGGATGCAAAGAGGATTTCTGACTTCCTCAGGTACCCCAATTCGGAATGGAAAAACTGTAAAAGCATTATTGGAAGCTTTGCAGTTACCAAAAAGAATTGCAGTTGTAAAATGTGCTGCACATCAATCAGGAGATGATGATGTGACAAAGGGCAACAGATACGCGGATCAATTAGCGCGTTACTGTGCACAAAATACAATGGCCATAAACAGATCAATTGATAGAGAAAATACAGAATGCCACCTTATGTTCACAGCCACATTTGAGACTTGGGATGAGGTGAGGCAAATGCAGGAAGAAACCAGTGATGAGGAAAAGAAAGAATGGAGTAGAACAGGTTGTAGGAAAAATACAGAAGATGAGGTATGGGTCTGTCACGATGGAAGACCAGTATTGCCAGATACATTACTTTCTCACATGGCCAGGATGTACCATGAACTCACTCATATTAGAAGAGATGCAATGATTAGACTATTCAAGCAGACATGGTATAATCCAAAGTTCAGGGTCATCTCAGTAAGTTTATATCAAAGGTATGCCATATGCCAAAAACAAAATCCAGGAAGAAAGGCAGTTGTGAGTTGGGGTGTAATCGGGAAAGCAGGAGGTCCTTTTACTAGACTTCAGATTGATTTCATTGAGTTACCACCATGTAATGGGCTGAAATATGTCCTTGTCATTGTCTGTTTGTTTTCTCGCTGGGTAGAGGCCTATCCAACGAGAAGGAATGATAGCCTTACAGTGGCTAAGCTGTTGTTGAGAGAACTGATCCCTAGGTTTGCTTTTCCAGTCACTTTGGAATCAGATAGAGGATTGCACTTCAATAATGAAATAATTCGGATGATTTGTGCAGCATTACAAATTGAGCAGAAGCTGCATTGTGCCTATCGACCAGAAGCATCTGGAATTGTTGAACAGATAAATGGCACAATAAAGTCTAGATTAGGGAAGGTATGTGCATCCACAACACTGAAATGGCCTGACGCTTTACCCCTTGTATTGATGAGTCTTATAAGTATTCCTGATAAAAAGACTGGATTAAGCCCCCATGAAGTGTTGATGGGAAGCATACATACCTGCGAACAAACTGATGAATATGTCTGATGATCGTGTGCTAGACTATTGCAAAGGACTGGCTGACCTGGTGCGTTCTGTGTCCCGCCAGGTTGGAGGAGATGCCACAACGACACAGCGGAACCAAGCACATGATTTGAATCCTGGTGAGTGGGTCCTAGTCAAGAAACACGTGAGGAAAACGTGTCTAGAACCCTGTTGGAGCGGCCCTTACCAGATCATATTAGTGACGACCACAGCAGTGAAGTGTTTTGGCTTACCAAATTGGATACATGCAAGCCATACCCGCCTAGTCCCAAGTCCAATTGGAAGACCTAAAGAACAGCAACTGGTAAATCAAAATCAAGAACCAGCAGCTGAAGTATGCGAAGCTGAAGAGTCTGAAGTGACAGATTCTGATGAACATTTTGACGATGAACAGCCAAGCACAAGTCAAGTGAAGTGGGCCTGAAAAGACTGCTGCTGAGTGAGATGAAAGTTAGGTTGTCGTTGAGCCAGAGGGAAGTGAAGCGGCTGTCGAGACAAAAGAAAGAAAAACAGCTGTTGAGCCAGAAGTAGGGCCAGACAAGAATGAAGTCACAAATGAGCTAGAAGAAGGTGAACTCACTGATGAATCAGGAACAAGTATTGAACCTACAGAAACAGAAATACGAAGGAACAGTGAGGAACAGATAGAAAGAAGACTGAATAAAAGAAATGGTGAACAAAACACAGAAGGTGAAGAGGTAGTACAGAAAAAGAGAGCTAGACAAGGAGACAATTGATCAAGTGGAACAAGAAGACTAAAGTATAGAATAGTAAAGAGAAGATTGAGGAAAAGACCAGAGCAAAGTAACGAAGTCTCAAGCCAAACAGAACCAGATAGTACAAGAAGAAAAGCAACCCGGAAAACAAAAAGAACAAGAATTCCATGTAGAAAGTACAGAGCTCCTGAATGGACCTACATCATACTAGAAGAATTTGAAAGTCTGGGCTTAAGTGAAGAACATGACAGTAGTGATACTGAAAAGGAAGATGAGAACAAACTGAGACCACCTTAAAAGGAATTGAAAAGAGATTAAGGTGAAAATTGTCAATTGAAGCTGAATTAAAGACTCAAGAAAGACCAAAGGACTGAAATAAAAGAAAGGAGTGAAGAAGAAAGTCATTACGTGTAGGATTACACAAAATCTATTTTTAGAAATTTTTAGAAGAGAGATTTTTGTATTTTTGTAGTATATCAAAATGGCAGAAGCAGAAGTGACTTGACAACCAAAATCTAGTCTGAAACGTAGATGTATTAAAACCTGCTTATGTAGTGTTTTTCTATTAACACTTATATGGATATTATTAATAGTTGTCGTACCCATTTTTAATATAAATAACAGTGGAAATAATACTAATGATGTGTCAGTTGAAGGAATGAAAGATGTTTCTAAACTGCCCATAAATAATAATATAGAGCAAATGGATGGAAGCATTTTCCATCATGACAAATCAATTAGTGATTTTTCGTTAAATGTTTTTACTAAGTTGTTGTATGAATATACTAATACTATGAATGTGAGTGATTGTTATGTCTGTATGCAATTACCTTCGTCTGTCTCTGAAGGTGTCACGTATCACCACCTTTCCCTAACATATGGTGTATCATGTAGTGTCCTCAGCAGCCTATTCTATGTGACAAGTAAGCTGGAGTATCAGTATACTGATATAGATTTAGTATTTTCGGAAGTACCAATTGTAAGGGAATTAAATAAAGTAGTAAGTGGTAAAAATGCACGCTATATGGGAGAATTCTTCCATATCACTAAAACATTAGATGTAGAATAGGCCTACAAAAACAATTTAACCTGTAGTTTACATGTTGAAGAAAAATTATTCTTAGATATGGTAGAAAATAGAAGAGCAAGTTTCCAGAAGAAGGCTGATGAACAGAAATCACAGGCACCACCTTGGGCTTTTTAGAGAAGGAAATTATGAAAAGGGTGAGACATACGCTGCGATGTCCCTGGACTGGTCACAGAAAGGGAAACTATGTTTGTTTAGATCAAAAAGGACTAACTATAACAATTTTTTCATTGGCACTAGTGAATGTGAGCATACTTTCCAAATTAGGGGAGGATGGGGATTAAAGGGTGGAACTGATCCTGTTTTCCCTGGAATCTATTATGTGTGTGGTAAGAAAGCCTATTATAGGTTACCTGCACACTGGTATGGAAGCTGTTATTTTGGAATTGTTTTTCCAAAAGTCTACCATGTAGACCGTAAGGACAATAGTGTCAATGAAATAAAACAAGGACTAATGCGTAGTAAGAGAGCAAGTTTTTCGGAAATAGTAGGTGATATTTTTGGTGCACTAATACCCTCAGTTGGAGTTGTTTTAAATTCACACAAAATCCGAAAATTGTCCACAGTGGTTGATCGTTTATCAACAGATACTGCTGGTGGTTTCTTGATGGTTGATACCAAAATGGTGGCAATCAGATCAATGGTTTTGCAAAATCGACTTGCCTTAGATATTCTTTTGGCAAATGAGGGAGGAGTCTGTGGCATGTTGAAAATTCAACACTGCTGTACCTATATCCCGGATAAAAGTGAAGGGATAGAAGGATATATTAGAAATATTACAAAATTACATAATGAATTAACCCAACTGGAGGTTGACGGTGTTTGGGAGAAACTTGGTAAGAGTTTTTCCTCTGTGAGTAAATGGTTTTCTATCTTTGGAAGTAGTTTATTGGGAAAAACAATAATGCCAATATTTTCAATAGCAGTAGTAACTCTAGAAATATTTACAGCGTATAAGTGTTCTAAATGCATAAGAGAAAGAAAAAATGCAACAGATGAAAAGAATAAAAGAAAAGGAAAAAAAGAGAAAGATAGAAGAAATAGAATTAGAAAATATAAATGGAGAATATTATGATATGATGAATAAGCTAGATGAAAGTGCCATAAAAGAGAGAGAGAAAGTAAATTCTAGATAAAGTGGAAAGTGGCACTCGGTATGGTGAGTATTTATGATGGCTCCTAAAAGCCATCAGAGGGGGGATTGATGGAGCAGGATTTCGCGAAAAGATACCTGCTCAATTGAACACCCCTATAATACGTACTAACAGTAAGTAGTACTAGAACAACTAATGTGCACATTTACACTACACGCGGGAAGCTTGTTTTGCAATATGCATGAACTAACCCTGAATAGTACATAAATAGCCAGAAATGTAATAATCTTGTGTTTTGAACGAATTAATAAGGTTTACATGACAAGGCTGCATGTGTAATTAGTAAAAAGCATGGTGTGTGTAGCTTTAAACTAATAAATAATGCAGCTTTCCTGCTTGTGCTATGCTAGGCTGACCGTTAATATAAGGTAGAGTTAAAGTGGGTGGTAAACAGTGAAAATTGCATTGTCACATAATTAATAAATGTCTGTTTTCCGTTCTTTTAGTAATGAACGAGTCCTCCATCTTTTAAAGTTAAAGTTAGTGACCACGTGACTGAAACTGCTGTGCAAAGCTGAAAAAGCCTGACCTGGTGAAGGACAGAACATTGAAAGCCAGCCAAAGCCAGTGTCATCGTGGGAACGGAATCTGTAGTTGTTAAAATTATTAAAATGTACAATAAATTGTTGCATGTGTTGCATGTGTACTCATGAGAGAGAAGAAGTATTGATGACTGTATAAAAAAATTGTTTAGAACAATGGTGTAAGTCAAAAGTAGATGATTTCATAATGGGGTGACATCCCACCCCTAGAACCCAACCAATCCCTTAGCTAGAAAATGTGAATTTAGCAACTATTGTGGGACGGACATGTACTTTTAGGGTATAAGAATAGGTACTTTAGGGGTGTGGTTAGAGCTGTTGGTGGTCGCTTAGGCTGAAGGTGTCTGAGAGAGGGCTGCGTCGTTGTTCGTCGGTTTTGCTGAGAGGCCTAGCTGTTCCTGTCCTGTCCCTGTCCTGGTTCTTGAGTCTTTGATTCCTGACTCTTGGTTCGGGGGTCCCCACTACTGCCTAGGCCTGGGTGGTGGTTTTCCCTTACAGATCCCTTGGGTTTGTATTTGATCTGACTTAGCATTGCAGAAATTATTTTTGCAGTCGTATTCTTGTGTCTGAAACTATTGTCTCTTCATCTATCCCCTCCCGAATCGTTTTGGTTTAAAGTGATAGATTTTACTTGTATCTAATGTCTCTTCATCTATCCACTTTTTGCAATGTATATTTGAAAAAATAGTTCCGTTTGTTTCTATGATTAAATTGTTGCTCTCTCTCATGAGGTTTTCAGTATTTGAAATTATGAATGTAATCGCTATGAGCATTTATTATTACTAGATAAATTTATTAAATCTCACCAAGAGTTTGTGGTTATTTAGCCAGTTTCTAAGATTAATTATTTAATTTGAGAAATTACCATTGCTATCAACTCTTCAACTAGTTGGTTCATCGACCAAGTAGATGAAAAGTCGATCATCATTTTGTTTATACGCAAAGTACAGGATGTTAAAATATTGAGCCTGAGTAACAAGAGTAAATTGAAGTAAAGTTAACAAACTTGACACCAGTGCATCAGGGATTTGGGTGAATGTGTATGGGCCAAAGTATGATGTTATTAAATATTTATCCCTGATCAATTTATTGGGGTTGCACTGGATCAACATTACATAACATAATATAGCATAACATAACATAGCATAACATAACAATAATATGGCAACCCATGGTTAATCTATGGGAGAGATTGCCTTGCTACAGTGAAAAATGACTATAATTTTTGTTTTTAATGTTAAGACATGTAAAACTTAAGTACTCATGTGCTACTTTTGAAATAACATGCACCCTGCCTTATCATCCTCTAAGGCCTACCTTAGGGGCGACGTTTTATTATTGAAAAGGAAGGTTTAAGCCTGACAAAAGGTTTATTTTGCCAGGTCATATGGCAGTTTAAATCTGCACTCATGGCTGCAAAGGAATTCCTGGAGAAATTAATGCTGCAGCACACTAGTAACATTTAATTTACAGGCCCTGGGTAGATGTAGTATGATATACTAGGGACTTATAAATAAATAAAATAATCAAATCAGATGCATACCAATTTCATCATGTTTCGAAGGGTTAGCACATGCACTTTACCCCTGGTTTGCAGGAGTAAAGTTCACAGAGTCCTTAAAGCCAGGTCCAACAGTTACGTTGGGGACTCCCTTCTTTACCTTTTAAAAACCTCTTATATTCACCTATTGCCTTCATTAAAAGAGAGACTGAAGGCTTATGAAGTGTATGTAAGTGATATCATAGTGTCTTAATAGCTGGAACCAAAGTTGTGGACATAATCAATTGCCAAGGGGGGGAATCAGAGAGCACTATGTGCACAAATGTTATAGGCCAACTCAGGTAAGGACAGGAAGGATGCCAAATCTTACAGATCTCCCATGACAAAACATTTCAAATATTGTTCGCAGGTATCAGGTTATTTCCTGTAAGAATTTTCCAACCATCTTTTAAAAATAAAATAAATATGTGTTCCTTCAGTGCTTAAATAAATAGGTACGCTGGGACGAAACAATGGCAAATGCTAGTTTCCATAACACGGTATTATTTCTCCTGACATGGTGATGAGAGTGACTGAACACGTGCACCAAGAGCAAGCAAGAATTGGGGAGCAGATGTTCCTGACTGTAAACTCTATTACTCTGTTAATGTGCAAGTGTCTGCTGATCTCAAGATAAAGCTGTGTAATGCAAACTTCTGGGATTCGGACCATAGCGTTTATATTAGCAGTTGAATGCCAAACACATCTTGTTTGATTCAAGCTCCTGAATGGTTGTTCAGTAAGTTCCCATTCTGTAAGGGCTCCCACAGTATTATAATGAGCTTAAAATCACATATGAAAGACTTTGACAGAGGTATCAATTTAAAATAGCACTTTGCCATATTTTACCTATCCAGTGAACAGTGCATATCCATTAAACATTGAGTTTTTGAACTAATTATATACTCTCAATCTGAGGCAGAATAGAGATACAACTGCTAGCCACATACATAAACCTAAACAATATTGAGAGATCAGTCAGTCTGATAAAATGTTATTGTCCGCATCCGCATTTATCTGTGAGCAGCCTAATAGATGCCCCAGATAAGGTGTGCAAAATAATTGTTATTTGCTACATATTACACAACCATGTAATATTATGAAATGTTTCTATTTCTGATGGAAAAAATGCTGGCATGGCAGTAGAAGTGAATCCACCACAATGCGTTATTTAGAATGTCACAAACCAAGACCAGAAAAGATTTAAAACATTTTTATGTGAGCTATTATCTTAAAATGTCCAAAGGTTAAAAAATACATCATGTCAATTCCTAAACAGTAGACAGTGTTTGCAAAAATTGTCTTCTAGCTTTCTTACAAATTGCAAATGACGTCAGTACTCATATCACAAATTTTGCTACCTGCTTAATCAGTATGCAACGTAGTTCACCTCTTTGTGTAAGTAGTTCATCATTCCTTAATGCCGTCTAAATAAAGCATTTCCCACTTGAAACAGGTAACACACAGTTACAAAGAGAAAGTGTGGGCATAACTCAAGTATCAGGGTTGTCAACTCAGGAGTTTAAAACTGCATATTATTGAACAGTGCTGAGAATGCAAACAACTAAATTTGATTCATGCATAAAATGTTCAAAATGATGAAACAGCAATCAATCTGACTGGGTAAAACCGCAGGATAAAGCAAAAAAAAAATGTACTTGCAAATTGCACAAAACGTAGACAGGTACAATTTGTTAGCTAAATTGTGAAGAGTAATTAAACATTTTAAATAGGACCAGGTGAAATGTCTGTTACACCAGGGTAGTATTGGTTAATTTTGGTAATTTTTTATTACGGTTGTTACCCAAAGGTCTTACATATACTTTATTTATTTATTTATTTAGAAAGTTTTGTATGGCGCGAACGTGACCCTCGAGGGTATCAGAGCGCTTTACATGGAGAGAACACGATTAGCACTTGGTCTGATCAACATGCAAACATATGCGTGAGAGCCGAACAAATCATCAATTACAAATAGGCTAACAGTGGTTGGACTGGAATAAAGCCAGTACTAGGAAGGATAGTCTACATAAGAGTTTTGATATCTGAATCTATTCAATGTCATCGATATGTTGACTTAGGGTAAGAACTTAGTCATTAGATAAGATTTGGCTTCTCTTTTGAAGGCGTAGGTGGAGGAAATTAGGCGAAGGTCCGGTGGTAAAGAGTTCCATATCTTGGGTGCGATAGCCGAGAATGCTCTAGCCCCAGTTTTCTTTTTGTGGGTTCATTGGGGTTTCAGCAATAAGGTGAGCGCACTTCATGAGGATCTGCTGCCCCCTGATTTTTCTAGCTTTTGGGCCAGGTAACTGGGGGTGTTGAAGTGTAACGCTTTGTGCGTCATGCAAGCAATTTTTAGTTGGATTCTTGCTTCGTATGGTAGCCAGTTTAAGGTTTTTAGGGCTGGTGAGATGTGTGCATTTCTTTTAGTTCCGAGGACAAGTCTTGCTGCTGCATTGAGGGAGGCTCTTAGTGGTGCTAGTTTGTATTTAGGTAGGCCACTTAGTGTGGCGCTACCGTAATCCAGTCTGGGTAATACTAGGGCTTGGACCGCTTGTTTTAGATCTTCATGAGGTAGGTATGGTTTCAGTTTCCACAGAATGCTCAGTTGGTAGTTTGCTCCTTTGGTGGCTGCACTAATTTGACCCTACATATTTAGGTGTTTGTCTAATGTAATACCTAAGGATCTGGCAGAGTCTATGATGTGGGGCGAGCATTTGAGGGCTGTAAGATGAGTCAGCCACAGATCAATCTTGGGGTTGGTATTTGGCGGAGAGATGAGAAGAAATTCCGTTTTATCAGCGTTGAGTTTGAGGTGGTTAACCGTGAGCCAGAGGTGTGTATTTTGTAGGATGGAATTGAGGGATATAATGTCATCTGGCGAGGCGATTTTGAGATATAGCTGAGTGTCATCCGCGTACATATGGTAGTGGATGTTGGCGGATTTTAGGAGATTTGCTAGTGGTTCCAGGAATAGGTTAAAGAGAGTGGGGGAGAGCGCGGATCCTTGAGGAACACCAAGAGTTATCGCGTTTGACTTGGAGAGAGATTGATTCATTTTGACTCTTAAGGATCTGTTTTGGAGGAAAGAAGAGAATTATTGTAATGCAGCCCCTGATAAGCCCATTCTTTGTTCCAGTAGTTTTAGTAGGGTGTCGTGTTTGACGGTGTCAAAGGCAGAAGATAAATCAAGCAATATTAGAAGGCATGATTCGTTACTGTCCAGCATTTTTAGTATGTCATCTACAATATGAGTAAGGGCCGATTCTGTGCTGTGATCTTGACGGAAGCCTGATTGGAATTGATCGAGTAGTTGAAACTTTTCTATGTGATTGCAGAGTTGTTTCTGTACACATTTTTCTAAGAGCTTTGCCAGTGAGGGGATGTTGGAGATGGGCCGGAAGTTGTTAGGGTCATAGCAGTCTGCCATAGGTTTTTTTAGAATGGGTGTTACTTGACCGATTTTTAGGCAGTCTGAGATAGTGCCTTGGCGTAGAGAGGCGTTTACAATCTTTGATCATAGTGGGAGGATACAGGTTTTGATCTCTTTGAATATGCTGGGAGGTAGAGGGTCCGTGAAGTGGTTAGATGGGTTTAAAGAAGAGAGAATGTTGTAGATTTCCTGTTCGCTGATTGGGGAGAAGGTGTTGTTGTGTAGTTCCTATAGTACCCATGCAGGACCTGCTCGTTTGGATAACATAAACCGTGGGCTTGGTGTTAGACTGACTCTGTGCACCCCCACCGCATATGTTAGCCGGTTTTGCATTAGCTAGCTCACAGTACCAGTAGAATCTCCTCTTATCGGGGAGAGATTAGTTTCTGGCAACCTTAGATCATGACAACCCTGATCCCTCAGAATCGTGGAAACAATGTACTACTTTTCGCTCAGTCACTCGTGCTTACTTATTCAGTTTGTCTCAGAGACTTAGACAGAATAAACAGTCTGGGCGTTTCAATAAGTATTTATTGAACAGTTGTTATTCTAGTGTATAATATATGTGCTGCAGCAGCCAGCAGACAATAGCAGAGATATATTATCAGCAGTACGATCAAAGTGAAAAGTTAGTACAGTTCTACCATATTGCAATAATCATGGATAAATACATGGATATAGAATGCATTGGTAAAAGAAAGCGCATACTCCTACGATGCCTAACTAGCTGTACCTAAGTGTACCTAGCATGTGAGTAGGTGTGTAGCCAAGAATCCCTCTAGGATTTAGTGGAACCCCATTACCTGAATAGAGAGAGTGTGGGACCCCGTCCTGGTCTCGAGTTGGACACCCCGCAAGGGCTGTGTTAGACCGCTGTTAGCTGGAGCGACTGCATGCAGGAGCCTCAGCATCTCTGGTCAGTGTGTCAGCATGGAAGTCTCGGTTCCCTCTCCCTTACCGAGGCAAGATGTGGTGTATTTATACCCTAAAGTGTCTCGTCCCTCAGTATGGTTTGTAGTGGTCTTTGTTAGACATGAGGAAGACATCAGGGGTGAACTTTGTACATACATATAATGCGGGAGATGTAGCTGGTGAATGTTCATGCATAATTTATGAGTACATTGTAGGCCTGTGTTTGAGAAAGACCTTGCAGTGTTCTAACCACAGACTAGATAACGTTCAACCCTCAGAGTTCGTTGTGTACTGTAGGGAACTAATGTAGGTGAAAGATCATGCCTATATTAGGGCATAGGAGATCATGACTATAATAGGGCATAGACGATTATGACCATAAAAGGGCATATACGAGTATGACCATAATAGGGCATATACGATTATGACCATATACGGCATATATGAACGCGTCTATATTAGGGCCTCTTATACGAAACGTAACACCCACTCCACTTTCGAATTGGATGACAATGACCATACTAAAATGTGGACCATTTAATTTTTTTTCTTAAAAACAGCTAAAAACATGGTTTAAAAGGACAATAATTTTTTTTTAAAAATCTGCTATTCTTTAGTTGCCACTTGAAAAAGTCAATTCTGTCTCACTCATAAAAGTTGCATTACTTCAAGCAGGAAAAAGCCACTCTTTCTCAAGTGAAAGTGTCAATATAAGAAAAGTTCCAAATTTAGTTCGTTTATTTATAAAACGAAGTGGAGAAGCTGAATTCTTTCCCAGGAGGCGATGAGCCAATTCAAGATTAAGTGTCCTGGGAAGGAGATACAGCATAATCGGTGTTAGCTACTGCAGACGACAAATCCAACAACTCACAGAGAACGTCAATCGCACATAGATGGAATTCAGCACTACCAACAGTCGGTGCTGCGGCAGCTCGTGCGGCTGTTGTTACCTGAGTGCCTGTGGAGGAGCCACCTAACCCAGCAGGAGCAAACGGCACCTGTGGATTCTCAAGGAATGCGTTCATCAGAATTGGAAGACGCTGGGGACAATGCACAGCATGGGCCTTTAGGGGGTCCAGCATAGCATCCATGTCCAGAGGCGTATCTGATGGAAACGTTAGACAGAGATCCAACGTGCATTCTTCTCCGCAAAACAGGCATCGAAGAACAGGTAAGAGGCAGTCCACCCAGACTGGTCTAAACGATAGAAACCAAGAGGCGTTCAGTTCTCTTAGGCAAGGTATACCCAGAAGCTTCACCATGCGTTCACGGCATTTCTGCTCCATGAGTATGTTTGCCAGTTCCTCAGAACTTGGGCCGTCCATTGCGTAGCAGTAAGATTACAATCAGGACTCCTGCAATTAGGAACAGGATAAGCGGGAGACCTCCAAAGACGCTTCCCAATACGGAGTGTATGAAATTTGGGATTACTCCGAGGACCGTCTGAAAGGTGCTTAATAGTCCTGACCCTATGGTCTTAAATAGGTGTACAAGACCGCTCGTATCAGACATGTTAAAGATACGACCCACCATTTCTGCGAAATGAAAGGGGCAGTTCGTACGTATGAGCGCCTGTATCTCAGTCGAAGTCCTTGCAACTTGAAGTTCAAAGATTTCTCGAGCGGAGGTTAAGGGCACTGGTTGCTGTAAAAGCATGGCTTTCAGTCTGCTCAAAGTATCAAATTGTATGAAGGAAACATTCAACGAAGGCCATAACGGCACCTCCCTGACTGTGTTCAGTGGCGGAAACAATACTTGCATACAGCAAGTAACCCTGGAGTTAACAGTGACCAGATAGGCGACGCCCGGAAGCATCCCACAGCAACCTTGATCGTTTAGCATCAAGTAACTCCCATTTGAGAGCAGCTGGAAAACCGGCGTGATCATGGCCGCTGGGGTCCCTGACATGTGACACGATAAGTTTGAAACTGAACCACTACATGCTCCGTGCAGAGAAATATCCTGACACATGAGAGAACTGCTTAAAGTGTTCTTGCAGTTTGTACCACTCAGATACACTTCTCGATCCCCATTCCGGCATCGATATCTATATGGTAACACCCAAGTTTCCTTAATGTAACCCTTACCCATTTTTTCATATTTGCCTGCCTGCCTCTGCTCAAGGCAATATTGAAACTGAAACGTAGTGACCGGCAGAGTGATTTGGCCATGAATTAGCCATTCTGTTGATGGTGCTTCGGCTATAGTGAATGGTAACCTTTCCAGTTTCTCAATACGCAGCATTGTATATTTGGCTCACCTCTGTGCCATTTCTGTCTGTTTATCAGTTAGATTGTATTCTGAAAACAGAGGCGTGGTGTTTATAAAACGCCAGGGCACATTGCCTGCATGCAAAGATTGCAGCGTCCAGCTTAACATCATAATAGAACGTAATTGGGATTGCCCGTGTTGTAACAAGGCCAGATCTTGTTCTAATATGTCGATTGCCGAAGACACAATGTTGCCTAAGGAGTAAATCCTGGAGGTCAAAGTTGTTAACCCATTGTCCACTAAAGCTAATGCCTTCTCTAAGTTAATACAGTCTATTTCCCGTATTCTTTCTGCGGCCTCCTGTTCGGATATTTTCCAGTTTTCATTATAGTAGGCATAAATGCCAGCATATATGAAACGTTTCTGACGTGTTTTCCTTGGGCCTACAAGAAATCCCTATGGTCCACATCGTTTTTGAACAAGTGATTGCAGCTACGGACGCTGTGCGTACAGCCCTCTTTGCGGCTTCATCAGCCAATGAATTCCCTTCAATGTGAACGCCATCACGCTGATGACTCAGTGTATGTATCACGTGAGCCCTTGGTAGTTCGTTTCTCAACTCCACTACCTGTTCCCATAGCATTTTATGCTTAATTGTGCCACCTTTTGCGTCTTTAAACCCGTTTTGTTCCCAATGATGTAAGTATTCATTGTACGACTGTACACAGTAAAAGGAATCACACACAATTAGTGTGGGGAATTCGTGTTCCGTGTTTACAAGTGCCAGTATTAGTGCTTTTAATTCTGCCAACTGAGCCGTGAGGTCTCCTAGAGATTGCGTTTTAGTGCAACTTGGGTGGAACTTTCCATCGGGCATGCGACCTTTAACGATTGCACATGCTGCGCTGTAAGCTTGCTTACTCCCTATTGCCGGTTGAGCAGATCCTTCAGTGTAAGTAATGTATTCATACTGATCTAGAGGCAAAATCTCATTTGGTAGAGGATATTCTTGTTCGTATTGCAGAAATGCTTGTGTTTTTAAACTTGGATCAAATCTGTATTCAACATCCGTTGCAGTAAGAGAATTAGCCCATTGTATCCATCTGGGATGTAAGGCTTTCGCATTTGGAATGCTAGCCTATGTAACAGCCTCTTAGGCTGGTACTGGGGTCACAACTATTTTGCGCTTTCCCTGAGCCAGAGCTCTTTCTCTTCCTACAGCGGTCTGCACTGCTGTCAGGATTTTTTCAGTTGAAGTGAAACGCATCTCTGCGTTTGTGTACAGGTGTGATTTGTATGCGATTGGTACCGTTTCGCCTTCATTGAAAGTTAAATAAGTGTACCCGCATTGACCCGCTATTACTCGGATCACTAAGTTGCGTACGTTTTCGCATGTCTGCAAGTGTTTTGAAGCTATCATGTCTTCCTGTAGTGAACGTAGGATATTTGTATGTTCCTGTGTCCATTGTCTGACTGAAAAATCAGGTTTTATTAAGTCGTAGAAAGGTTTTACTCTTTCTGCGTAATCCAAAATGTATGTTCGACCAAAATTTAGGAATCCCAGAATTGATTGTAAATTCTTTAATGATTTTGGAGGTTGGAGCAGTGCACACTTTTCTAAAAGTTAGCTGCTAGGCTTTTCCTTCACTTGACAGCTCATACCCTAAAAACAGGACATTGAGATGGGCAATTTTAGATTTTTTAAATTCAATTTATAGCCCTCAGAGGCGAATCCCATAATAATGGTGCTCACCCTGGTCAAGTGCCTCGGTAAGTCATCGTCCGTCAGATAAATATCATCCACATAGGACAATGCTTCTTCATCCAAATTTTGGAGTAACTCTGTTACCCTTGCTGAAAACAACCCCAGGCTATTCTTATACCCTTGGGGAAGTCGACAAAATTGCCGATGTGACCCCAGCGCTGAGAATGCGGTCAAATACCTGCTTTCAGGCGCTATATTTTGGCAGAAAAATCCATTTGAGATCTCAAGTGTTGTTTTGTATTTTTGTCGCACAATGTTATTCATTAATGCGGCACTGTGTGCATTTTGAACTGCAAATGTCTTTGTGCAGGTGTTTAAATGTCTGTAATCTAAAACTAAACGATATGTGTTGTCAGGTTTTGATACGGGGAGCAAAGGATTGTTCATAGGTGAAGTGCAATTTTCTATCACCCCCTGGTATTCAAGTTGATCTAGGATCTCCCTGACTTGTTTTTTAGCTTCCTGCTTTATAGGGTATTGCCTTTGAGCATTTGGGGAAACTTTTAACGGGATCACGTGGTGGGTTGAATCCTCTTCCCAACCAGCATGATTTATGTACAATGCTGGAGCTAGAGCAACCGCCCACTCCTGCGCATATGTATGTTTTAAATGTATGGGAACGATGTCGGAAAATGCTGGAAAAATTACCTTTTCTCCCTTTGGGCACTCCATGACGAATGCTGGCGGCCAGTCTCTGCTAATAGGATGTCATATCCAGATGACAGATTTTCCCAAAATAGACCTTTAACTTTCCTGGGCTTGTCCCCCTCCATCCGGAGTGTTATCTCCTGTAACTTATGTGGGACACTTACCCGAGTATCAGGTGTTTCCACCGTGATATACTCACTCAACTCTGCTGTCACCAGAAATTCCTTCAGGTTTTGGCGAGCTATTGTTACTTCTGCAGCGCTGTCCAGCATCGTCAGAGCCCATTCCCCGTTCAGAAGCTGTGTCCTCAGAAATCTGGGCATGTCTGATCTTGAGACCTGCCACCTTCTTCTTTTTGAACTGAGGTTTTTGTTCATCTTCTTTTTTAGGTGCGTAGTCCGCAGCGCGTTGCGTGTCTCTGGACTTTGTACGCTCCTCTTGTCTGTGTTCTGACCGTCCTTCCCTCTCGGAGTTTCTTGATGAACCCTGAAAGGAACGAGAGGAACGTGTATCAGTATCCTGATACCTGTCAGGTTTTTAATACTAGCCCTATTCCTGAGGTTATACCTCTTTTCAGAGGGCTCCTGTTGAGGAGACCTGCCTCGGGATTGAGATCTGTTGTCTTTAGACTTTTGTTGCTTTTTATTTTCCCACTTCTTTTTAGAAGAAGTAGGTGTCTGCTTTGTAGTGTCCTTTTCAGGACTGCCCACCGGTTGTGGTTTTAATGCTTTCCCACCTAGACTGTCTCTGCCTAATTCTGCATATGCAGTTTCAATGATTTTGGGTAGTTTGTGTTGTTGATCTACTGGACTGAACTCCCTTAGGAGTTGGCGGATTGCCACTGAAGCTGCTTCCCCCTTAATGTTATCTAGTATTATGGCTGATACCTGTTCGTAGTTACTTAGTAACTTCATCCTTAAGTTAAGGGCAGGCTCTGCTCCGTACTCATTTTGTATCTGTCTCAACACGTCTGGCACTACTGCTAAGGACGGGATACCATGAGTTCTGGTATAAATGGCAGCAAAGATTGAACCCCAAGAGGTGCAGTCCTCTATTTGTGGTGTGATCCCCATGGGCAAGCAGATTGTTAGTATTCTGTGCTTATCATAGGTGGTAGTATTCGGAAACACTGCCTCAAGCTGAGTTATTTTCTGAGCTATCCAGAATGGTATTTGTTCGCGTTTTGCAGGCATTTTGCCCATTACTGCGTGTAATGTTTGAGGAGTAATTTTAGTTGCTGTACCCTAAGCTAGAGTACTAGTTGCTGCACCTGGTGCAGGTTGGATTGTTAACGTCATCATGATGAATTGTGTCAAGTTCCTGTAGATTTTAATTAAATCTTTGTGTTGTATGAGTAATTCTAGCTGTGGCATTGTGTTAATGTCAGGGTGCGGTGTGTAAGCCGCTAGTATTGGCCATGTGGCCCCGTCTCCTCCGAGCGGGCCTAGTCTTACTCTTGCTCTTAAGTGGGGTAGGGCGCCTTTAAACCAGTATAAGTGTTCCTGGTTCGTGAGTGGAATCTCTATGTCATCGAATGGACCGTATTCCGTTGGTGCATCTCCTTCTATGTAGTAGTGAAATGTCTTTGTTACGGCATCTGCTGTTGGGAATGTAACCCATGAATAGAATACCTCTGTTTTATTTGATTTATGTGCCTCAATTCCGAGAGCTACTACGCCACCCCTTGGTGGTAAACCATTTTTTAATAGTTTCATGGTGAGCGTATGTCTGAATTTAGGTGCAATTTCAATTGCATTTTCGGGTGGTTCTCCTGCTGAGACATGCAGATCTACTCTTTCTTCATCGCTCATTTTGAAAAGAAAATCTTTTCCAAGAGAACTAAGATAAAGGTGTTATGCACAGTTTAGGAACTAAATGTCCTTCAAGCTTGATTAACCAACAGCCGATAAATAGGATATCTCACCTACTGAGCTGTGGCGGAGTTTGTGCCCACCCACTCCAGACGTCTCTGGCGTTTTGTGAGTAGATTCTCTGAGAATAGCACAACTGAACTACTCAGATTCTACTGTTAAATAAGTGCCCAACCAACGTTGGCAGCGCCATGTCGTGTAGTTCCTATAGTACCCATGCAGGACCTGCGCGTTTGGATAACATAAACTGTGGGCTTGGTGTTAGACTGACTCTGTGCACCCCCACTGCATATGTTAGCCGGTTTTGCATTAGCTAGCTCACAAAGCCACTAGAATCTCCTCTTATCGAGGAGAGATTAGTTTCTGGCAACCTTAGATCATGACAACCCTGATCCCTCAGAATCGTGGAAACAATGTACTACTTTTCGCTCAGTCACTCGTGCTTACTTATTCGGTTTGTCTCAGAGACTTACACAGAATAAACAGTCTGGGCGTTTCAATAAGTATTTATTGAACAGTTGTTATTCTAGTGTATAATATATGTGCTGCAGCAACCAGCAGACAATAGCAGAGATATATTATCAGCAGTAAGATCAAAGTGAAAGGATAGTACAGTTCTACCATATTGCAATAATCATGGATAAATACATGGATATAGAATGCATTGGTAAAAGAAAGCGCATACTCCTACGATGCCTAACTATATGTACCTAAGTGTACCTAGCATGTGAGTAGGTGTGTAGCCAAGAATCCCTCTAGGATTTAGTCGAACCCCATTACCTGAATAGAGAGAGTGTGGGACCCCGTCCTGGTCTCGAGTTGGACACCCCGCAAGGGCTGTGTTAGACCGCTGTCAGCTGGAGCGACTGCATGCAGGAGCCTCAGCGTCTCTGGTCAGTGTGTCAGCATGGACGTCTCAGTTTCCTCTCCCTTACCGAGGCAAGATGTGGTGTATTTATACCCTAAAGTGTCTCGTCCCTGAGTATGGTTTGTATTGGTCTTTGTTAGACATGAGGAAGACGTCAGGGGTGAACTTTGTACATACATATTATACGGGAGATGTAGCTGGTGAATGTTCATGCATAATTTATGAGTACATTGTAGGCCTGTGTTCGAGAAAGACCTTGCAGTGTTCTAACCACAGACTAGATAACGTTCAACCCTCAGAGTTTGTTGTGTACTGTAGGGAACTAATGTAGGTGAAAGATCATGCCCATATTATGACTATAATAGGGCATAGACGATTATGACCATAAAAGGGCACATACGAGTATGACCATAATAGGGCATATACGATTATGACCATATACGGCATATATGAACGCGTCTATATTAGGGCCTCTTATACGGAACGTAACAGTGTTCCAAGTGGCATTATTTTTGGAGGGGGGCCAGGGTGGTTACTTCCCTTCCGTAGATTGGGAGTTATATGATAGGCTGACTGGGGAAGCCGGTAGTAGTTCCTTCGCTAGTTGAAGTTCGTTCTCTATCTTTGTTGTTTTATCCTTGAAGAAGGTGGCTAGTTCTTCACAATTTGGCAGGGTGCTGGGTCCGGAGTATAGGGGGTTTGATGTGTTATGTGATTGCTGTTTGACTATTTCGAATAGTTTTTTGGGCCTATTTCTGGCCTGGGCGAGTTGAGTTCTGAATAAATTAGCTTTCGCCTGTCTTATCCTTCGATTGTATGTGTTCCTCATTGATCTTAAGCGTTTTAGCGATTCCACTGATGGGGAGTATTTCCATGCTCTTTCTGCCATTCTTAGATTGCGTCTTTCTGTGTTCAAGTTGTCATTGAACCATGGCTTTGAGTTTTAATGGAGATATTTTTCTGTTGTAGGGGTGCGATAGAGTCCATGACTTCCCGTATCAAAGTATTGTAGTAGTCTGTGAGGTCATTGACATCCTCCATGTTGGTCTGTGGTATCAAGGTGTTGTTGCATAGAGTGGTTAGTTCATTGTGGTTTATATTACTAAGATTCCTTTTCCACTGTTTGATTTTCTTCGGTTGGCCATTCTTTGGGATCTCCTTTAAGTTGACGAGGAAGGTGATGCGATAATGGTCTGACCAATCACATGGGGTAATAGACTCTAAGGAGAAAGTGTCCGACTTAGAGATGATAAGGTCCAAAGTCTCTCCCTTGTTGTGTGTGGGACTGTCACAGATTTGGGACATCTCATGGTTTAACAGGAAGGATTTTAAGCTATTCACTGAGGGGTCACTTAGGTCATTCCAGTGCAGATTAAAATCACCCAGGAAGATCTGGGGACCTTGAAGATTATCATTTATTGTGAAGATTTCCATGATTTGTTCAATGAACTGCGGGTTATCACCCGGAGGGTGATAGAAGGCATGTAAGTTACAAATGGCTTTGCTGTTGCAAGAGATATTGATGCTAAGATATTCACATGTTGTTACATCTATTGTTTCCAATTGGCGTAATGATAAAGTATTGTGGTAGATGCATGCTATTCCACCACCCGTTTTCTCTGGTGTGTCTAGTCGTATGATCTTGTGACTAGGTGGGACTAGTAGATCTATGATGGGATGAGATGAGTTGTTTAACCATGTTTCCGTGAGGATAACTATATCGAACTTATGTGTGAGAATGAGGTCGTAGATATCTGCTGCGTGTTTATTTGCTGATCTGCAGTTGAGGAGCATGCACTTTAGCTGATTATTATTGTGATGAGAGGCCATTTGTGATAAAGTGATTCGCTTAAGGTTGTTCTTGTTTATTCCTCTGTGATTGAGAATCGGTTCTCTGAAGGGTTCACTTGGATGGATTGGATTTGATTTTGATCAGCCTTGCTCGTATTTATTCCAGACTTATAATATAGGATGAGTTCATGGATCTCATTATTTGATAGATCTTGATTTGATCTCTTTGGTCGGGAAGCATCGTTGGGGGAAGGTGTAGTTTGCAATCCCAGGTTGGCTGTCGGAGTGGACTGCAGTGGGGTGATGTCTGTATGGGTGTCCTTTCTGGTTATCTTGGAGCCTTTTGAGCTGTGAGAGGGCCAAAGATTGGCTGTGATATAAGTAAGTCTCTGCATATCCTCTTTAAGGTGTTTTAGGCAACGATCAATTTCATTGAGTTGCATTACCCAGTACTCAGGTTTAAGGGTAGTGGTGGGTTGCATCGCGAAGTATGATAAAGGTGTGTTGTAGTCAGGGGTGCCCAGTTGAGAGAAGGAGTCATTGTTAGCTGAGCATTTTTGTTATGTATATGTGTGAGGCTGATTGGATGAGATGAGAGGAAGCGTGGTACTGGAGGTAGTGGAAAAGTTAGAGGATCTAGCTGATCTAAGGTTGATTTGGTGTGGGGCTGTGGGTTTGTGGATATTATTGTTCCCTGTATGGGGGTCAGTGAGGACATGATGGTAGAGCCCTCATTGGTGCGATTTGGTGAGGTAAGAGGGGGTGAGTGGGGGGGATGAAATTCCAAGCAGTCGTGGTCTAAGCTAGTCTTGCTGTTGGGGGTGTGAGCGGGGGAGTTGGTTGCAATATTCCCAGTAGAGATCTCAGTCTTTGATTGGGAGGATGGTTCTGGAGGGGGGGTGGTGGCCTCGGGGGTGGGTCGGCAATCCCCTGTGACCAGAATTGAGTTGATTGAGTTGGGAGTGGCCATGTGCGTTAAGGAGGATGAGGGTGTTCCATCATGGACGTTAGGTCGATTTTGGGTGGGGAGATTGGGCTTGTTGTAGATCCCCTTTTTTAGGATGTGGAAGATTTTGTCAATTATGATTAGATTTTCATTCGAAGACTGAATTAGTATAATCCCATTATTGTAAATGGATATGGTAGCATTTGCATTGCATAGGGGAGAGGGAGATACCGTTAATCTAAGTCCGTGAGGTGTTTTTCTGGTGCCTGTGATGCTTAACATGGAGCGTAGAGTATTTCTCCACTGGGCTCTTTTTTTGTGTGGAATATAAGGTCATTAGTTCTTGTTCCCTTGGTGAAACTAAAATAAGGGTCTCAGATAAGCGTTTCTGGATGCGCTTTGAGTAATTGGTGTTTGAGTTTTTTGATGCGTTTTTGGAGAGGTTGGGGGGTATTTGATAGTAAAGGCATTGTGGCCCGATGGTTCCAGTTTTGAGTCCATTCTTTGAAACTGGGAGGTACTTACTGGGGCTGTGAGAGATCTAGAATGGTGCTTCTGATATCTTTAGTGATATTAAAGGTTAGTGTAGGAATATTTGGGCAGTGTAGGACATAGTAATTGTGCTAATAACTCTGTTAGTGGTAATTTGGAGTTGTGGGGAATATAGATTTTTTTTTCCTTGTCAAGAGATTGTTCCCTTCGTTGTCAGGTGACTAGTTCCAAGCGTGTAGTACTGCTAGTGATTAGTGTACCATTTCAAGATGTCTGCCCGTTTTGCAGGGTCTTTTTGAAATGGTAAATAAGGCAGTCCTCTTTTCATTTCTAGTATCCTTTTTTTCTTTTCTTTTTCAGAACAGAGCTCAGGGGGGCACCATCTTGTGTGGTTTGAGTGATTCTTCGAGTTGGCAATCTAGAATGGTGGGAAGATTTATTTGCTAGATGTAATCTTCAGGCAATTGGCATGAGTAGTCCTGTATCCTTCATTCCCTATTACCCACTTCCTTCTCTTTCAGACCTATCTTCATGTTGTTTTCTTCCCTTCCCAAACCTCCCTTCCATTAGCATCGGAAACTCCCTCCTCGAGCTCGCTCTTCACCGGCTCAATTATACAATACATATACAATATAATATACAATACACATACAATATAATATTTACCTGATTACGGCCGCAACTTATCCTCCATCCTCTTCTCTTCGTGGCTCACAGAATACAGGCTCCCCTAAGCCAATCACGACGCTGCTGTCACCAGCATGACAGCCATGTCGTGATTGGTCTGAGCGGCCTGTTTGACGCCCCAGACAGGGCTTGGGAGCTTTGGGACTGTTCTCCACCCGGCTTTGCAACACAGCAAGGTGGAGAATTGCTAAGTGCGCATGACTGTTTGTCCGGCCGAAGACGGCCAGCCAAACTGACATGCGCTCTTATGGTGCAAACATGTTTCCTCCTAGATGTGACCCCAGCCCCTCCCTAACTTGGCCCAGTAGCTCGTACTAAAATAAAATGATAATAATGTTGTGTTATTATCATTTTATTTTTCCTTTTTCCACTGTTCTGAGAGCAGTGGGGTGACGCTCCTCTGCACTGACACTATTGCTCCATGTTATGTGTTTATGTGCTCTTTGGGGCAAAAATGTAGCTTCAGCACTCTGATACAACGCAAATGATCAAAACATGTGGGGCTGCTGTTTGCCTCACTTGTGTTTTTGGGCTACTTTTTTAGAACAAAAAGTGTCCAAAATAGATGTGAGAATGCATTTAGTGCTAAATTAAAGAACCAAATGTTGATTTTGCATGTCGTATAGTGCCAATATTTTGTGTAATTACGCCAAAGCAAGTTAAGCATATTTTGCACACACCTAAATATAATACCATACATTATATTCTACATTTAGGTGCTACAAATTGTACGGAATACTCACCATTCCTTGTTCTATTGTGATAGTATATAACAGCAAAAGTCCTGCTGTATCAAAGGGTTTTTTCCTTATTCTGTGTCTATGGGAAAATCTTGTTCCTCTCCCTCTTTCGGTCATATATAGCAGGGTGCTTCATCAAAAGGATTTCGAGTGTCTCTTGTATTGCTCACTAATTGATCAAATGGTATGGAATGTGCTTTGCTTTTGTTACCTGACTAGCTGATCGAAGGACCTATTATGTACAATCATATAACAAAAGTATGGTAGCTATGCCATTCCTTACAGTTCATCCTTTTAGCAATGTATTTGTAGCAGAATGAAAAGCTTTGAACTGTGAGAATTGCTAGCGCTGCATATCTTATAAATCTCTCGACAGGTTGTGATTTTCGACCACCCCCTGTCGCTAAGCAACTACACCTCTATCAGTTCCACTAACGAGTCCACTGATAGTATGAATCACATTTCTGAACGCAATGGAGTTGACAACATTATTTTCTGCTACTGAGAAGTCTTGTTTTTGAAAGTTGACTCTTACATTAATATATATTTTTCACCCTTTATCCCCTGACCAACTGCACTGTTGCTATCAAAAGTAGCAAAGTTTATCAATTTTGATTGACATCGCTTTTTCAAGCAAAATCAACAGTTCACATTTCCAAATCTACAGTACCTTTGTAATTTTCAAACAGTAAATTTGATCCTGTAGTCAGTGCAAAACCTCTTCTTATGGCATGCTGGATAAGTAAAAATAATCAACAGAATCGTTTTTTTAAAGTTGACGAAATAAATTGATACCTGTTCAAAGCTGATTCAGCCACTTGAAAGTGAGGCGTGGCACTTGAAAGTGGGACATAGCAGCCTTTGACTTTTCAACATTTAAGTGAAAAAGATGGTTAGATAAAAAAAAGTTTAAAAAAAAGTTCATTACATTCAAAACGATGATTAATAAAAAAAAAATGCACATTTTTTTTAGATCAGGTATATATTTTCAGTATGCAATGCGCTTTTTATAAATATAAAAATATAATTGTGAAAAGAGAAATCTGCTACCCAATTCTACTTTAAAGTCTTGATGGAGCAGGATTTCGCAAAGAAGACCTGCTCAGATGAATACCCCCATAATACGTACTAACAGTAAATAGTAATAGAAAATGAACGTGCACCTTACATGAACACGAGGGAAAACTGTTTTGCGCATGCATGCACTAACGTGAGATAACGCATGAAAGAACTAAAATTGTATTTACATTATGCTTTGAAAGAAACGAGAAATAATGCATGACTAGGCCTCATGTGCCTTTCGTAGTTTGCATGTTGCAGCTTGCTTTGAACTAATAAATAATATCGTTTTGCATAAGGCTATGCTAGGAAAAACATTAACAGGGAATAGAACTAAGGTGGGTGGTAAACAGTGAAAATTACATTATCATATAATTAATGAATGTTCATTTTCTGTTCGTTGTAGTGGGCTGGATGAACTCCATGTTTTCTTATATTGTCCAAAGTGAAGGCAGGGTTGGAAGATAGAGTAAATGCTATTCAGACAAAAGCACGCCGAAGCACTGAGCACAGCAGAGGAGATGAAAGAGGGTGAAGGCCGATGTGATGATCGTCTGCCAAACTACGTGCTGGGTCGTGGGATAGAAGGACGTTTCCTGAAGACATTGCTCGAAATGTATAAAATTGTAACCTGTAACAGATCATGTGAATGTACAATGTATGAGGTGGTGGGAACGGGCATAAAACAAAGAATAAGCTTAAGAATGAATGAAGTCACCATGGTGTGACATTCCACCCCTAAAGCCCACCAATCAACTGTCTAGTTACGCTGAATGTTTCAACTGATGTGGGACGGACATGTAGGTTTTAGGGTATAACTGGGTTGCCTTTAGGGGTGTGGTTTAGACTTGCTTTGGAGAGGCTGAGAGAGGGGAGATGCGTCGCAGTCCGTCGGTTTGCAGACAGGCCTAGCTGTTCCTGTCCTGTCTTTGATCCTGTCCCTGAAATCTTTGTTCCCTGACTATTTCGGGGGATCCCCACCACCACTTAGGCCTGAGGGGTGGTTTTCACTACAAATCCATTGGGTTTGTATCATTCTAACTCGTTCTTGCATAATTTACTTAAAAGTGTATTTTTGTCTCTGAAAACCTTTATCTCTTTATCTATCCACTCCTTCATGCAACATTGTCATTGCTTATTGATGAGTTAGTTTCATTTGATTTGCTGATGTTTTCTCTCCCTATGTGAATTCATTGTTTGTATTTGTGACCGTATGCATTTGAGCATTTTATTCTATGATTTGAGATAAACTTTATTAACTTCAACGAAAGTTTGTGGTTATTTAGTTTTTAATGATGAGCTAGATAAAAGAGTATCATTACCATCAACTATTCAACTAATTGGTTCATCGACCAAGAAGAGGAAGAGTTGATATATGAATTAGATAGGTATTTGGAAAAAATGCCATATATGAACAGATATGAGAAAGAGATTTGAACTCGTATAAAAATTGACCCCAGTGCATCAGGGATTTGGGTGAGTGTGTATGGGCCATTGTTCTGCTATATTATTGAGTATTGATCCCTGATTAGGCATTGGCCACACGCTGGATCAGTCTCCTGTGCCTCAAACACTGCTTGTATCTCATCCATATTTGGATGTCTAGTGCCTACCTGAAACGCAACCCAATCATACAGAATTTCTGTTATCTGCAAAGAGCAATAATCAAGGGACAGTACAAACCTTGCTCAATGACATGAACCTTGATGTCTTTGAGCCCTAACTTTTACAAAATGCCAAGTCACTAAGATTCACCCTGGGCACCAACCTCACCCACGAGGAACACAAGGCCAAAAAAAAACCCAAAAAAAAAAACCAAAGACCAGCTCTCGCTTCTAAAGTAAGTTAAACCATTTCTTCCAGAAAGCAACGTCAGTACTGCTGTTCAATCCCTTATGCCCTCGCATGTGGATGGTGGTAATGCCCTACAGTATGACCTAACAGATGCCACACTCACAACCCTTAGGAGCATCCTACATACTGCAGCACCATTTCACCCAGGGCCTGAACAAATATGATCGATTCACCCCCATTCGGATGGTAATCCATTGCCTTCCCTTGCCAGCTCACACCATCTTCAAAACCTGCTTTATCATTTACAAAGCTATAACAACACCCAACTTATTGTGCAGACGAGCTCACTATCTCTGGTGGATCTGGTCACACCCACAGCCAAGACACCATAAGACTGCAGACTAAGAAGTGTAAAAAAGAAATAACTAATAGTAGTCCTTTTCCATCTATACACGCAGGATTTGGAACAACATCCCTATAACCATCAGGATAGCCACAAAGATGCTCCAATTTGGGAAAGAGTTGAAAAATCTCCTCTTTGAACAATACTACATCAAAATGCATTAACCATCCTCAACCCAGCTCAATCTCCTCTTACTCATTGACTTTATGCTTGTCTTTGACAACATACAGGGCTCCACTCTCTTCTTGCTAGGTTTGCACACAAAAAAGTCTAAATACATACATACAAACATACATGGGTCTGTGGCCACTTCTGCTGTAATGACAATGCCACAATATACATGCTAACACTCTCATGTTTTCTCATTTCTTAAGCATGCTCCTTTATTAGGTTTGGTCTCTGAGACAACTTTAGCTGTTTTACTGGACTATTGTTGTTCCATAAAAAATATACATGCATTGAGGGTGTTTTGATCATAGAGCTGTATTAATTGATCTGTTAAACTGCCATACACATTTTGCTTAGACAAACCACAGCACACAGCAAGGACAATAGGTTAGCCTACAATACCCATTGACTCCCTTCACTGTGAGGGACTGCACAAAGACTTTTTAGTGATCAAGATTATTCTTAGGGCCTTATTACGAGATCGGCAGTCTGACCACCGTAGGACCACGCCTGTGACCTTCAGGAGACCGCTGCGCCATTGGCCATCCAACTGCCATGTTACGAGTTTGCTAAGGGGCCAGTGGTGTGGCTGCTGGGGTCTTGTTGTGGTGGGCAATATATTTTCAATATGTATCGATGCCTGCCTGTACATTCTGACTGCATATGTATTGGATGCACACATATGCGGGTTCCCTGTTGCCTGTTTGCTCCTATGACTGTCAGTGAGCCACGCTCCTCCCAGCCTCCTAGCGTTTCTGTGGAGTGACTGCGGACTGCTCCAGTGGGCTGCACGAAGTGCGTGGTCTGCGGGGAGTGTGTGGTGCGGTGCCAGGTGACCAGTGGTCACCGTTCTTGGATCATCTCTAGACCCCAGACCACGGACACCGGGTGCGCCGTTCTCCTGGTCCTCCTGCACAACTTAAGGCAGTAAGCGAACTAGCTTAGCCGAGCGCAGCGGAGTAGCTACCCCATGCTGAGTGGAAGCCCGTGGCTCCTTGCGGAAGAGGGCCAGCTAGGTCTGGGTGCGGCTTGCGGCCCCAAGCGAGCTCCCCGCTCGGCTCTCCGCCCGACCCTACCAGCCCCTCGTCTTTGCCCTTTGGCGCTGGCATGTGGAATCTACTTGGACATTAAACACTCTGACTAAGCCCACAGAGGCTCTATTACTTTCAGCATTTCTTTTGGAGCACGAAGGAAGGCCCTTCTAGAAACACAGGGGCCGCAGGGGGGTTTTAAGAGCACCAGAATCAACTCAAATAGATGAACCCCTGGAATACACAGATCTTGTGGTCAGCTAGTAACAGGTAATTTTTGAGACAGAAACCAACTTGCTGTTTGCACCTACGGTGCCGGAAGTCAAACAACTGATAATATCAGGCACTGTGCTATAATACCGCAAGTTCTTAAAAACAAAGCAAAACAGAAAATCAACCCCAGTTACAGCAGAAGTCAACAGGAAAATGAAGCTGAGCGGCGCCAGGCCCTTGGAAAGGAAACAAAAATAATAAATTACAAGGAGTATTCTTCGCCCTAGAGGAGATGAAATTGGGAAACAAAAAGAAACCTAATATTATTATTATTATTTTTCAGCATTTGTGAAGCGCACAGCTACCCTAAGGCATCCCAGCGCTAGCGGCCAAACAGGAGGAGGAGTGCGCGAGTTATAGGGTGAGAGGTTGAAATAACCATGTTTTAAGAAGTTTTCGTAAAAGGGAGAAGGTGAGGTTCCGAGCGAAAGTGAGGGGGCAGGGTGTTCCACAGTCTAGCTACGTTGTAAGAAAAAGATCTTCCTCCACTTCTTACCCTCCTATTTTTGGGAATGGCTGCGAGGTTAAGATTAGCCGAGCGAAGACATTAGAAGGTGATGAGGGAGCTGTTGATTACTGGGCCCTTCCCCCATAGAGTCTTGTGGGCTATACACAGAGATTTGAATTTTACTCTTCCCAGAATTGGCAACCAGTGCAGGGTCCTCAGAGCTGGCTTAGCCGACTGAGTTTTAGGGATCCTGAGCAACAGCCACGCAGCGCAATTCTGCGCGACTTGGGGTTTCCTTATCGTTGCTTTTGGTGCTCCTAGGTAAAGAGAATTGCCATAGTCCAGACAAGAGAGGACCAGAGCCTGGATCAGGGTTCTCCTAGCCCCCATAGGAAGGAGAGGGAGGGCTTTCCGAAGCACTCTGAAAGTGCCGAAGCAGGCTCCTGCCACTTTTACTGCTTGGTGATCAAATTTAAAGGAGTTGTCCAGCCAGACACCCAGGCTTTTGATCTTAGTGTTATGGATTGGGGCAGGGCCAAGGCAGGTTGGCTATGTCTGTTTAAGATCAATGCTAGTTGCGTTGCCCAAAAGCATTAGTTCAGTTTTTCCTCCATTGAGCCTGAGACAGGAGTGTTCCATCCAGATGGCCACTTTCTCCAAACAGGATTCAAGATCAGATGGGAGGTTCCGAGGATCGTTGATGGCAATTACCAGCTGTGTGTCGTCAGCATACGTGACAATTCGTAATCCCATAAGGCAAGATAATATCAGCAAGTGGTCTCATGTACACATTGAACAATGTGGGGCTCAGGGACGAGCCCTGTGGGACTCCACAGCTGAGTGATAGGCTCCTAGAAGTGGACTCCCCTAAGAAGACATGGAATGTTCTACCGTCTAAGTAAGACCGGAGCCAGGTAATAACACCACCTGAGACACCAACCCTCCTAAGTCTGTTTAGGAGGATGTCAAAGTTGACCGTGTCAAATGCCGAACTTAGATCAAGGAGGATAATAGCTACTGCTCCTCCCTGATCAAGGATTTTCTTAGATTATTCGACCACGGCAAGCAGGGCAGTTTCGGTTCCCTGTTGAGGGCGGAAACTGGTCTGGGAATAATGTAGGATGCCGTAGATTTCTAAAAAGTCAGAGAGGGTCGTGTTGACGTACTTTTCCAAGATTTTAAAGATCGGAGGAAGCAAAGAGATGGTACCATAGTTACCTAAGTCATCAGGGTTTAAGCTCGGCCTTTTGAGTAATGCCTTGAACATGGCATGTTTCCAGGGTGGGGGGACTAAGCCGGTGGAGAAAGACCGATTGATCACCTCCAGGATGACTGGGAGTATCACATCTTTGGCTTTACGAGCGAAATGGGGAGAAGCGGGTCAAGGGGGAGCCAGATTTTATTTGGGAGAACATTTCTGATCCAAATTCATAGTTGGAAGTTCCTCCAATACATGCTCTGTATAAGGTGGAGGCTTGTCCGTTAGTCGAAAGTCACTAGGACATGGTGAGCCGGGAAATGAAGTACAAATATTTTTATTTTTTCCTTGAAAAAATTCAGCAAGTTCATTACAACAATCAGGTGAGACCTCGGGAGATATTCCTGTGCCCGGGAGCTCTAGGAGGTTCTTCGCGATGCGAAAAATTTCCCTGGGAGTATTAGCTGCTGCGTTTATAGCACCTTCATAGTAAAGTGCCTGTGCTTTTTTTTATTTCCGTTTGAGAAAGTTTTATAGATTTTCTATATTTCTGTTTACTCAGCCCATTGTAGTCTTTTCTCTATTTCCTCTCCAATCTTTTACAGGGTTGCTTAAGTGAACGAAGCTTGGGAGAGTAACCCGGAGACATTCTCTCTCTCATTTTATGGCTTGGTTTAACGGGAATAACTGTATCCAGCGAGGACTCTATCCAGTGAAAGAATTTTTCCGAGGCTAAAATAGTATTAGAGTCAAATTTAGGCTTTAAATTTTCAAGAACAGAGATCCACGAGTCTACCGAGAGTTTGGACCAAAGGCGGACCTTCCTGCTGATGAATTTAGTAACGGGGCGAGTTGAGGAGTTCAAGGAGATGGGGATCAGACGGTGATCCTAACAGGGCAGGGGGGTAGGGTCATCCACTGACGGTTCAGCATTGTTAGTAAAGACAGGGTCTAAGGTATGGCCTTTCTTATGTGTGGGACCTTTGACTTTTTGTGCTAGCTGAATAGCTAATAAGTCCTGGGAAAGATCCGATGCATCGGTCTTGTTGGGGTCGTCAAAATGCAGGTTAAAGTCCCCCAAAAGAGTAATGTTGGGAGAAGCGGCTGCTAATGTTGCTGCTACTTCAGGAAGAGATTTGAGAAATTGACCACACCCACCTGGGGAATGGTAAATTAGAACTCCAGAAAAAGAGTGAGTGGCGGAGAGTGAGATATAGAAGGAAAGACTTTAACAGTCTGCAATAAGATTGGGTTCCACACAACATTTAAAGGAGTTTTTGTATATAATAGCAATACCTCCGCCTTTCCTCATGTCGCGATCTTTCCGCTGGATATTATACCCAGGGGGAAGGGTTTGTATCAGATCTGGTTCGGACTCTTTATGGAGCCAGGTTTCAGTTAAGAATAAAACATCTGGTAATTCCTCTTCTAGAAGCATATTAAGTTCAAGGGAATGTTTTGATAATGATCTGCAGTTTAGTAAAAACATTTTAAATGTATGGGATGACTGAGCATCCTATAACCTCTCTGACACAGGGTGCAGGTTAAAAGAACAGTGAGAGCAGCGGGAATCCCCATTAGGTCGAGATATCTAATGACGAGAATTATTATTGCATGGGTTCCTTAGGCTTAGGAGTTTGCGAGGTGAATAAACAAATTTACCTGTGGTGGAAGGGGCCGGGGTTCTGGCCCCTGGCCCCGGTCAGACGCGGAGGGGCGCAGACAGGCCTGCGTCCACTGCGCATCCGTGCTGTCATAATAAACCAGATATAGAAGGAAACCTAACAATAACAGGAGCAAAATTGGCATCAAGTGTCTCAAATATACGCACTAGAGCTTGGTCAGCAAAAAACAAAGATCTCATGGTGAACGAAGGCCAACCCACACTCCATTTTTCTTTGCGCAACACCCGAACTTATACATAGCTCAGTCTTCGTACCACCTGAACCAGGAGAGGTTCCTTCAAACGCGCATCCAACAATGCCTCAAAAAAACCGATAGCGAACTCGAATGCTGGAACCAATATACATTGCAGCTGATCCAGCGCAACCCCTAAATTCCTAAGCCAGGGACCAAAGAAAATCTTGTCATGCATAAATTATTTATCAAACAACGGGGCCCATCACACATTACCCATAAATGATCCCTGAGGACTGGCGCTGGATTTGGGGGGTTTAATTTGTCAGTTTTATTAATTACTATACTTCATATTAATAACATTTATATATATAATTCTAACTATTAGTAAATTTCATCTTCTTCTTCTTTTGGTCGATGGACCATTAGTTGAAGAGTTGATGGTGACTATGATTAACTAAACAGTTTAGCATTTAACTAAATAACCACAAAGTCATTTCTTCAGTTAATGATTTTATCTTAATAATGCTCGTGATGAAATTGTCAGTGCACATACAAGATTGCATATAAGAGAACAAATTATCAAGCAATGTAATCAAAATGAATCATTTTCATCGATATCAAAGCATGCAAAGGAATGGGGGAAAGAAGGTACAGCATAAATACTTGCAGAAGTATATTTGCAATTTTAAGCAATCAAGGAGGGCAATACCCACCAAAGAAACAGGAAAACCACTTCCTTGGCCGAGGTTGTGGCAAGAGGTCCCCAGAGATAGGCTCAGAGGACAAAGTTAAACAGGGCAGATGCAGCAGAATTTGCTATACTAGCAACTAGAATTAATCTCCTACTTAATCTACCTCCTCGGTCGCAGTCTCCTCCCCAGCACTCCCGCAACGTTCTCGTACCTAAAGGTTCTCTGAAATCTGTGCAGGGCTGCTCTTTCTGTTTTGGATCTTCTCTATGCGTTCTGGTCTGTGTTCTCTCTATGTTCTCGTCTGCGTTCTCGTCTGCATTCTCTTCTCCCCTCTCCTTTCTCTGTTCTCATTCGTTCTGATCTCTGCTCCTTCTGAACCCCGATCTGATCTGCCACACCCCCAATTGGGACATCAGTTATACCTTTCTGCCTTATACACTATCTTACAATGTTGCAGTATCAGTAGAAACTCGGACTGTGATTGGTTGTCGTAAATCATACTAGGTTCGCCTCATCCAGTTCTCCCCACAAATCCATCCTATACCGGTTCTAACAAAGGAAGAATTTAAAACCATTGCATTTGCATATTACTAACATTCATAGTTATACAATTAGCTACAATGTTCATTATGATATCCGCTTTCACATTCGTATTGCACGTAGTGATTGCTGTTCCCACAGTCGCTGTCGCATCTTGGCACATGAACAATAAGACACAGGTCAACATGGCCTTCACACAAATTGCATCATCGGGTACACTCAGCAGTCTGCGAGCAGGCAACCCCTCTTGGCACATGCGCACTCCGTACCGACTAGGCCAGCCGCATGCGGGCTTGAGTTAGAGGCCATTTTCATGCATCCCCAATCCCGTACTAAAATAAACAAACACAAAAGAATATTAATTCGTGAAATAAAACCCATTATGTTTACCTCCCACCGTACTAATGCCCTGTGTTAAATAAATCCTAGCGAAAGCTATTATTTTAAAGCAAACTTCTTATTATTCGTGCACAACATGCAAAATGTGCAATGTACAACACAGCATAAACATGCATTAGTACCGTTTTTCAAAGTGCAAACAGTTAATACGTACTCATGCCAACATGATTTAGTGTATTATGTAAATTGCGTCTGCCCCCTGTGTAAATGCGTGTATCCGGAGTTGATTAGTTTATGCAGTTAATACATTATTATAGAGTTACTTGATTTCATGAGGATATATTTTACAAACCTCACTCCATCACAGCAAAATAGCGAAACAGAGTGCTGGAACCATTTTACACCACTTAACGCAAAGGGAGTTGGCCGAACACCTTGTGATTATAGTAGATGTATGGAACCAGACACTTGGCCCCATTTATTTCAAACTTTAGACAACACATCAAAGGCACTTGAATATTAATCAAATAAATTCGATATACAAATAAAATTATTAGAACCACTTGCACAATTTACTGCAGCTATTGACTCTCGTTTTGAGTACATGTACACCACAATAAAGGAGCTATTGAGGAAGGCTATGGAAATTCCAACAGTTAACAAAAGTCATGACAATCTCAATCAGTGCCATACTTGCAGTTTAATTATTGACAAAGTGCAAGAATTTCCAGCAATTGTATCCACACTAGTTGAAGAAATAAAAAGCATGAAGTTTCAACTCCTGTCAAAAAATGTAAATAACCTCCCACATGCACACCCCCTATTGCAACAAAGAATTCAATACAAATAGCTGCCCCACGCCCAAACACCACAATGCTACAGCAACACCACATGTATGCTATAACAGCGGATGTACACAGAAGCCACGACTCCGGCGATATAAATGGATCTGACAGCCTGAAACCGATGGCCCAGACAACAGGCATAAATACTCCTCAGAGACAAGGAGTCGTTCGTCCTCCAAATAAAAATATGGCACTAAATTCCTCAATGGAACAGGATGCTATTTCAAAGAACAAACGGAAAAAGATTCGTAAACAAAACAAGCAAAAATAGAAGATCGAAAGGGCGAAAAAACTAATAGAAACAACCACAGGATTTTTTCCAATTTTTAATCAAAAGAGGAAGCTCGACTCAAACATAGATTAACACAATAGTCCACCCCCCCTTTCTGAAAAAGAACTGTGGAGTTTTGAAAGTCCACCATATAGGTCTCAACAAGACCAACTGACAAATGTCTCATACTCTTCCCAGGATCTAAGCGGAGTGGATTCTTCCTTAATCAGTTCAACCATTTCATGGTAGCCTCACAAAAAAGGAGCCCATCAAAACCATCAATCTGAACACATTTAGATGACATTTTCCAACCTCCATCTCAAATAACCCCCAAGAGTCCTAAACTTGAACACGAAATTCCACAAAAATCATTACAGAACAAGGTCGTCTAACAAACAAACGCACATTACAATCTAACTGAGCCCGTGGGGGATAGCGAATTGCACCGAAAACAACTATCTCCTAAAATAGCCCCATCTGCTGAGGTTACATCACAAAACAGGGCAATTTTGCAAAGAAATCTTCCCATGCCTCTAGCCCAAAGCAAAACTAGAAATGCTGCAACGCCACAACAAGTCAGCTTTGCCCGCACTTTCAGTGCAGGAAAGTTTCCAAGACAGGGGACGCCCCAAAGGGAAAAGACTCAAACGATTTTCCAGCCCCTTTACAAATCATGTGGTAACAATAACATCTTAAACAGAACAAATATTTTGAAATTATTGGCGGCTCAGGAAGATTTATAACATTTACCTGACACATGTATTGAGGCAATAGAATTCAAGTGCGTAATCCACACGAAGCCACTCTAGTAACTTGGGCTTCACCTAAAATCGCTGTTCTGATTCTAACAAAACACAGCCTTTTCTCTGAGTGGGGAATTATCATATCAGTGTCTCCGGAGGCGAAATACTCAGTAGAGCTATTAAAGAACGATCAATTAGAACAATCAACAAAGGGAAGCACCCAACTAGGACAAGGACAGGGAAAACCATCTCCTTCTTAAGAAATTCAATAGCGGAAGGTTTTGATGCTTACCTTCCCTTAACAATAACAATAAATCAAACACAAAAACGCAGGGGGGCGTGGCTTGGAGCCCGGCGGACATGGAGGCACCCGAGTGAGGCTCCCGGCTCGGAGCGGATGTATCGCGCTTCAAATGCAATATCCTGAGCGATGCTTGAAGAACTTCAGCGGGTGAACGGGTGAGCGCTGTGATGCGGTCCCTTTCACCGATGCTCCAATACCCCTGAGGTGCTTATTTTTTACTTTTAAGCGCGTCTGAGGAGTCGCGATGTAACGGCTGCCATTTTGTTTTATTCTCGCAGAGCAAACGCTCTTCTAAACTCCTAAAGGGCGGGTTTTTATTGTATTGCATAAAGGCATGGCAGGCTCATTGGCGCTTGGGCAACATCTTCTCTTTTCTCAGCAGAGACCTAATGCAGCACGATAACTCATTCGCACCTCACCTTTTCTATCAACACTGAGGTGATGTGAAACGGCCGCCATTTTGTGACTTATCATCAAATTCTGTGTGATTGATCCTCTTTATGAACGAAAAGCACGCTGGCTACACCGTTACTCAATTCTTCTTCAAGGTTCATTTGGTGGCGACGACTCAAGAGTCTCCAGTCATATAAGGTCTTTCAAGACTCTTTGCTTAGTTGCACCTTTGGCTCCTAGCACTCTGGAGTGGTCCTCTTCTGGTTCACATTGTTGGATGGGCAGAACAAAAGGTACCCTCTCTGCTATTCCGAAACCAAAGCGCATCTTCATCAAAAATTCAACAATTTTCTCTGAATTCTCTCGGCTGGAAAATTCTGGGGTCCTTGATACTGATCAGTGCAGCACAAACATGGAACCTACGCAGGTAGCAACAGGAAAGTCCAATGTGAAACGTCTAAAAAAGGACTCTCCCTCACCACCCAAATTGGATGCTCCAGTCTCCATGGAATTAATACTTCAGGAAATAAGAGCTCTCAGACCTTTTGTGGAAGAAACAAGTGCCAAACTACAAACCCTCTCAGACAATTGGTTACAGCTGGACGCGAGACTCACAACGGTGGAGCAGAATGTTTCCTCCTTCCAAAGTACCACCAAGGACGTACACTCCTTGCATTCTCAAGTATCTTCACTACAAAAACAGGTCGAGGACTTGGAAAATCGAAATAGGAGGAATAACATACGCATTTATAATTTGGCAGAAGGCGTCGAAGGTACAGATCCAATTGCCTTCTTTAAATCTTTTCTTCCCAAGGTTCTTCTTCTACCAGAAGGAACTATATTGAACATACAACGTGCTCATAGATTGGGTCGCATTACCACTAATTCTCTTTCTCCACAGAAACCGAGGGGTGTCATTTTGTACTTTCTGGAGTACACAGATCTGTTAAAGGTTCTGGCTGCTGCTAGGGCTATTCAAAAAATCTCATGGTCTGGTGCCACACTGTTCTTCGCGCAGGATTATTCAAAAGCAACTGCGTCAAGACGCAAGGCCTTTCTCGACATGAGGCCAGCTCTTCGTTCCATGGGCGCCAGATACGGCCTTTTCCATCCATGCTTATTCAAAGTTACTTACAACAACAAGACTACTTCATATGATGATCCAGTGCGCCTGCAAAGCTTCCTTAATGCGCACAATATGGATTTCATGGACTCTTTAAGACCATCATCGTCGCATGCTATTTGATTTGCCTGAGTCGCATATTTATGCGTTTTTTTTTTCTTTTCTCTTTTTCTTATGTATCACAGGTTGTATGCCGTTGCATATATGTATGGGTCCTTCGTCCCAATGTTATCTTTGACAGCACTCATTAATGTTTTGTGATTTTGCTTCTTCATTGTTTCGGATTGGTATTTTAATTAATGTTATTCTGACCATCTTATCTTTCTTTATCTCCGCAGTCCCATTTGTGTTTTGGCGTGTTCCCCTCCTGGCCGGTCTAGCTCTCGCTGGTCGTCTCGTCTGCCTCATGTGGTTCCACCTACCCCTCCAATTTCGTTCCCTTTATGTAGGTATGTCGTTTGTTTTGTTATCTGTTTTCCGTATTGTTTCACAATTTTTTTCTCTCTATGAACTTGGTGTCTTTTATAATCCTTTCCTGTTTTATTCTCTCTTATGCATTTCATCACTTACTACCCCAATACTTAATCCTTTTACCTCTTTACTCCCCTTTTGTATAACCATTCATTCTAGTCTTCTCTTTTCATTTTACCTATCTCTACACATATGGCCTCTACTGTCTAAGGTATCACTCTCTTTTATATCTGAAATATTCTCATTTTTCCTTCTTTCACCATTCTGGTCTATTCATACACAGTTTTGTTGTAATGAATTGGTTCTATGCCTCATGGTTTAGCTTTGATTATATATGTCTCTAAAACTCGTTTCATGGAATGTTAAGGGTCTAAATTCTCCCATAAAAAGACAAAGAGTACTCACTCATCTGGCTAAGTTGAACGCTGATATAGTTTTCTTACAAGAAACCCATCTTACAGATATTGAATCGTCAAAATTAAAAAGAGGATGGGTGGGAACTGTATTCTCGTCCCCAGGTGATGGGAAACGTAATGGAGTAACGATACTATGTCATAAATCTATTCCAATTTCACTTGTGTCGCAGGAATCTGATACAATGGGCAGATGGTTGAATGTTAAATTGTTGTTGAAGGATGTTCCAGTCTCCCTTTTCAATGTTTATGCTCCTACATGTGGTGAACCCTCTTTCTGGTCCACTCTGGCCAAACAAGTAACGCAGTCTATGGAAGATAATGTTATATTCGCTGGTGACTGCAATCAGGTTTTTGATCCATTTGTTGATAGGAATTCTAAATCTGCCTTTATTCCCAACAAACCACATAAGTCTTTTATCCACACCATTACCCAACATAAACTTCTGGACGCTTGGCGTTTATGTCATCCGACTACCAGAGAGTACAATTTCTATTCCCCCTCCCACCATACCCAGTCAAGAATTGATTATATTTTTGTTTCCCATAATATCTCTCAAACAATCTCTTATGCGGAAATCGGTCCCATTTTACTCTCGGATCATGCACTTGTCTCAATTGGCATAGACATTTTACCTAAATCTTTACTCCCTAGGAGGTGGCGTTTTAATAACGCTCTCCTTTTAAATCCAGAGTTTACTGCTTCCTTTACTTCTTTCTTCAATTAATTTTTTGAAATAAACTACACTGAGCATATGCCGTTTTCCACTATCTGGGATGCTTATAAAGCTTCAGCACGAGACTTCATTATTGGTTTCGTTTGCAAGAATCGCAGAATTGCACGTTCACACACTAAAAATCTCCTTAATGATATCAAAAAACTGGAGCATTCTTATTATACATCCCATTCGAATGAATGCCTGACAGCCCTGATAAACGCTAAATTGCAATTTAATAAAAAGTCGACTGATGATGCATCATTATACTTGTTAAAATCAAGTTCAAAGTTTTATGGTGGCAGAAACAAGGCAGGGAAAATACTGGCTAATTATTTAAAAATTAGGCAGAACAAGTCAAATATAGAATCGGTTTATGACACTAATTTAGATTTAAAATTTAAAGATGTCGAAATTTTAAACGAATTTGCCCTTTTTACAAATCTCTGTATTCATCTGAAACACAGCCTTCAGAACAATCCCTATTACAATTCTTTTCTAATATACCAAAATCCTCATTCTCTTCTATGGATCTATCACCTTTGGAGTCAGACATCACACAGCAGGAACTCATGAGTGCACTACAACATTTAAAAAAGGATAAAGCACCAGGCCCAGACGGTTTTACCGTTGAATTTTACATACACTTCTCCAAACTCTTGCTGCCTAAGTTGTTTTCTTTAATGAAACTCTTCCGCTCCTTGGATGAATCCTCTGGAACCTTTTCAGAAGCTCATATTTGCCTCATTCCCAAGGAAGGCAAAGACGCTAAATTTTGTAAAAATTATAGGCATATTTCTCTGGTTAACATTGACTATAAAATTTTCTCTAAAGCGTTGGCTCTCAGGCTTGACTCCTTCCTACCGAACTTGTTGGGAAGGGAACAGTCTGGTTTTGTAAAAGGAAGATTCATTACAGACAATACACGTCTTCTTTTTAATGTTTTGTCCAAATCTTCCCGCCTAAAACATTCCCTAGCAGCGATTGCACTGGACGCAGAGAAAGCGTTTGATAGGGTTGAGTGGATTTATTTGTTTTATACTCTCAAATGGTTTGGCTTCGGTCCTAAATTCATATCCCTAATTTCTCTTCTTTATTCCCATCCTCGCGCTGCGGTTTGCGCCAATGGTTTGATTTTCTCATTTTTCAGATTGGGCAGAGGAGTTAGACAGGGTTGCCCCCTTTCTCCCTTTTTATTTAATTTGGCGCTGGAACCATTCCTTTCCAAATTACGCCTCAACCCAAATCTACATGGTTTCCAAACACATAATTGTCTTATTAAGCTTGCAGCTTATGCTGACGACATATTGCTTTTTATGTCAAAACCAAATGAATCAATTCCTGCCTTTCTTGCGGAAGTTCATGCGTACTCCCTTATCTCGGGCTATAAACTAAATGATGATAAGTGCGAAATCCTGCCCTTAACCAAATACACTTTTAAACCGGAATTCAGTGCCTCCAACTTCACATGGAGTCCCAATCATATTAAGTATTTAGGACTACATATTACACCATGTATTTCTGACACAATAGCTTTGTGTTTGATGAAATGTACTCAAAAATTTCAGACCTCACTACTAAGTGGCACCCCTCTACTTGTCTTGGTGGGGACGCTTGGACACTATTAAGATGATGTTGTCGCCCATAGTTTTATATACTATTTCTAATATACCAGTCCCAATTCCTGTTAAGTTATTTAAGAAAATTAACTCTATTCTTTCTTCCTTTTTATGGAATAATAAGAAGCCCAGAATGTCTTTGTTGAAGCTGTTCCGTCCCAAAACGGAGGGTGGAGTCAACTTCCCAGATTTTCAGGCGTTTCAGAAGGCATTCCTTTTACGTCAGGCCTCTCTTTGGCTACTTGACCCCACAGATGATTGTCCCTTATGGACTTCCATTGAACGATTATTTCTGTCTCCCTTCTCTTTTCATGAATACCTCTCCTTCTCGCGCAAGCCACAGTCCCTTTCTACTCCCATAATTAAATTAACGACTAAACTTCTTCAACCATCACCCTCCCAGACTCTGCCCACTACTGATTCCTTTCTTAGTTCAACTATATGGCACAATAAATATTTGCTTATCCATAATAAGCCCTTCTATTGGAAAACTTGGAGGCAGAAGGGTCTGCTTTGGATCCACCAATTATTCTCTCACTCAGTCTTCTTGTCTTTCCCTTGCTTAGTCAGGTGTTTCACTTACCTGTCTCATTCACTCCTAAATATAATCTTCTAAAGGAAGCAGTGATGTCCACATATACCCAGTTATCTAGAACACCTATTATTTCTAACGATTCAAAATCCCTTTCACAATTGCATGCCTTGCTGAAGCTTACACCCAAAGCTTCCACTATATACAGTTTTTTTACAAGGTAGTTACACGATCAGGCAGAAATCCAGAATAGAGGAGTCGTGGGAGCACGATTTTCAGACATCTTGGTCAATTCCTCTCTGGAGGAGTTTATGGATTAAAATACGGAGATCCTCCAGAGCAGCAAACACAACGCAAACTTTATACTTTGTATATAATAGACTTTTATTGTCACCACACGTTTTGAGTAAGAGTCTTTCTTTTTTTTTTTTTTTTTTAGTCCTCATCTCACCGAAGCATCTGCAGAAAAAAAGCAAAAAGCAACCATCCGACCTGGGCACCCCGGCCTTCTGCTACTGCATTGGCTTCAGACCTGACCAGGCCAGCTTCTTTGTGTAAAGCTTGGTGTAATCATTGGACCAAGGGGCATTGGACTAACCGCATTTCGTTGCCCCATGATAGTAACGGTGCCCAGATGTTAGAATTACTATCATTCAAATGATCTTGGTCCAAACGAGCCATACCGAATGCAGCACTCAACCAGTTCTCATATAAAGGGGGCCTAGAATCTTTCCAGAGTTTACATATCTCCCTCCGAGCAATAAGGATCAGGTGGAGTAACAGGCCTTTTGCGTTGCCGAGAACATATTTGTCAAGTCATTATCGATACCAAATATGACTAGTGGGAGATTCAGATTCAACTTAACTTTAAAAATTGCACCAAGAGCACATTCCACATTCTTCCAATAACCTCTTAGAATAGCACATTCAAAAAATATATGAATATCATCCGTCGCAGTGAAGTCACATCTTGGGCACTTCGAGGAGGAGAAAGGAGCCAATTTTGCAATTTTCATGGGGGTATAATATAGTCTGTTGATAACGTAAAAGTGATTCTTTTTAAGAGATGCTGGCTTAACATACTTATATAATATTTGTAAAGAAAGACCATACAGATCAACAGCTATACCGTCCAGGGCTGACAGATTCCAAACAGAATAGTGTGGAGGGAGGTCTGCAACATCGGCATCCAATAAATTCTTATACCAATACCCGACCTCCTTCTTTATGGGTTTTGGGTTTTGAAGTCGAAGCTCGATTTCCCAATTTCCAACTATATTTTCTTTCTCAGCTGTGTACCAAGAAGACAATTATAGATATTTAAATTTTGAAAAGGAGCTTCCTATTTTTGATCTCAAAACCTCCCATGGGTAAACTCAGTCTGATGAAATAAGGTCGGACCAGATCACAATACCAGCGTTTTTAATAGGCAACGCAAGGCTATCTTCCAACCATATAGGTAACCCAGGAGAATCCCATATGGGAGCGAAATCAGAATAATAACCAATCCCCAATTTCCTTCTAACCCCATACCACACTTTAAGAGCTGTTTTTAAGACTTTTAGACGGACCTTTTTAAAAAACCTTGGAGCCCCAAACTTATATAAAAAACCCAGTCCACCCCCTTCTATCGTGACCATCTCGCCCAAAATCTTCCCCCAGTTGGTTTCAGAAGTAGTAATAAGTAATGACCGTATATTTTTAAACTGGAAAGCGAAAGAATACCAAAGCAAGTCCGGGAGAGCCAAACCTCCCTTCAGTAGCTTACGTCTTAACTTCTTCCAGGATAGCCTGGCATTCTTATTAGACCAAATAAAACTTCCTATTTTGCCTTGAATTCTACTAATAGCCTTACTGGGGAAATCAAGGGGGATAGTGCTAAACAAATATGTTAGTTTTGGCAGAACAACCATCTTTATAAGATTGACCCGGCCATAGATAGTCAAAGGCAAATTCTGCCATCTTGCTAAAAGGTGGTCAATTTCTTTAGATACCTTCCTCAAATTAATCTGAGGGATATCATCCAGATCTTTAACTATGATTATCCCTAAGTATCTAAATTCCTTGCTCATCCTTCCGACCCAGTTGTTGATGTTCCAGCACATTACCTCCTCGACTGGATTGATGGTATAAATCAACAAATCATCCGCATATAGGGCCAACTTACTACTATAATGATGGACTTGGAAAGGAGTGATTAAGTCATCCAATCTTAGGGCTTGAGCGAGGGGCTCGATGTAGATATCAAACAATAAGGGCGAGATGGGACAGCCCTGCCTAGTTCCCCTTGTTATATTAAGACTTGATGTTAGGAGGCCATTTAACAGGATAACTGCAGAGGCACCCTCATAGCATCTAATCAGGGTCTGTATAAAAGTCAAACCAAATCCCATTGTCTTAAGGGTTTCCCAAAGGAAAACCCAACAAACCCCGTCGAATGCCTTAGTTGCATCATATGCTGCCACAGCCAAGGGCTCCGACCGGGCTACTGCTAAATCTATACTGCCTATCAACTGCAGCGTTTGCTCCTGAATAAACCTCCCAGGAATAAAGCCCTTTTGATCAACATTAATCAGCTGCGGAACTAACTTGGCCAATCTCCCCGCTAAAATACCCATGAAGATCTTATAATCAGCATTAAGCAGGGAGATTGGTCTATATGAATCGGCTTTAAGGGGATCTTTCCCTGGCTTCAAAATAAGCACGATCGTGGCACCCTTCCAGGAACCAGGGACTCTACCTTCCGAACTGTAGACATAGTTAAATAATTCACACAGTCTGGGAACTAGCTCGTCCTGAAGGACTTTATAAATCTCCCCAGGAAGAGCGTCGGTCCCTGCAGCCCAGAGGAGAAGGGTGGGTTCCCCGGGGTAAGGAGGGGTTAATGGGGTCACTCGGGGGGAGGGGTAGTGGAGGGTTGGGGGAGCACGGGTGGGGTCGCAGTGGGAAAAAATATTAAAAATATCCTCAATCTCAACCGCGTTTTAAGATCTAAGCCATCTCCAGAATGTCTGAGTAAAGCCCTGTCTGTAGATAGATCTTGTAAGCTCCTAATGAGCTCGAAAATTAAATTTATCTCGTGGAATATCAATGGGCTTAGATGTTTACGCAGACAAAGATTAGTTATGAAATTCCTTGAACAATCATCTGCACAGGTCTGTCTCCTACAAGAGACACACCTGAGCTGTCTGGAATGTAGGGCTTTGTTCGGCAAATATCCATGGGTTGAGTATTTTTGTTCATCTGAACAAACAGTCCATAATAAGGGGGTGGCGATTTTAATTAGGTCAGGTGCAAGAGGCATCATTAAATCGGTTTTGTCAGACCAATCTGGGAGATGGATAATAGCCCAGCTGGAAATTGGTGGGACCGAGTTGACCGTAGTCTCATTTTATGGCCCTAATGTTGATGATCCAGCCTTTATTTATAAAATACAGGCCAAGTTGATAGGAAGTACAACTCCAATGATAATCGGAGGTGATTTTAATGTCCTTCTCAATCCCTTACAGGATAGATCCAATCATAGTTACTATATAGGTGCCCTCGTATTCGTCGGGCAATGATTGATATGATTCATGATCTTGGGCTTGTTGATGTGTGGAGGGCAAAACGGGGTGCAGTATCAGGTTTTACCTTCTTCAGTAAGAAATGTGGTCATGCTTCTAGAATTGACTATATCCTCACTGATAGGATGGGCCTAGAGAATCTGTTAGATATCTCTATCCTTCCAAGTATTCTTTCGGACCATGCCCCCATTTCTTTCCTATATGTAGGAAAAAAGCAAAGTCTAAATCTTAGATGGACATTTAAAAGGGCAATGTTGTCTAACACCGAAATAATTAGTGCCCTTAAAGCCTCTACAGTGGAATATTTTGCAATCAATATAGGTTCGACATCTATAGATTTTGTCTGGGACGCATTTAAAGCGCATTTGCGTGGACAGTCTCATAGTCTGATTTGTTCTAAGAATAGGGAACAGGCTTTAGAATTCCAGAACCTGGAAAGGGAGATTTCTAGGTTGGAAGGAGAAAGAACGAGTTGTCCCCAGACAAACCTGACGCAAGTTCTTAATGATCTTGAATGTCTGCATCAGGAATATAGGGGGAGGTTGGACCAAAAGATTAAGGCTCAGTGTAGCTTGTAATATGCAAAACTATGAGTACGGTGAAAAGGCGGGTGCCCTTCTGGCTTGGAAGGCGAGGGGGGATCGTGCGAAAAACAATATAAGTGAACTGGTCATAGATGAGAGTGGGGTAACTTCATGTAAACAGGAGGATATGCAAAAGTGCCTCCTCGCCCTGTTCTCTGATTTATATAAAGAAGAGATAACACCTAGCCCTGGGAGTATTCAAAAGTGGCTGCAAAGTAAGGCATTATCGGTACTATCAGAGGAAAGCCGAATTGCGCTGGATGCTCCCATCTCTGAGATCGAGATAAAACTTTGTATAAATAAGATTAAGTAAGAGTTTTTCAACTATACCAGATGTCTGTTGGACATGTTCCTCTCCAAATGCTGATTTGTTCCATATGCTATTTTCCTGCCTATCTGTATGTAACTTCTGGAAACAGGTTTGGGCTCAAATCAACCTAATTTTTGGAACTAAGTTTTCTTTTTCTTTTAATAATATATTCCTGGGTAGTCTCTCACCTGTTTGGGAAAATGTGATGTTCAATGTCAAAATTATTGACCTGTTATTAGCGGTTGCGTTTCAACAAATTACTATAAATTGGAAGGACTCCACCAAAATTTCTTATAGAGCTTGGTGGTATGCCGTTTGTCATAACCACAGGTTAGATACTGCTTTCGTTTATCCTATAACTTGGCTCTGAAGCGTTTGGAACTGTGGTCACCTATTACTACATTTCTTGACACAAGTGCCAGGAGGCATTTCCAGTTACGACCATCTCAACAAGAAGTTCTTAAACCCCCTTGATTCCCTAACATTCCTAATATTTTTCATTATTTATTGTTATTAAGATCTTCTCTGTATTATTTGATCCTTGTATGTTGTCTTCTATGAGCCTAATTCGTATACTTTCATTACCTTTATTACGATATCCTTTTTGATTGTATTGGTATGAGATTACTATTTTGTATTTTTCAATGACACCTTGATTCTTTTCAATAAAATGTTCTTGAACTTAAAAAAAACCCCACAAAAACGCATTTGCCATCTCCCAAATAGCACCCAAAATGATAAAGCAGATTGGAACTGTCTTTCCCTTACCATCAATCATAATAAAACCGATTGACAGGAACAAAAATGCCACAATACAATCATTAGACACCAAATCGATATGGGACAAGAAATGCACTAAAGCAACAATTTCATTTGGCTGAAACTGAAGTACATCATGGAAAAACCAAAGGAATCTCAGTGGGCAATACTCCTTCTCACTCAACCCTGCTTTCATGGAACATCGCAGGCATCAAAAAACTACTTGTTGATTCAGAACTCAGTTCGTACTTAAAAAGATTTGACAATATATGCATCCAAGATACATGGAAAGAGGAGGAACAACCACTGGGAGGGTACGCAGAAATCTTCACCCCGCGCAAAAGTTAAGGAACCATGGTCATCATAAAGGGGGACTATCCATATATGTAGCACTAAACAAAAACTTCTCCTTTTCCAGTCTCCAAAGCAACGTTTCATTTATTTAAGGTATAAAAATAAATAATTGGATTTACGACAATGCCCAGGGATCTGTAATAATTTCAACATTTACATCCACCCAAATTCAACTCAAAAACTGAGAAATTTAAAAATAATACAAAGTTATCTTCTGTCCTTAGAAATTCTGCATCAAGGTATCCCCTGCATAGTTACAGGAGATTTTCATATAAACATGGCTAACCACCAAGGAAGAAGAGGAAACTTTAAAATTTCAGACAGACACTGGGGTATCCCAATCCAAATTTCTTAAAATGGGTTTACTCAAAAAATCAGATCATGAATTATTACAAACAATGGAAGCCTTGGGCCTTCAAGCACTAAATGGCCGCACTCAAGGAGATATTCCAATGAGTGCCACAAGGAAAACTAACAAATCAAATTCATTACTGAATTTTACTTTTGTATCCCTTAAACGTTTTACAAAATCTCTTATTTCGAAATCTGCGATAGGTGTGAAAGCGACCATTCACCACAAATCTTTACCATTATAAATTAGAACATGGAGAGGCAAATTAATAAGCCTATCGGCATACAAGAATCAACACAAACTGGAAAAAAAATCAGATGGAACGGAGTGTCATCTTCCCGATATGAATTTTGGAAAAAGCCCGGCTCAACACTTACCTGGGATCCTAAAAATCAAATCTAGGCCTGGAGCCAATCACAAGAAGAACTCAATGCCGCTCTGGCACCACCAAACAACTTTATAGTCCCTTTTCATCAGTATAAGAGCAACACCTGGAATTCCAGCTCACTTAGATGACAATGAAGAACCCTGGATAGAGAAATGAAAGCTATTAATCTCCAGTTAAACCCACAGAGCCAAACAAAGCACAGAGAAATGCCGAAATCTTATAAACAGGCAATATGGGAAGCACAGAGAGCAAAATCCGAGCAGGACTGGATAGATATAGTTCAAGCCTGTAAAGTCAACTCAAAGTCATTATGGTCAATAATAAATCAATCACTGTATGGGATCAGTGGGAAACAATGTCACTGAAGAAGCTTGGAAAGCTCATATATCCGCCCTATATGACATGAAAGACGATCGACCAGTAAACGTGACGAATATTTCATGTGAAACAGCGTTGGCCTTTACACAAAGTGAAAATTCAAAAAGAATTGAGAAAAGTAAGGGGAATTATGCACCTGGCCCAAATGGCCTTCTAGGGGCTATATTTAAAGAAGACATGGATTTTTGGAGCAACCGTTTCCAAACTTTACTCAACTATTGTTTAACCACGGAATCTATCCCGGACACTTGGCACAGCTCAATATTACAGCCAATCTATAAGAAGGGTCCTTACAGTTCCCCAGAAAGCTATAGAATGATATCTTTATTAGACACTGATTACAAAATAATTGCAGGACTTATTTTAACAGAACTTGAAGAATGAGCTGTCAAGAAAAACTTAATCCCATATAATCAGACTGGCTTTCGATCAAAAGCTAGTACTTTAGATAATCTGGTAGCTCTAAACATGATTGTCGACAAATGTGTGGCAAAGAAATAATTATTATACACATGCTTTGTGGATTTCTCAAAAGCCTTTGACCATGTCAACTGCAATTTGTTATGGAAAAAGTTGTGCAGTTGGGAAATTCCACCAAAATTATTGCGTGCAATTCAAATTTTATACTCCAATAATTGGACACAGGTCAAACTCAGTCAAAACACCAACTTGACAGAAAAGATAGTTATAAAGAGAGGTCTGAAGCAAGGCTGTGTCTTGGCGCCTGTACTTTTTAACCTGTTTTTGGTGGATCTTAGTGCTTATTTGGCGAAACCAATTCTTATCCACCAAAACTGGCAGCCAGGAATGTAGCATCATTACAATACGCTGATGATCTTGTTCTCATGAATTTAACTGGGATGGGCCTACAGATACTACTCACCCAACTAAATATTTATTGCACTGAGAATGAAATGGCTATTAATTTCACGAAAACGCAGGTAGTGATTCTTGGCAGGAAAATAAATAAGAAAGGCAGCTGGTCACTGGGGGGGGGACCAATTCTACGAGCAACGGCATACAAATATCTTGGAGTATGGCTATAAGAACGGCAGTCACACAACCTACATCAGAGTGCATTAAAACCAAGAATTGCTTGCCTAACCTCAGCTTTCCAGCGAATTCACTGGAAATTACAAAGCCCGACATTCCAGCCATTACTAACTGCAATACAAGTTAAGTTTATTCCAACTCTCTGCTATGGTACTGAAGCTTTCCTAGGTAAACTCGGGCCTTTCCTTAATTCTGCACAAACTAAGGTCTTAAGACTCCTATTTCAGTTACCCCAAAGTGCATCCCCCTCTCAGATTCGACTAGAATTCGGACTAATAAAGCAAAATTTAACACAAACAGGTGAATTGATCAAATATATGTCATTAGTAAGATCCTCGAATGGAAACACATTACGAGCTTTGATTTGTAATGAAATTCAAAACACCCTGGACCAAAATTCAAACAACTGGGCCCGGTCCTTCAACATAGCATTAACGAGGCTTAGAGCTAAAGAACTATGGGACATGGTACTACCGCATGACTCCTTCAAAAAAGTAATCAATAGGCAAACAAGGAAGTTGTCATGGTTTGAAGATAAGGAAGAGTTTAGAAAAAGAAGGCTTGCATGGATAATGATTGACACTTACAGGGAGCCATACCCTCAGAAATAGTTCACGACATTACTTGAATCATTTTACAAAAATAAGCTTCTGCAGTTACGTTTTGGTCTATGCCAAACATTAGAATACACCCCCAAATGGCAACCGCAACCTCTGCATACAAAGTGTAGACTTTGCTTACTCCATGAAGAAAGTTTGACTCACATTTTATCAATTTGCCCGATCTTATTAATAGAAAGAACAATCTTGTTGAAAATATTTTTTAATATGAATAGCATTAGATCATGTCGGCATGCCCTACTATTCTGTATGAAAGGGGAATCTCCACAAATAATAGCTGCTTTCATAAAATTCATCTTAAAGCCGAACAATTATTGACTGCAAATAATCTGATGAATGTAACCTAAGGATGTGTCCAAAGTGACTTTACTTAAACAGGGCACAATATGCAAGGTGATGCTCAAAGGAAATAGTGAAAATCTGATTTGAATTTCAGCAGAATATGTTTCCTTTTAATGTTTTTATCTGTGCAATATTTTATGGCTTGTATTAACTGAAATAAAATTACTTACTTGCACACATATGCATGATACATGTTGAAAAATACCACCTACCCATTGCCGGAGTCTGACCCATATGTGAGCGGTCCCAGTAATGGGTATATGATACCAGTGCACTTACTTGTATTTCGTAGCAGACGGTGTCGTATCCCTCGGGGTGAAGATGCTCCTTTGTAGGGGGGATGTTAAAATCTGCTGCAAAGAACAGGAAAGGGGTGAGTATGCACCCCAAATCCTTCATCTCCGCTGACGTATAGCTGGTGGTCAGACTGCTGTGGTCAGCTTGTGGGAAAGCCAGCTCATAATACGGACAGCGGTCTTGCTCCTCTGTACCACTCAATGGAAGCTGCCTTCCCCCGACCACGAACCCAGCGGTTGGTGGTCTGCTGGTGGTGCTGGCGGTCCAGCAGCAGTCCCTGCACAGGCAACATTCACAACTCGTAATACGGCGGACGGCACACCGCCATCGGACTGCCAAACTCATAAAAAGGCCCTTATGATTTTTTTTATTATTTTCTTTATATGAACTTTAAATATCAGCTATTCTTTTTGCTTGCACTTCAGGTACCCAGTAGGATGATTTAATTTGCATCTTCTTTTCAAAGTTTCCTGTATAAATTGTTTAACTGATATTATAACATTGCAGCAGCCAGCAATTCTTTTATGCTTGAGGATTCCTTTCTCTTTCACTAATAATTATGATAACATATACTATACAACTGAGTGTCATGTTATTTAAAAAGCATCACTAGTAGAATGGCCACCTCAGTGACTATTTTTTATATTTAAAATTTTAATTGCAAGCATATGGTAGCCCAATTAGGTAGCTGTATGCTTTTTTTCCCCTTTTTATGTAATAACTTGCAACAGAATGTTTTTTTTAAATAACCATCACACCAGATTACCAGGCCAGACCTATAGGCTTTGGCAATGTTTGTTTTTGCTTTGGAACTGCTCCATTATACAACACTTCAAATTTGTTCGATGTCTCTTTAAGTGGTTTCATTTTTCTTTTTACGTAAGCAACAACATTGCTACTCCCCTTAATGTAGTTCACCAGAAAGCTCATTATGTTGAAAGATTACCTCATCAACAACGATTTGCAGTTCTTATTCTGTAAACTTTAATTTTCTTTCCTTGCCACTGATGACCACCGATAAAATTCCCAGGTAAACAACAAAAGCACAACGCCTGATTCACCCAGTTCAATTCTTACACCATCTTTAATTGAAGTTAATATTTTACCATACGCACAGCAGATAGTTCAGCACAGGAGCAGGAGTACATGAAAAATCACACCCTTTTTGGTCTGCACATCCAGAAAAAAAAATGTAACAACAAACAAGTAGGTCCACATTTGAGGTGAACCAGTGCATGGGCACCAAGAGAATAGCAGTGAAGCTCCATGTTCATCATAAATCCGATGAAACATAGCAGTATGCTGCGCAGCACAAGGAGATATCACCCCCGTAGAACCACCACATCGATCGCTAGCTTTGATGTCTCTAATATCAAAAATATGCTAAGCCAAACTCCTCATGTTTTGAGTAAGCCTGGGCAGAGTGCAAAACAAACTCTGCTGTGCTACGAGGAGCTCCGCGAGCAGCGGAGTGCGCTTGATGAATGCCATTTGCGGTGATTTTCAGTGCCAGGTGCTTGTCCGCACTGTGCAATCATCGCGAATGGCACCATGTTCAGCGCAAGCCGGCACTGCTTCCTTTCTGCTGCTCGAGTAGATTTGTACACGAGCTGCAGCTTTTATCAATGCGAACGGATGGTTTCACAACGCGAGTCGCGAGCATACGCGACCACTCGCAATGAGAAATCTGACCGCCCGCGTTGAGAAATCTCGCTGGGAGGTTGATTTTCCACGCTTGCGCTCACCAACCTGATGTTGACGATCGCAAATGAGGAAACATCTTGTCAGGAGGTGGATTTTCCTCGCTCGCGGATAGATATTGCAACCCTGGCCTTCTTACCACCGAGCATAGATAAGTACAGGCAGAGGCCTAGCATATATGGAATTGAGGTTGAGGCTCTGAGAAACACAGGAGCCTGTGTGACTATGGTCATGGACAAAATGGTGTCTAAAGAGCAGATCCTACCTGGTGAGTTTCTCCAGGTGACCTATGCAGACAGCAGAACCAAACTCCATCCAGTGACTATGGTGGAATTGGAATGGGGGAGGTGTGACAGGCCCGATGAAGGTAGTTGTGTCTCCTGCACTCCCAGTTCAGTGTTTACTGGGAAATGATCTTGAAGCTTCTGAATGGTAAGAGGTAGAGAGAGGACTCCATATGAGAATGTTGGAGCTCCCTGAGTAGGTATGTGCTGTGACCAGGTCACAGACTAGCCAGAAGGGAAATGATAGACACTTGGACCCTGTAACAATGGGCCAAGCATCCATGGACAAGGGCACTGGGTCTGATGAGCCATCCCAGAGAACTCCATAGGTGCAGCAGGGCTCTGACCTGAGGAGGAGGATAAGGCCTCTGAGGAAGGGACCCCATACCTGCCAGAGCTATCAAACATGGCAGAACTGACAGGAGCAGGTGGACCCTCCATAGAGGAGTTTTGTAAGAGGCAGAGAGAATGTCCCACCCTTGAGGGCTTGAGGTGGATTGCCTTAAAGCAAGAGGAAGGGGATGGCAGTGGGTTCCAGAGAATCTACTGGGAAGATAGCCTGCTCAATGCTGAGGCCAAAAACCTCAAGGAGGGGACCACCTGGAGGTTTGTTTTGCTCCAGAAGCACAGAGAGTTCTAACCCACAGAGGGACAGAAGGAGTTATGGTTCTGTGTGGACTACAGAGGACTGAATGCAGTCACTAAGACTGATGTTCACCCTATACCTAGAGCTGATGAACTCATTGATAAGTTAGGGGATGCTAAGTATCTGAGTACAATTGTTTTGACTTCAGGCTACTGGCAATTTGTCCTCACTGAAGAAGCAAAGGAGAGGTCAGCATTCTCCACACCAGAGGGACATTACCAGTTAAAAGTAATGCCCTTTGGGGAGGGGAGGTGATACGTCGATCTCCGGACACGCGACCTTGGCTCCTTACTGCTGGGCAACATCGATGAAGAACTTGGTGCACATGTGCAATGCGCCGAAAATCTGGACGCGCTGGGTCAATATGGCTGCGAAGAAACAGGTGCTGCGTCGATTTTCCAGCCGCGAAGCAGGAGATGCATCGATTTCTTCAGCCACACAGCAGGGCCTGCATCGTAGTCGGAGCAGGCGCCTCAGACTTCAGTGACACGGTGCTCATGACTCGGGTTGTGGCAACGTTTCAGCCGCACGGCAGGTGCTGCGTCGATTTTTCAGCCATACAGCGGTGATGCATTGACTTTTTTAATCACTCGGCAGTGCTGCGTCAGAAACACAGGCGCTGAGGGGCAATGCTTGGATTTTCTTGGTTCTAAACAGCAAAATCACCTCCAAGGGCCAAGAACTGGAATTGGCACCACTTGACAGGTCAGAACTCCCAGCATATGAGTTCAGGGTCTGCAGCTGAAGTCTTTGATGGCCCTGAGACTTCCCAACAGGAGGGAAGCTCACACAAGCTCTTAGAGAACCTTGGCAAACAGGACACAGAAAGCAAAGGTCCAGTCCTTTCACTGCCTAAGACAGAAGCAGCAAGCAAAATGCCAGCACAACACAGCAGTAAGCAGAGTGGCAGTTCCCCTCCTACAGTATTCAGCTCTTCTTTTTGGCAGACTCTCCTCTTAGTCCAGAAGTGTTCTAAAGTTATGGTGTCACAGCTCCAGTACTTCTACCAGTTTCTGCCTTTGAAGTAGGCAATCTTCAAATAAAAGTATTTGTAGTGCACACGACTCTGCCTTTCCCTGACCTGGCTCCATACACACTACAGGGTGCAGAGACAGCTTTTTGTGAGGACAGGCCAGCCATATTCAGGGGTCAGTGACAACTCCTCCCACCACTCTAGCTCAGGAAGACCCATCTGTTTGGTGATGGGTCATTAGGATATACAGGGCACATATCACCTCCCTTTGTCTGACTGTCTACAGTGAATGCACAAACAGCCCAACTGTCACCCTCCCTCACATGTAGATTCCACAGGCTGGCAGAGTCTTAGAATGTTAAAGAAACAAAAATGCACACTTTCCAAAAGTGGTATTTTGAAATACGCAATTTAAAAACCAACTTCACTAAAAAAAATATTTTTAAATCGTGAGTTTAGGGACCCCAAACTCCAAATCTCTATCTATTCCCAATTGGAAGTTACACTAGTAAGAGGCTAAAAGGCAGCTCCAATGATAACCTATGGGAGAGATAGTCCTTGCAATAGTGAAATACTGCCAATTTCGTTTTTCACTATCAGTACATGTAAAGCACACCAGTACATGTCCACCATTTACATACAGTGCACCCTGCCCATGGGACTACCTTGGGCCTACCTTGGGGTGCCTTACATTACAGGTACAAAAAGGGAAGGTTGGGGTCTGGCAACTGGGTGCACTTGCCAGGTCGATATGGCAGTTTAAAAATGCCCACACAGACAGGCTGCTTATGTGGGTGGCACAATCAGTGCTACAGGCCCACTAGTAGCATTTGATTTACAGGCCCTGGGCACACACAGTGCACTTTACTAGGGACTTCCCAGTAAATCAAATGTGCAAATCATGGATAAACCTATCACCATTACAATTTACACAGAGAACATATGCACTTTTAGCACTGATCAGCAGTGGTAAAGTCCCCAGAGTCCTAAAGCAAATACAAACAGGTAAAAAAATAAATAGGAGGAAGAAGGCAAGAAGTTAGGGGATAACCCTGTAAAAGGGGCCAGGTCCAACAGTCCCTGAAAAAGCTGAGACCATATCTGTTTCGTATTCACTTTGGTGTTCAAACTGACCACATACATCTCAGGTGGCTCATGCAGATGAGAGGGGAGAATCCCAAGCCATTGAGGTGGTAAATTTCTCTATCCGGGATGGACTTCACAGTGGAACACCCACCTGGGGTACCATACCAACGCGGATGGCCTTTTCAGTTTTTTTCCACTTAACTGATAAGAACTACCATGGTGCAGGATAGTTACCCATCACCTTTTGTTTGGGGGGCATGTTAGAGCGTCATCCTTTTGCCCTGTTCACACCCATTTTTTGCTGACTGATACTGGTGATAAGTAACTGCCTCTGACTGTACCCTGGGCTCTGCTGACCATGCCCAGGGCCAGTGCTATGTTTAAAATGGTACATGTAATAGGGTACAAATAAAGTTGGCAACGACAGACCGCATAAGTTCTTGGTAGATAAGAGGCCCAGGGGGTGCAATCTACACATAAGTCCCTAGTATATAATAGGGCATGGAGGTTTAGAGGTGCAGCAGATTTCCTGAATTGCATGTGTGGACTGCTGTGTGTCTGCTGCCTTTTTTTTAACATAACAGATTGTATTGGGTTTTTGCAAGCTACGTGACCCAACCGGGTCATATACATACACATTATTCCTCAGGATAAATTGTGTTTCTGTATCCCCATAAAAAGAAACCAAGCAAAACATGTTAAAAATAAACACATGCACAATAAGCCCCTGACACCACCCCATCCACCCTGACATATAGTCTAAGATCTTACGCAGTTGCAGTCCCAAAGTTCCTCGCAGCAGCATGTTTATCCTGGCCAGATTGTCTGATTTCGGCATCTAATTGCAGTTCGTCAGTGCGTAAAGGCTCTAGAACCAAGCCCACGTAAGCCAACCACCCCTGCCAAATCTTGGCATCTTCTTGCCTGGAATACTGCAACCTCAAGCCCCATAGAAAAGTTCATCCCCGCTTCCAGATCCTCAAATGCCACGGCTCATCCGCCTTACATCGTTGTGCAATATCTCTTTTTGTCAATGTGATGCCAAGGAATAATAGGTGACGGTTTCCGCCCATGCTGTCGGTGCTGTGAAGAAGGAGAAGTTTTGGGGCAAACGGAACGTCCCATGCCAGCACCTCTGCCAAGCAGGACACTTCACCCCTCAAGAAGTGGGTCAGACCAATACAGTCCCCACCATGTGTAGGAATGTACCTTCTGTGGCCCCACATCGCAAACATGTAGGCGAGCCTAAAAGGCGTCTCATAAAATATGCCCTTTGGAGATATTTGAATTGAATCAACCTCAAACAGGAAGATATCGCCGCTCTGCAGGGGGACTCAAGAGCTTCTATCCACTCATTGTTATCTATGTCACCTAAGTCTGCTTGCCAAGCCAGCCGGAGGGCAGACAGCGTAGTGGAGCTATTAGTACCTAGAGTCTGATAGATCTGGGAGGTCTTGTGACTGTCACAGTCACCCATCAGAAGCTTACCCTCTAACAGGTTGACGTCTGGTAGGTCGGTGAGAGCACAAAGGGACGGGGAGACGGCATGACGTAATTGCAAATATTTATAGAATTAGCGACGATGCATCGTGAATTCAGATTGAATTCTTGGAATGATTTAAGTATAAGGCCCTGCATGATGTAATCTAAGGTTGAGATCCCTATACGATCCCACTCCTAAAAGCTCCACAACCCTGCCACCTGCGGGAGGAAGGTACCTCTCCATAGCGGCATCTCTTGCGTCAGGCACCACCACCAACCCATTCTACGAAGGGATTGCCACCACACCTGCGCCACAGTTCGAGTTGCAGGGGGAAGGGCACTAACATCCGATCTGCTATTTAGTAAGTGAGGTATAGATGCCTCTCCCATGACCCACTGCTCCATGGCATAGGTGGGGTCGTCATGTGAACTCTACCATCAGTCATTAAGCTCCTGCAAGTGAGAGGCGGCAAAGAATGATTGAATATCCGTGGCGCCAATGCCACCACAATAAGTACATTGGAAGCAGGTTCAAAGGGCCACACTGGAAGCTCCGCCACCCCATAGGAACTGACCCAATAATGCATTAATCTGTCTGAACCATGCAGGGAGAACAGGATATGGATAATTCTGCAATTGATACAAGAGACGGGAATCGAGATCATCTTAAAAACGGCTGATCTGCCAAATAGGGATAAAGGTAATGGTGACCAAAACTTGACCTCCGTCTTAACCCGCCCAAGCAATGGGGCCTAATTACAATCCCACGAGACAGCTGGGACAAGCACCTAGAACACCCCAAGATACTGAAACCCGTTGACTGCGATGGATAACCCCGTCGCCCAAGCCACGTTGCCCGGCGACCCCCCCAGGGGCAAGAGCATGGACTCGTCCATGTTCATGTATAACCCAGAGGTCTCCCCAAATGCTTCCATAATGCGCAAGCTATGGGGTCTCAAAGTCACAGGATCGGTCATAAAGAACAAGGCATTGTCAGCATATAGTGCTATTCTGTCTGACAATCTGAGCAAATGCTCAAAGCCCCACACCTGAGCGTCCACCCTGCCCCAGGCAGCCAATGGCTCCACGGCGAACAATAATGGGGACAGAGGGCAGCCCTGTTTGGTGCCACGCCTAATGGGGAACGGGACAGAAGCCGCCTCCACCACTCGAACCGAAGCCGTCAAGTCTGTGTATAATAACCAGACATTTGACAGGAATCTGGACCCAGATTAAGGCACCGGAGGAGTGCGAACAAGTATTTCCAATTCACGGAATCAAAAGCTTTATTGATGCCCGCCTATAATAGTGCCGCAGGTCGGTCTAAACGATCTGCAAGGGCCATAGCATTATGTGCATCGTATGCTATGGTGAGTGGCATGGTGAGGCATAAACCCAGCCTGATCCGGATTAACCAGATCCGGAATATGTGCCATCAATCTATTGATGAGGGTCTTTGCGAGGACTTTGACCTCAATGTTTAAGAGAGATATCAGATGATAGGTCCCAGCTTAGGAAACACAACAATCTCAGCGTGCCTCCAGTCTGGGGGCATACACAGCTCCTTGAGCGCAGCCTGAACCGCCTCCAGCAGGAGCGACCCTACTTGCGGCATATAGGCTCTTAAGAATTCACTAGGAAGCCCATTGGGACTAGGGGCTTTCCCGGGACGTAGCTCTGCCTGGGCTGCAGTTAATTCTACTGTGACCGGCTGGTCCAGCTGCACCCTGGCAGACGCAGAACAGGATTTAAGGGGCAGGGCAGCTATAAAGTCATCAGTTTAATCAGCTGTCATGACCTCTCTCTCAGCGTATAGAGCCTCATAGTACCCCGCAAAACCTCGAGCCACGACATCAGGGCTAGACAGCAGACTCCGCACCCATCGCAAATGGTTGGGACTGGGGCAATCGCAAGGGATGCTTGGCAGAGCCTGTGTAACATTTTGCTAGATTTGTTGCCCCATTGGTATATACAACTTTGGGAGGCCCGCCATGTACACTTAGCTTCCTCCAATAGCACCCGCTGATAATTTTGTTGAGCAAAGCCCAGCTGTCTTCAGCCGATCCCCCATCCACGCTGCTGCTACGCTTCTCAAGGTGCAAAAGCTAATATCCATCCCTCTAAGGGTGGGTTTCATCGCTTCCCACGAAACGATTTTGGAGGAGGCGCATTCAAAGTTGAGGGAAAAGTACACCACTAAGGCGGGGTGCATGTGCACCCTATATAACAGGTTTCTCAAGTGCCAGGGTGACAATCACCACCTGAAGTGGGGACGCCGAGGACCCACATGAAGCTACAACACCACCGGGGAATGCTCCAGCAGCCTTCTAGGCAGTATGTCTACCCCTGATACTCTATGTTTGAGGCCAGCCGGCACCAGCAGATGGTCCGGCCGGGAGAAGGAGCTATGAACCATAGAATAATAAGTATACCCCGCTTCCACAAGATGATAGGCCCGCCATGTGTATGTCCACCCCACCGCCCCCAAAAATGACCTTAACCTGGACCCTCGTGCATCCACACCACCCCTATCTGCCCGCCATCTGCATATTCTAGGGACATTACATCATTCCAGTCACCACCAATTACAGCCAGGCCATCTGGCAAGTCTCCCCTGAGGCCTGTGATGCAGTCTCCAAAGGATTGCCTGAGCAGCAGGTGGACATATACACTATCAAAGACTAGGGACTCCCCATAGATTGTACCAGCCACAAAGAAATATCTACCCTGAGTATCGACCCATGTTTTGAGGGACTGAAAGGGGGCCCTGCAATGGATGAGAATGGCTGCACACGTGATCCCATCACAAAACCGGAGTGGAACATTTGTGTGAACCCAAATCGTACCAGGCATGGGACCCTGGACCTAAGAAGGTGTGTCTCCTGCAAGAGGAGAATGCCAGCCTGTAGCCTTTGGGCCTGGGGAGCATTGCCCCACATTTAACCTGTCTAAAATGCCACAGACATGCTATGTTATACCACAAAGCCGCCCAGTGGGACTGGCAAGGTCTGCATCAGCCATCTGGGTTGCCTGTAAAATCAGCAGAGCTAACTACAGACAGGGTTATGGACAGGTGTGTACCAGGCCTGTGCATTACAAACTTTAACAAAACCTTGAAACAAATCCCCCTACCCTCCCCCTCCCCAATACCTCACAAAGTTGGAAGTATCTGTCATGGAGAGAACCCAGAATTGTCCCCAAAGGAGGCCAAAAGCAGGCGTCGTCCAATGGATCCCCATATTTCCCCAACAACTACCAGTTTCTCTCGGAGGGGCTTAGTTCAAGGCAAACCAGAGATGCAGCCTTCTGCAATGTGCCTTCCACACAGATTTGTGGGTAAGTATGTTTAAGCCACCATTAAGGATAGCGGCAGTCTCAGCCACTGCGGAGGGCCAAGGTCCCGGACCCCCAGGCTGTGAAGAACCCTCAGTGTTCATCACCCCGATGCTTTCATCATCATGATGAGCTAGACCTGTTCCGACGTTTCTCCTTGGGTTTTGCCTGCTGCGGGCAACGGGCGCTCTAAGACGAATCAGAGTCAAAATGCAGCGGAGTGTGAGGCTTCAAGGAGACAGTCTCATCTGTCCATGCAAAGCTTTTCTTAGGGGTATAGAAGAACTGCGTTTGGGAGTCAAACACTGCTCGCATGTGGGCGGGAAAGACAAGCATATATGGAATTTTGAGTTCCTGAAGGCATTTCTTTGCTGCGACAAAGGTTTGGCGCTGTTGTTGGACCATTTTAGTATAATCCGGGAAGATCATGATGCAGTGGGACTTGAAGAGCTTCTTGACTCTTTGCGAATTTTAGAATAGCATCTCTGTCATGGAAACTGAGAATGTTGGAGACAACAGGCTACAGCCAGGCACCCGGGAGAGGCTTCTTATTCAGGGCCCTATAGGCACGTTCTATTATGAAACAAGAGGAAAGGTAGTCATGGTTATAAGTGTTGTGATCCAATGAGCAAGAAATGTACCCATATTCCCTCCCTCGCAGCCCTCTGGGAAGCCCACAAACTGTTGGATGTTGCGACGGGCACGGCCATCCGCATCTTCAACTAATTCCACAAAGTCCCTGTTCACAGTTGTGAGCGTGGTGACCTTTTGCTGCAGAGAAGCCATGGTATCTTTAGGGTTGGAGACTGTAGTCTCATCTTCGATAATCCGCTCCACAGCTTTCCAAAGGTCTTGGCACCGCAGGGTCATGTCAGAGTCAACTGCACCGATCTTAGCGCATTGCATGTCTCTGGATTGGGTGATAGCCGCCAGAAGTGCTGCGTTATCCGGCACAGCCTCTGCAGCCCTCCTTGAGTCAGCCACCGTGGCCTCAGCTCCAGTGAACTTGTTCATTGTGCTTTGCTTAGCTGTGGAGCCGGTTCACTGATACAATATCGAAGTCACAAACATCGATGTTCTAAATATCGAGTTAAAAATATCAACCACAAAAATATCGACTCCCATACCTTAACAGGTAAGTACAAAAATATCGACTCAAAAATATCGAGGTAAAAAATATAGATGTATAAAATATCGATTTAACAATATATATAAAATAAAATAATATATATTAAATATATTAAATAATAATATTATGTTTAACAAAATAAATTAAATTTAATAAACATTTTAACTAAATATAACAAATAAACTTAATTTAAAAAAATATAAACACACAAACATAATAATTTATACATATACATATATTTACTTAAAAATGATTTATTAACTATTATCTTTATTTAATTTTTAAACTTTAAAATTATATAAAAATTATACATATATATATATCAATATTTTAAAATAAAATAAAATAAAAAATTAATAAATTAAAACGTAAACTATTAAAAAAAATGTAAACTAACATTTCCCAATACAATAAGTGCAACAGTAGGGAAAGTGTTGGATAGCAGAATAATTAAATTTACTATTCCAACTCCAGTGAATGCAACAGTAGGGAAAGTGTTGGATAGTGGAGGGGAAAAAATTACTATTCCCACTCCAAAGAGTGCAATAGTAGAGAAAGTGTTGGATAGCGGTGGGATAAAAATTACTATTCCCACTCCAAAGAGTGCAACAGTAGGGAAAGTGTTGGATAGCGGAGGGGTAGAAATGACTATTCCCACTCCAGTAAGTGCAAAAGTAGGGTAAGTGTTGGATAGCGGAGGAATAAAATTTACTATTCCAACTCCAGTGAGTGCAACAGTAGGACAAATGTTGGATAGCGAAGGGGTAAAAATTACTATTCCCACTCCAGTAAGTGCAACAGTAGGGAAAGTGATGGATAGCGGTGGGGTAAAAATTACTATTCCCACTCCAAAGAGTACAACAGTAGGGAAAGTGTTGAATAGCGGAGGGGTAAAAATTACTATTGCCACTCCAGTGAGTGCAAAAGTAGGGTAAGTGTTGGCTAGCGGAGGGGTAGAAATTATTATTCCCACTCCAAAGAATGCAACAGTAGAGAAAGTGTTGGATAGCGGAGGGGTAAAAATTACTATTCCCACTCCAGTGAGTGCAATAGTAGGGAAAACAAGACACAAAAAAATAAACATTTACCCAAAATAAATATCAAATAATTAACATTAATTAACAACTATATATATAAACTAATTAAACACAAATTACTTCCCACCCTTTACTCCTATAAACACCACTATACACACATAAAATTAATTACACAATTACCATAATTAATTACAAAGTAATTCATTAAAATTAATTAACAACTAATTATTAATTCATCAATGAAAAATAATTTACTTCCTACCCTTCCCACCCTTTACACCAATAAAAACTACCACACACAAATATAATTAATTACACAATCACCAAAATTAATTACAAATTGATTAATTAAATTAATTCACAAGCAATCATTAATTCATAAATAAAAAATAAATTTCTTCTCACCATTTACACCTATAAACACCACAACACACACCTAAAATTAATTACACAATTACCATAATTAATTACCAATGAATTAATTAAAATTCATTAACAACCAATATTAATTAATTAATAATAAATTAATTTACACATGTAACACTATAACATCTCAATTAAACAAACATTAATAAATGAAAATGAATCAATAAATTAAATATAATTAAATTACTTCCCACCCTATTCCCCTATAAACCCACAGCCCGCCTCAGAACTAAAAATGCAAAAATAAAATGTAAAAAAATTAATAAATTTAATATAGTTAAATTACTTCCCACCCTTTTCCCCTATAAACCCACAACCTGTACGGGACTAAAAGCGCAAAATTCAAATTAAAAAAAATTAATAACTACTACAAATTTAACACATATATTAAAAATACAAACAAATCTTATACAAAAAACATACATCACATACATATAAAATATATACTAAAATACATAACAATAATAAAAAACGATTTTTCTAACAACTATATTTTTGCAAACGATATTTAACACTTCAATATTCTTAAAAACTATGGGCATATTAGCAAGACTCACGTTAAAATTATCGCCGTTTTAGCGGCAGGAAACTGCCGCTAAAACGGCGATAATGGGCTTGCTAATATGCGTTATAGAATTCCAATAGAAGCCCAGGTTAGATGTCCTGCACATCTAACCTGGGCTTCTATTGGAATTCTATAACGCATATTATCAAGCCTATTATCGCCGTTTTAGCAGCAGTTTCCTGCCGCTAAAACGGCGATAATTTTAACGTGGGTCTTGCTAATATGCCCCAATATTTCTTAGCTTAAGTCAATATTCTTGACCACAATATTCTTGCTGTCGATATTCCTGATCCACGATATTAATAACTCGATATTTTTTCAACTCTATATTTTGTACTCAATATTCTGTCTCTGCACCGTGGAGCCCTCAGGCTTGTCTTTTGTCATGATGTGGTCACTTCAGGCACGCAATCCACAAACACCTTTTGTCTAGCTCCAATAGGGCCACCAACCCACCAGTCCCACACCCCACAGCCCTTCAATCCAGCAACGAGACACTGTAGGCCCTTAGAGAACGGGGAACAGTCACAGTGGGGCAGCCCCATACCACAGGCCTCACCGGGATCCGACCCAGCGCGTCCTTGATTGGGAGCCAACCCACACTACCACCCGCAATGAGGGTCTTCACACGGGGGTGCGTGGGCCACCACATCCCCAGGGGGAAAGCTTCACCATCACACAGAAAGATAAAGCCAGCCCGGACTCGGTGCACCCTGCAGAAGCCGGCCCCCGTCCGGGTGTCCTGCAGGCCTCGCAAGCAAGACAGCACCAGTCAGATCAGCATCGCACATGGAGCAGAATAGGCCAGGGGCCACGCAGGCTCCACACAACCCCCTCCTCCATCCCGCTCCTCACCTCCATGTCTGCTGGGCAACCACCATTCGCTCTGATACACCACATCACGCAGCAGGAGCCGCCAGGCGGCAACTCCACCTCTTTTGGTGAGGGTGGGGTACAGACGCCCACGGCAGACCTACTGGGTTTGGCAGTCTACCTCTAACTGTCACGGAGCTGCAGCAGCCCCCGGCACCCAGACTATGACCACCTCGTGAGCCAGGGTGCCAAAGTAGTGTGGACAATCCTCCGATCACCCCTGCTGCCCAACACGGCCCCCGAGCTTGATCTCTAGTCCCACGCCCAGGGCCTGCACTGCCACCCCTCTCACGGCTCCCCACCGCCGACACACAGTTCCCAACGCACTCCAACCTCCAAAGCGCAGGTGGGTAAGATTTTTTGTGTGATTCGGGCAGAATGGTGAAGGATAACGGTTTGGCTAAAGTGCGTCCATAATGTTGGACCACTAGATCACGTCCCCTGCTGTCCTTTTAAAGGCAGTCTTGCCTTGCAGCCTGTCTTTAAAAGTAAATTCTCATAATTAGCAATAACAGGCCCAATACGTCCCTAGTACATACTAGGCTAGGGGAGTTCAAACTACCCATAAGTCCCTAGTATGTAATAGGACGGGAAGTTTAGAGGCCCAGAATATTTCCTGCACTTCTATGAGTGCAGTGCTGAGTGCCTGCTGTCATTTTAAAAGCAGCTTGGCTTTGTAGAATGTCTGTAAAAATAAATTGTGTGCAAAACCGACTTTGGTGGTATGAGCACTTTGAAAGTGATAATCTACTTTATTGTTACATAATAGGCACCTCCAAGGACTCCCCTAGGTGTCCTAGGGGTGGGGGCTATGTAACTATAAGCAGGAACCTTATAAAAGGTATGTTATATGCCCGGGTGAGGAAAAAACTGCCCATTTCATTTTTCCCCATTGTAGATTCTTAGCTCTATAGGCTACAATGGCAATATTTTATTTGGGTATAACTATTGCCAGGAAAGGAGTAAATATAATTCAAGGACTTAAAAGACTGGCATTGATAAATTCAACAACTTGCCCCTGTGGAATTTATCATAACTAGTACAGAAGAGAAGTTATAGAACTTTCTCTTCTGTATGCTAAAATTCAGCCTTCTAGTGGTTTCTGCTGATTGGTCAGCCTTAACAGGCTTAGCCAGACTGCTTTGTTTAGGTGGTTTGGATGGGTCATAAAGAGGGGGCTGGATAAATCAAGCTGAGCTCAAAGAGAGAGCAGATCAGTAAGGCGTGCCAGGTGTACCTACCTCAACATCCTGTGCCCCAGCCAGACGGCAGACTTAATACAGGAATTTGCCAAGGTCAGGGGGTGAGGGGAGAGCTAAAGGCAAATGAGCCGCAATGTGGGTTGGTTTTGTCAGCTCTTACTCCTCTGGAGAGAAATCCTCCTTGTTGGATTTTGGAAGTGCAGTGCTTTGTTTGACAAGAAGATGCCACACATTCCCTGCCAGCCGCTACTGGATAAGTGGGTCCTGGGGTATTGGCCCCTTTGAAGGATCCTCATGTTGCGTTTTGAAATACGGACATCTGGTCTTAGGAAACTATCAGAGGCCAATATGCATTTAGAACAGTCCTAGGGACAATGGATCAGCGTATGAAACGCTATCTTTTGCTAGGAAAATATGCAGAAGTCCATAGGGGCTTATTGTATCTACCCTTTATGGACTTTTCATCAGATTTTTAATGCGTCACTTGAGCCTAGCTGTGAGGCATTTTCGAACAAATGAACGCTGAACCAGGCTTGATTCCTTTATTATCCTGTAAGCACTATAAATTATGGGTGAAGGTTAAATTGTGATCGAGGCGGCAAAGCGCAAGGCTCTTTCACTGTATTAGGTAGGAGTCAGGGCTTCATCCTGGCTTCTTTATTCTTCACACTTTACATAAACAACTTAGAAAAAGGTTTTCCAGGAATAAGTTAAAGACACTCCCATGATCGGAAAATGTGATCGCTAAATGACAAATTGACTGCAATGCTGTATTGGTAGCTTTGAAACGTTCTTTAAACAGCTGAGACCTCACTATGTATTTAACGAAATCGAATAAACGTCTCTAGTGTATTAAAATGTCTTCCCTTATTTAGGTATTATTTTTAATATTAATATATATTATGGAAATATGCTAACAGAAATGAGATAGCAGTTTACATAGTCTTTAGGCACAACATGTTCTGCCCTATCAAGATTGGGATTAAACCCTTGATACAAATGTTAAGGGAATATTATGCCAAAAGCCAATATTTTGCAGCATTGGGGGTAATATCTAAAAGTGCATGGAAGTGATTACTTCGAAGACAAAGTTTCTCCTCCTCTCATTCTGTAGATATCAGTGTGGAGCAGACAGGCTACCACCTAAAACCATGGCATTTTAATAGAATGGCTACATCTTGAAAATTGTGTAAAACTTCCCTGGCTAAGGTATGTAAAAAATAAATCTGACGAATTAGGCCTTGGAGAATAATTTACATTCCGACACTTAATAAATGCAAATTGTTAAAAACCATACAATAAGGCTCTTTACGACTATGGCTCTCATTCAGGGGCATATTCACAAGGACCGGCGATACCTATCGCAAAGGCCAGTTAGCGGCAGTTTTCTTATCGCCGCCTAACCCTGAAAACTATCGCCATGTTAGCGGCGTATTACCAAGCCATAGCTACATAGCAAAAGTATCAGGGAACGGCAGTGAAATCTGCCACTAACATCAGCGCGAAGGCGATAGGAAATCCGGCGTTAGCGGGCGAAAAATACCGATAGGCCCATTAGCGGCAAAAAAACTCACGTTAGTCAGCCCAACGTGATTTTTTTTTGCCTCTAATGCAAAAAATAGCCTATCAGTCAACATCCAAGAGAAAATAGGCATAAAAAACAAAAAAATGCAGAATGGAGCAGCCTGGGCCAACTGCAGCACACATCAACAACCCCTGCAAGCCACCCAACATCCAGGATGACCAGGATGAGAGCCAGGATGCCTCGCTGGACCTGCGCCTGGAGCCTGGATGCCTCGCTGGACCTGCGTCTAGAGCCTGGATTCCTCGCTGGACCTGCGTCTGGAGCCTGGATGCCTCGCTGGACCTGCGTCTGGAGCCTGGATGCCTCGCTGGACCTGCGTCTGGAGCCTGGATGCCTCGCTGGCCCTGCATCTAGAGCCTGGATTCCTCGCTGGACCTGCGTCTGGAGCCTGGATGCCTTGCTGGACCTGCGTCTGGAGCCTGGAGTGGGATGCGGAGGAGCTGTGGAGTCGATGAGCCGTGGCGGTAGACATTGAGGCGTGAGGATTGCCCATATCTGGTGGTGAAGTCTGGCAGGTCGCATGGAGACATGTTGCTGACCTGTGTGAGAAGACCGCCTTGCGCACCTTGGAGCTGTTAATAGTAGAGGCGTTCCTGCGCCCCAACGTAGGGAGGTCTGCATCGCATACTACGATACACAACTACACCGGGGTGCACGGAGGGGATTACCAACGGTGGGTGCCGCCTCTCTGTATCACAAGCCGGATGATGTTGGCCTGGCCGGATGCTGTGGAGGGTGAGGCCCCAAAGCTGCGCCGAACATGTGTGGCGGGAGTGCTGCAACTTCATGCCTAAGGGGGCCCTGCTGCATCAACTGCATCGAGAGGTTCACCAGCGGACTTGGCGGCGACTGCTCTACCCAGGCTTGTGAAATCCCACCTGGCTGAGGCTCCTGCTGGCTGAGTCACATATTTGGAGAGAGAGCAGCGGATTGCCCCACGGTGTCAATGTCCAGGTAAGGAGAAGGTGGGACGCGTAGCGCAGGACGGCTGGGGGTCGAGTCGCCCAAGCCTAGCACACGTAGATGACGCACCGCCAGTGGCGGCTCATCCGCTATGGCGGAAGAGCGTCGCCCCACTGCTTTCAAGCAGTGCAGAAGAGAAACAATCATCACATGATGATAACTTACTGATGTAATCTTGCTATGTTTCCTTTGCGGTGGGAGGGTGGGTAGGACTGCTCCAAGCACGGGGCAAGGCATGGGTGGATTGGCATGCCCACTCAAGTGCGCAATGACTGTTTGGTCGGCCCACTCAGGCCGCCCTAAGCAGTCACGCGCACTTCCCTGTTCGTTATGCAGGCTGCATTACAGCCTGCATGGAGAACATGCCCACCCCTCCAGCCCCTGGCTGCATGACTTGTCCCGTTGCCAATTACCAATCCCACCACCGCATCGCAGTGTTGTGATTGGCTCAGGGGAGGGAGCCTGGCTGCCTACTTCCTGTTCCTGGAAGCAGACACAGGAGAGCAGGAGCAACGAAGACACGGGACCCGGCTTCGAGGTAAGACTTCCCTTATTCAAATATTTACAACACCCGCTCACACACACATCCTGCGTCCATGCCCCATCCAGTGTTCTTTCCAGCGTTTACCACCTCACAGATGTCCAGCCCCCCCAGCACTCCTCAATGGCAGCCGCCGTGCACCCATGCACAGCGGGTGTACCACTCGTGTGCCAAAGGCACATACGTGGTTGCGACGCATGCCATAACATTGCATTCCATTCCAATTCATACTAATACTAGGCACATTGCAACAGTAGAGTAGGTGTTTCATAGCGGAGACATTAATATCACTATTCCCACTTCAGTGAGTGGAACCCAAAACTAAGCTTTGCACCCCAAACCCAACCGTGAACCCTGGAATTCCTTTTTGAGCCCCCATAACACACCCAAAAATCAAATTTGACCCAAATGCACACCCCAATTTCCATAATTTACCCCAAAACACACCCCAAATTCCATATTTTACCCCAAAACACCCCCCAAATTCCATATCTTACCACAAAACACACCCCAAATTCCATATCGTACCCCAAAACACACCCCATATTTCATATTCTACAACCAAAACCCATACACACCCGAAAAACTTTAAATTACCCCATTACTGACCTCACAATGCATCAAGACATGTAAAGGCACCTGTGTTGTCGGAGTTGCGTTGCTAACAATGTACTGCCTGCGTTGTAATGGTCGTCTCCCGTGCCAAAGGCAACCCATAGGCTACACCCTTTGCGTCCGTCTGCCCCTGGACCGCGCTCAGCACCAAGGAGGCTTCCTCTTGGACACTCCACCGCTACGACACCAGTACCCTCCTCGCCATCAACCCTGGACGCCACCTCGCCTGCCAGGACCAACCTCTGCTCCGGACCGGACATCGCCATCGCCATCCCTGACGGCTGCAGTATCACCCGCAAGGAGCACCCCGACCATCAAGGAGGAGGCATTGCCATCACATACAGAAGCGCACTCCAACTGACCACGCACTCTAATGACCCAAGGGTGACCACGGACCACCTCAACTCCCAGATCCGGACTAACTGCAGTTAGAGACAGTTTTTTTGGTCTTCAGAAGTTCAAAGATCCCCTTGTGAATATGGAGTAGTGGTGCTTGTGGCCGTTTTTGCACAGAACACCTCTCCTGCATATAATTATCGCTAACAGAAGTAGCGATCTTTACAACGGATGTTTTCGCCTAGAAACTGTCGCTAACGGCTGTTAGCGACAGCTTGGTAATAGGGCAATAAAATTATCGCAGCATTAGCGGCAGAAAGTGCCGCTAACGCGGCGATAAGTCCTTGTGAATATGCCCCTCAGTGTCATTCAATTAAAAGAGGTGCAATTGGTTTAATAGAAAGCACAGTGAAATCGCATTTTATCTTGAAATCTATGCCAGGAATGGAGCCCTAGAAGATATGGGTTAGGAATCATCAAGGAGATTACATTTGATTAGATTCAAATTTGACCTCTTTTCACATATATTCCCCTTCTCAAAGGTTGATTTCCACATGCAGTGCAATTTCACAGAATTTCCTATTTTGCTGAGTGTGTTTATTCATATAAGTAAGCATCTCAGTTCATGCCGAAAATCTATATTTTCAAAAGCTGTCTGTAAGAAATGACACAATTATGCAGTGTTCCCGATACATTTTGCTCATTGTCTTGTTGAAATTACGAACCTGTGCATTATACACTGCCACCCAGAGTGCAAAATTGATTACAGATGGGTTCATTTACTTTCCAGTATGGTCATGGTAAGTTAACTGGAAATGCACCACTAGTATGGAATTAAAATGCCATCTCAGGACATCAGAGTATATTTACACCACGCACACGTACGCCTAAAGTATATGACTCCAGAGAACACCATTTTGTCCTGGCTACCAATTTAAAATAAAAGCAATTAAACATGGTGGGGAAAGGTGCTTTGCCATGTAGAAAATCTCCTGTTATACATTAGATAAGTCACCCCTAAGTGTGGCACATAAGCCCACAGGGCTGGATAACTAATGTATAAAAATGGAACATGCTAAATATTAAAGAAAAGTATTTGTCCATAGTGAAGAGTTTCCAAAAATCGTTCACACTGTGTAGGCCAAGTTACATCTTCCATGAACTAGCCTAATTTTGAATAAAAAGTTTATTTTCACAGTTTTGCATGGGAAAGTGCTAGGCACTTGCTTGAAAGTTATCCACATTCCTTTTTTTATAAAACATTAATCTAATTCAGTGGTGACAGCAGATTGGAATATGTACCAGATAAGCAACTTCTATGAAGAGTACTTTGTGCTGCTTGAAAGTAAATTGGAAATATAACCAGTTCTGATGTTTATTCTCCAGTCACTGTAATTAGTTAACATACTTATTAGGTGATTAGTGCTGTCTTCCCAGAGAACAATACCACTTCTAAGTTCATGAAGGCTGTTGTAGTGCAAGTACTAACCATTTAGCTTGGATGTATCATCTAGGAGGAAACAGGTGGCAATACAAAGGACTGCAAATGAGAATCCAAGTGACAGAAACCTATTCGGACTCATAGATCTGTCAAACATTCATACTTGTCCATAGCAAGAGGGGAGGCTTTCCCCAGAACAGGGAGACGTGAGAGGATCCTAGCTAGGTTGTTCAAGAACGAGGGACACTGGGAAGGTTAACAGTAAGATGAAAGAGTTTGTACTAAAAAGAGTTTGGCTTTTTGTTGTAATGTCAGGATTGGGACAAGACAATTATCCAGTCACTGGCTAGTGCACTGGAAAATAAAGGGAACTTTACTACAAAGTTTTTACCACATTTACTGAACCTAAAAGAATACTTGTAGGAAGAAAGGCAAATCTGCCTGATTGTTGGGAAAAGAGGTCTGAGTTCATTTGGCTGGCCTCCTGCTCACTGCTCTAGGGACACAAACGTCAGCAAGCTTCCATCTTGCAAGTTTGTAGTGAACTACAGTGGGCCTAGTGAGAGCCACATCTAGAGAGAGACCTGATGACAAGACGCCTGTCCTGACTACATGCGTGCTGTAAGAGACACCAGGAGTGACTGCCCCAGCATCAAGACAAAAAGTAATTTAGGGGCTTATTTACAAGCCTCTTGTGTCGCCGGTGCGTCACTTTTAATATGGGGAAAAGTGACATACCGGCAGCGCAAGGGGCTTATAAATAAGCCCCTTAGTATTTTATTGATCCTCTGGATGACTGAGTTATGGTACCAATGCTACCCAAAAAAAGGTACATCCTCAGGAGGAAAGGTTTTCTAGTATGTCTGCCTGGAGCATTTTGTTTTAAAAAAGGCTGCAGTGGGACATTTCGGAGAAAGGATCTGGCTTCATGGAGCCCTGCCTATCTACAACATTCAGCCGTGGCCCATTGTAGAAACTGGAATATCAGAAAATTGGCTGCACCTGAACACATTCTACAAAATCCAGGTTTGGTTCAGTCTTTGGTTTTAGTGCCAAAACTCAAAGTTTCAGTGTATTCAACTTTGAAGGACCCTTGCCACTACCAGGGTGTACATGTGGCATTTGCTTTACATCAACCAGCGACTTTATGCATCAGCCTCAGCATGTAGGACACCAACATAGTATTTTATCTGTGGCACCTGTAGCGTCCTCCCCTGCCCGGGTACTCGCCAATGACTATGCCACACAGGGAGCTTAGTACAGCACGTCTTTATTCTTCTGTGTGAAATTGTGAACCCAACATTCTAAATCCATATTCACTGCATTACGCTCTGATGCTTACGTCACATTCTATGGTGTCCATCAGGAGCCATAATCGTTACGTCATTACAAACTCACTCAATACTGCATCTCCCCCTCTGGTAAATGAAAAATAAAAAACATTTTAAAAATCTATACATAATCATAGCTCTTCAATGAGTATTCGTGGTGCTTTGATCACACGTCCCAATTCTGTCTTCAGAAACTGGGGACAGGCAGTAGAAGCATTTATGACAGCAGCAGTTAGAGGTTCATCACTTGTCCTTTCAGACCCAGACTCTGCAATGACATCAGTGTCTGACGAGCGATAAGCCACATGTCAGAAGTCCAAGTAGTCTCTCATAATGGACTTCCCAGGACACTGAGCAGTCACCATGTGTTCTTTGCTGGTAACAACATGAAATGGTTGAGCATCAAAAGGAGCATCAGACTTTCGTTTTTTATGCTGACGAACAAGCACTCAATCTCCTCTGGAGAACATAACGTCTTTCCATAGGCCTTAATTTCCTCTTGCAATCTAAGTCTTTCATGTGGGTCTCTTCCTCAGTGTATGATCTTCTGTTGGTTCATTGAGGTAACTTGGTCGCCATTGCTCTCCAGAACTTCAAGGTTGCAGGACTTTTACCTGTGGTCGAGTGAGGGGTTGAAAGGTAAGCTCATAGAGTAGAATTTAAGACAGTCTTAAGGTCAAGCTTTTCTAGTACAGCACGCTGGACAGATTTCTTATTAGTACTCATGAAACGTTCAACAACACCATTGGCCCGCGGCCAAAGAGGTGTGGTTTTCTCATGCATCACATTAAGATGACTGAGAAAATCTCTGAATCCTCAACTGTTGAAAGGTGGGCTGTTGTCAGACTTTAAGATCGCAAGAACACCCCAGGTTGTGAAGATGCTGTCTAATCTTTCAATGACACGTTCTTGAGTAATAGATGAGGAACAGGAGTATTCATCAATGAGCACTATCAGGTGATGTCCATTGCCTAAATGATTCTTTCCCATGCATGCGTTGGCTATTCTGACCTCTTTAAGGGGTAATGAGTGGTTTTCGATGACAGGCAATTGCATAGATAACAACCCTTTATTTAATTCTCTTTTAAACCCCACGTTGCGATGTGGAAACCAGACTTGGTCTCGGAGACCTTGTTTAGTGGCAACAATTCCACAATGACCTTCATGGGCCACTTCAATTATCTGTTGTCTTAGACTCTCTGGAATGACAATTCTCAAATCTCTTAGATTAATACCTTCCTGAGTAAATGACAGTTCATCTTTGACGTTTTTGAACTTCTTATTCACTGTCACTGGTAAGTGGTCGAGACTGATGTGTAATAATGTCTTTCAATTTCAGCATGTCACTATCTCGACTCGTGGCAGTGACAATTTGTTCCAATGAAATGGCACCTGGGGTGCTTGATTTCATGATGAAATTTATGTAAGCTGCAGCCGTCTTAGAAGAGCTGCCAGGGCATTTTAGAGGGACTTGTGAGAAATAGTCTGCAGGGTTCAGATCTTTCCCTGGACGAAGCGCAATGGTGTAGTTGTATTCTTGCAATCACAGACCCCAACATTCAATGCAAAGAGGTGTTTTTGCTTTTGGATTGCCAAAGAAAGTCATCAATGCTTGATGATCTGTCACAAGAGTTTCCCATACAAGAATACATGGAAAAGTCCACACAACTGTTAAGCTCTCTTTCTCAGGTTGCGAATAAGCACGTTCAGTTTGGGACAAACTTCGCCTTGCATATGCCACAATATGTCTTCAAGCATTTGGGTGTCTGCTGTGCTGTGCAAGGATCGTGCATAGCCTGACATTGTTAGCGTCAACAACAACATCCGTATTTAGCTTTGGATCAAAGTATGCTATTTCAGTACCATTCTCAATAGCTTGTTTGAATTTCTGGAAGCTTTGCTCTCATTCATGTGACCAAAGGAAAGAAACATTGTTTTTTGTCAAGTCTCTTAACGGCGCACTGACAGTGACAAAATCTCGTATGTATCTAGATCAATATCTGGCTATGCCAAGGAATAAACGTAATATGGAAACATCTTGTGGGGGACTGGCAGTTGACAGCACTTGTACTTTAGCTGGATCGGGTCTCATCGCATGCTCCCATCAGAAAAGAGATCGCCAAAGAATTTGAACTTTATCTTATGGAACTCACATTTCTCAGCATTCAAAGTTCAGCCGGCCATTGCGAGCAATGGACACACTTGCATGAGAGCTTTGCCATGCTCCTTCTGTGTGGCTCCAAAAACCAATATGTCATTACTATAATTGAAAGAATATAGCTGTATGATACATCAAATGACATCTTGGAATAGCTCCGCAGCGGATTACACTTTGGGACTCATTTATGAGGAATTGGCATAGGGCTGCACCACAAGTCTTCTTGCTCCGCTGCCCTACGCCAATGTAAAAGGGCAGGAGTGCACTGTATTTAAGAAATATGGTGCATTTCTGTACCTTTCCCCTATGCTGCCGCACAATTTTCTGCAAAAGGTAGGCACCCTTGCACCATGGTGCAAGTGTGCCTCAGTTGCAGACAGGATTTTTTTGTGCAGGAGGGGACACTTTCCTGTGCATAAACAATCCCAGAGGCATTTTCCTCTTTGAGGAAAAAACAAGGAGAAATAAAAATATTTCTCTGAGTTATGCCTTTTCTGGGGAGGCATAAGATTTTGGCGCTGCCCCAGGTTTACATGATCTGGGGCAGCGTCAAAATTCATGGGTGCTGCATCTGAACACCCACAGCAACGCCCAAAGAACACCTCCTTGACACAGAGTAAGGCAAGGCAGAGACTTGCACTACTTTTTCTTACTCCATATTTATGAGGACATGCAAAGCCACGCAGAGTGGCTTTGCGTCGACTCATAGATGTGATTGAGAGGCTTACGCTGCCGGAGTGTCAAAAAAGTGATGCTCTGGCAGCTCAAGCCTCTCATAAATAAGCCCCTTAGTCTTTTGTAGCAGAACAGACTAACATATGTAGAAAAGGTTGTAATGTACCTACAATTCTCCTCGAGTTCCAAGGCGAGAGAATACTTTCACACCATTCAATTGTCTTATCATGTCAGCAATGTACAGACCTGAATGTCATTCTCTTTCAATTGCCTTTCTCACTTGACACATATCCACACAGATGCGTACAGCTCCTTCACTGTCCTTTTTGGGTACTACCACTATGGGAGAAACCCATGGAGATGGACCAGTGGAATGCTCCTTGATATTGTGATATCTATAAGTGACTTCTCTTGCACCGGTATTTTACCTCACATGCGTCCAGTCCAACATGCTCATGTTTCTCTGAGGTAAACATCCACATGGCACAACCATCTTCTTCACTTTCTCTTCACATTGATAAGACTTGGCATTGATAAGGAAAAACTGTTTGATGAAGAGTTATATGTCGATCGACTTTGTTTGGTGTTGATTTGCCTCAGCTAATGTGGTCACTTGGCCATATGGGCGTGTTCCGAATGTCGCTTCTGGAGTGTTCAGGTGACCACTTTGTCCTCGAACCTTGGGGCACTTACTTTTTCCTATGCCTTGCAAACCATTACAAAATAGTTCTCCTTTCCACTGCCCAATAGTGGGACATTTATCTTCATGTGGAAATGAAAATCCACACCTGAAGCACAACTTCTTTTTCTGTGGCACCTCCAGCCTCCATGTCAGCAGCTTATCGATCAGCACACTTAACGCTCTGGCAGCCATGAAAACTCACTCCAGACTCAGAGTTTCTATCAGCATTCATCTTCTGAACGAATCTGACAAGCATCCATCTATCAATCTGAGGCGTATAGCTTCCTCATCATTAATTTAATCAAACTTACAGTGTTTGATGAGCATATCCAGTCTATCAACACATTTGTCGATGGTCTCACCAGCTTTCTGCCATACTTGACTGAAGATGTACCATTCATAATCTACATTTGGCATTTGATGGAACTTGAGATTCAAGGCAGCTTTTTCTGACTGTATGTAATTTCGTCAGCTTGCAGCATTTTCTTTAGGACTTCTTTTACACTGTCATCAGCAAGATTCTTAAGGTACTTGATGATCTTTTTGATTTCTGCTTCTTCAATTGCATCAATGAAATCATCAAATGTATCTATCCAGTCAGTCCACCTCTCGGCAATATTCAGCTTTTTCGTGGTATCGAATGGCGGTGGTGGTTTCAAGAAGGCATTGACATTGTAACCATTTATGAGATTGGCTGACACTGAGGGTGGAGTTCTTTCTGACACCGTCTGCTGTCAACTAGGACCTGCTTCATCCATGCCACCTCTGAGGTATTGCAACCTGTCGGCCTCTGGATCATCTTTGGTAATGACAGGAAACATGACTCCTTTCTTGGTCTCCAATGGAAAAGCAAACTTTCATGATTCCAATCGCCACTCTCTGCTTTCTGAACTGCAGAGACCTTTGGAGTTGTTCTAAGCCCACCTCGGCAGCTTTGGTGGGATGACTCTTCAAGCACAACTCTGGGTGCTTCCTCCGGGGTCCCTCCTCCAACGCTCTGGTATGATGACTCTCTTTACTTAGCACTGGTAAGCAGATGACCATTTGTTGTATCACACTGCCTTTAGGCATCTCTTTGTGCTGTCTCACACCTGGTTAATCTCTGCTTCACTGTGCTTCTGTTCATAGTATTATCTTGCAATTTGCTGCTCTTTCAAAACCTGGTTGCATCCGCCTATGGCGTTATCACTCAGTATGAATATATGGCTTTGAGTTGCTTAGTAGCCCAGTACCTCTCCTTGTGGCCTTCCCAGCAGGATCTCGGCCACCGATGTGTAGACTTCTCAATTAAGCTTTAATTGACTTCAAATGCTTTACACAGAACGATTCTGCACTTTGATGGAGGCACACATGGCACGCATGAGAAGTTTGCTAGACCACGACAAACTCTCTGGAAGAGCACTGTTGATCTTTGGGTTACTTATCCCCTATTTCATCACCGGTTGGAGCTTCCTCCTGAGCCCGGGTACTCACCAATGACTACACCACACACAGTGCTTAATATAAAATGTTTTTATTCTGCTGAGTGTTACCGCAACCCAACATTCTCAATCTGCATTCACTGCACTGCTTTCTGATGCTTATGTCAAAGTTCATTCAGGAGCGATGAGGGTTCTGTCATTACAAACTCACATGACACTTCAGAACCCAGCTTTTGCATTCTAGTGAAAACATGTAATCAATGCCTGGTGATATCAATTATGTTCCTTAAATGACAGTTCCAGATACTCTAGTTAACTCCATGGGCACTTGAAAGTACTTTGCTGCGCCTGACTGTAACACCAGTGAGTTCTTGGAATATTTGTGAGAGCACGGGATCTTGTAGCATAGTAGCATATTCACTGTGCACTGTATGGGTTGTTATACTGTGTGTTGGCATTTTTCCGATACTGTTCAGAGAACAAGATTCTTATTGAAATCATTGTTGCCTTCACTATGGAAATATAGACCATTAAGTACTAATTGGAGAACCAAGATTTCTATTGTTGTGGCTATTGCCATATAGCCCTACAGTAAATAAGTCCACCATTTAGTCAGGCATGCACTCCTGATTCCTTGTGCCCACTTTAGTTATTGCTAATCCTTCGATGTCCCTGAAGGCAGAATTAGTAAATACTTTGCAAACAAGTGTCCTTCTATGGTCACAGACATATGGCCTTTCATGGACCATTGGGGTATAGGAGCATTACTTAAAGGGGATATATATAGGTGCCTTACACCTTTACATAGTGTGATGATTTTCTTATTACTCCCTAATCCCCACAATCCACACTAACACAAACACACCCATTCCTTATATACAGCACTTCCCATCCAGAACACCCAGAGCAGCACACTCACTTCCCTTAAAAAAAAAAAAGAACTTAATGTAGCCCAGTCATACTACCTACACCACACATGCCCCCTCCAACAATCCTCTTCAAAAATGATAGTTTGACAGTTAAGTAATATTTCAGTCTCTCCTGAATTTCTTCCAGGCCAGTTGCTTTTATCTCCTGGCTGTCCTGGTATTTTAGGTACTGCACTGAGTGACCATGGGTGAGAGAAGGCTATGGCTTTGGCACTTGTGGTCACCTGCTGACTAGTGGTAGTCAGTAGAAGTGCAGCGGTCTCCTCTTCTAACTCCACCAGTTGACAGAATGACTGTAGCATTCTTAAGGAGGGAAAAAATAAAGTAATCTGTATTTCCCATAGCAGGAAATATTTGTGGTTGTAAAATCACAAACACATGTTTAGTATACATCTTCCCTGCCTGACCCCCAACCCTCCCCCAGCATTATCCTACTAATAGTCCAACCAATATTATTCCTCTTATTGTGGTGTAAGTTGTATTTTGGGCTTGAATTAGAGTCATGGCAAGGCATGATGTAAGAGATGATGTGTTAAAGGTGATTAGGTTTGTAGGAAGACTTTGGAGTTTGTTGAGGTTTGGTTTGAGATGGTTTGAGTAATGGAAAAAGGAAGTGGTTAAGTAAGGGGTGGCATAAGAGCATTTGAAGGAAAGGGCAGGGGATGAAAGGCACAGGAGTCAGAATAGGTGGTACACACTCTATCCATAAAGAGATGAAAAGTTAAGCAGGTTTAGAGACGGTGTTTATTATGGTCAAAGTGGGAAGTTCTGGCATTAGGTTTGATGAATGAAAGCAGATATTGTCATCCATTTACAACTCAGATTAGTAATGATTAAAAAGTGTACATAGTAGAATAGACGTTTTTATTTGGGCTTCCAAGGGCGTAAGAATAGCGAGACATAAGTTAAGAAGGAAATATGACAAAGGGGGGCTAGCCTTGCTAGACTCCCAACTATATGCATGGGTCTTTCAATTAAAGAACTTTAGGTTTCTACTTACTGAAAGAGTAGGGATTGGGAGCAATCATTTATGGGAGGCCATGTTAAAAGAAGTAGGAAATGGGGGACAAAATTTAAGTACAAATATGGTGATCAGAAGTTTAAAAAAAAAAGTAGATTGAAAGTGCTACAGGCGGCGGCCCGGTTATGGGCTTAGATTCGGTATATAACAAATCTGTCGTATTACAGCAGGTATGCTTCAATATGGGACTCACCAGGCTCCCCAGAATGCCTTAAGGACAGACTAGCAGAGAGCTTAAAGGAAGCAGATATAAATAAATGGGGGCTCATACTTCCGGAAGGGAAACTCTGCTCTTGGGTACAGCTTCAGTACTTAACTAATAATACTGCTTTTAAATTTTAATTTCTATAACTACAGAGTTGGTCCCGGTCCCGTGGAGAAAAAAAAGAGGATACCAATGATCTAGAAGAACATTTGATTAAGAGCACACAACAAAAGAAGCTGGTGGCAACATGGTATGCCCGAATCATGGATAATTCAGAAAAGAGAAAGAGTGACCCAAATTCTTTATGGGGAGAGATAATGCTGAGCACGAATCTTGACCATCTGTGGCAAGTATCTTTTTGAGTATTATATAGTATGGTTAAACCAGCGTATTTGAGGTGGAGCCATCTTTTCTCTCTCCACAGAGTCTGCTGGTCACCAAAAAAGCTGGCAAAGCTGGGGGGCCCTGTTGAACCCTGCTGTAAGAAATGCGGCAGGAAACTGGTAGATGACGCCCATGTTTCTGTTCTGTCCTAAAATCTAAGAATTTTAGAATGAGGTGTGTAACTTTGTGAATGATCTCCTGCACACTCGAATTCAGGTAAACCTAGAAGTGATTAATTTTGGGCTGCCACCAGATGGGGAGAGCATATGAACTACCGAAATACATTTTTTTTAAATCTTATTTTGTTGGGGAGAAGGCAGATTTGTAAAAACTGGATCTCATCGGTGCCACCATCAAAAACAGAATGGTAGGAATCAGTCCTCAACATCTATAGGTTGGACACTCACCGTATGGCCCCAACAATGGTGGTTAAGTTGTGGGACCCCTTTACTGTACGGCATGAGGGGGGAGTTGGAAAAGAAACACCAAGCTTATCTAGGAAGGAACAAATTTACACCCAATGTTTGGGTCCAATGATTATAGCCATCTGGGGAGAGGACTAGGTAGTCAAAACTCCCTTTTCCACAAAACTGCGATCTCCAAGGCTTTACGGTTGGTTACATAATGTCTGGAGATTTCGGTTGGATTTAATATGGCAAATGAGGACAAAAAAAATAAAGTAATGATTAAAAATAAAATTACTTTTATACATCTAAATGTTTATATTTTCTAGGAATATATATTTTAACTTTGACTTTTATGGTGTTATATTTTAGAAATCTTGTATATTCTAGTTATTTACACACAACTAATCACCCCTTCACTATAAGTGAAAGATGTGTGCCCTTTGGTATCGCCATGAAACAGGAACAAGCAGCTTGCCGAAAGCTTTAACTTCCTACTCCCCAATCCATCAAAATGAACTTATTTACTATAAAGTACTTCTATTTAAAATAGCACCCAAAGAAATTATGTTCTGTAGAATGCACTATATGAAACACATAGACATGAACATAGGCCTATAACTACAGCCTGAAGTCTTGCAGTGGCTTCCAGTCAATGTTGCTCTGGCTCTGAGTATCAGAAGCACTCTTTTTGCAACCTCTTAAAAAACAATAAACTTTGCTAGCCTTGCTGCTGTGCAAATTTAAGAGAGTGTGGACAAAATGCTGTAACGTTGTGAAACATGTGGCTTCACAAATATAAATTCAATGTCAAAAGTGTGATGTAAATAACAGGTGATGGTATACCAGCAAATTTAATTGTACTGATGGCGCAGGGATGTTTATATTTCAATCTTTGGGTGTAATCATTAAATAACTCCTGCCACTGGATGTATGGGCCTTTGTTCGTCTATGAGGGGAGTTAAAAAGGGGCATCGTTTACATCAACCCTTGAGTTTCAGCAATTTTTTCACATTTGTAAAGTCAATAAACAGGATTTGTGTGAGGTATTTATTACCAATTTAGTCAATTAAAATTCTTTTATTTAGAAATTATTGATTTTCAGCCATTGTTTTACAAGTTCAAATAATCCATGAGTCAATTTTTCAATACAAGTTAAAACACAATATTAGTAAATATTATAGTCAAAATAGTAATAATGCAACAAGCATGTTCCATTAAGAAATTCCCTTAATCTAAATTAAATTAAGAATGGAATAAGGTGTCAGTTCAGAAATCCAATAAAGAGTTCTGATCAGAGAATAACATGCATAAGCATAAAGCCATAGCACTTCAATTGATATTGAAATTATTAAGCTGGAAAATATTCTCAGATATAAATCAGCAGACATCTTTTGCAAAAGAATAGAGTTAAAAGGAAAGTCTCTCGTGAAGAGAGATATTGTCTCAAGAAATCCAGGGAAGGATCCGGCAACCTTCTCTACGAACACACATTGATATACATTTTAAAAAACTAACATCAAAACAACTGTTACATTCCCTATTCCTATTAGTGCCGTATATTCCGAGTCGACTCTTGCGTTCTACTGACCAAGGGCTGGCTTGTATCCCTCGAGTTCAAAGAGCTAGAGGTGGTCGCTCTTTTAAGGTTTTGGCAGCCAAACTCTGGAACTCCCTTCCCTCTGCTAATAGAGGACTCCAGAACCACCTGGAGTTCCGTAAAGCCATAAAGACCTGGCTCTTCCCGGCGTAACTCTCATTCCTTTTCTGGACCGTCTCTAGTCACTTCCACTTGGGTAGCGCTGGGACGCCCCGTCGCTGGGGCAGCTATGAGCTGTAAAAATTTGCAATAATAATAACACCCAATAAGATTTCACCAAACCCTGGGAGCCGGTAAACTCACCAGTTTGTCACATTCCCACAATAGACCACAGATATAAGTCCCTGGAAAGTTAGTTCATTCACATCTTGCTGTTCAGACAGTTCTTCCCATGAGTCATGCTTCTTGTTATCTCCTCTTCTCCTGGTGAGATCCTTCAGTCTAATACAAAACAAATGTCTTATCATTAACTAACAGAAGACTTCTGAAATGTTACAATGACTACTGCAAAGAGAAAACTATTTTGTGCAAAACAACAATTCAACATGAGAAACAGGCCTTTCAATTCTAATGCATTATTTGCTATTAACATGGCAGCGATAGTCAAGCTTACTTATAAAAATGGTATGTAATTCTATGTATGTGTTTACAATGACTAAGTATGACTAGTTACTACATTGTTTTCATTTACTATGTGCATATTATTTTGAATACATTTTTATTGTTTTCGGTTAAATGTGTTTTTTATTTTCAACATGAGAAATTCACTTCAACAACCTCCCCCTCTGATGCCGGAATAGCCATCACAATTTTATCCAAATGAATGTCTAAGGTGCAATTTCCCTCTTTGCAGTGTCATCAATTTTAATTTTCAAAATGTCAACTTCCTTCAGCTTCCTGTATGCCTTATTTTCCTTTCATCCACTTCTATTTCTTCCCTCCTCTGCCTTTCTCTTTCTCTGTTTTTATTTCTTGTTAAGTAACACCTAAATCCCTTATACAAAGCACATATACATAGGTTTTAATATGAGTCCAAAAAATCCACTCCCTATAGTTCCAAGCCAATTGCTTATAGTAGAGCACCTTTGCCTAAGGTTCCTAGCACCCTAGTAGTTGCTTGAGTTTCTAATTCAGGTTTATGGTTAGAAACATTCTTTACAAATTCTTCAGTCATCTTACTCTCATCAGGTATGCAAGAACAGCAGTGTTGAGCCTTCAACATTTCACAGACTCCACCTTTTTTTTTACAGCAAGCTATCTAAAGCTAATCAATCTTATTACGTATCAACTGTTAACAAAGCATCAGCTGTACTAGTAGCCAGCTTATCTACTACGGTGAAAAGCTTTCTGATTTTCTCATCATTCCAAACTACTTCTATTAGATGAATGATTGCCCAAAAATATCTCTCACTAATTGTGTTGCATCAGTGGTACTGTGTGTATGTCTGTGAGATGGAGTCATTATGAAAGCACCTATGCTATTTACGTGATACATCTTGGGGAAAAATAGAGCAAAATAACAAGCCACTTCCCAATCAGCAGGCAACAGGAAATATGCATTTTGTCCACAAATGAAATCTATCCAGAAATAACTGCCTCTTCGCCCATTAATATTTGAACAGGCCATCTAAGAACTTCAAATGTGTGCTCACAGGTACTGATCCCAATATTTCTCTTTGTAAACTGATTTCTCCTTTTGTAAACACACAATTTTCCTTTTTGTCGTCTATCTAATTTTACTTTTAGAAATATCATTTTCTTCTTGTATTCCCCTTCATCTTTCTTCCAAACATTCCTCAATATATCTGTTTCTTTATTTGCCTTACAAAACATGTGAGTTATTCTTTCCTCTAATGATAAAATACATTTAATTTCTAATGGTCTCAATAAACATGTCAAATTTCATTTGTATGCCTTAACAGTGTCACTTTTTGTAGGGGATCTAAAGAAATACCAAGCTACTTCCATATCCTTTACTTGTGGATAAGGGTTCATTCTTTTCTGGAGAGGACCCTTAGAAAGAATCATGTCATGATTGGTAAAATAATATTCAAATCGTTCCTTCTATAAAACAAACGAAGCAACATATTACACGTAGTTGTGTATGAAAGTGGAATATGGTGGTAGGTTACATCTTCAGCAGCCGAAAAAGGTGCATCTGCACAAACATAGTAATCTTTATTGTCTAAATCTTTGGTGTTTTTCTGAACTAATCTGAAGTGAAGATTTGTTGTGAAATCTTTCTTTGAAACATCTATAAATGAAGCTTTTAATTTCTTCTCATCTATTGTATGTGCAGATAATGTCAGTGCAGGTGTGGATTCTGTCTCTGAGGTTAGACTCATACCAATTAAAAGAACTGTAAATGCTAACACAACAACTGTTAGTGTGACAGCCATGACAATTCTACATCTAGCCTGGGTAAGGAAACACATTTTTTTAACAGTCAGACCTTTAATGTAAAATAGCAGCAGGCAGATTCAACATTCTGCCTTTACTTTCACTTGCATAAAATGAGCGTAACTTTCAGTGGCTAAGCTGCACTTATTTCATTTAGCTAATATACAATAATCTTTATGAGGCATCCCTAGCCCTACTCCATATTCTTTTAAAAGTGTTATCCCTAATCTTCTACTGCGTCCTTGGCCCTGGGTGAATTTTTCTTAATTTTTTTTATTTGTCTTTGTTAATGAATACTTGTCATGTTATTTATCACAGCCTTTATAATTCAGTTAAACACAGTTCCTTGTTTGTAGAATCAGATCTCTCTGTTTTGAATTAGCTAAATATTGATTATCAAGTCTTATTTTGTAGTATGGTTTCAGGAATTTAAATCAAAAGCTGTTTTAATGTGGCATATCATGGAGGTTCAACTAATTCTGATCTCAGTTCATTGGGATCTTGACCTGTTGCATCAGGCACATTCTTTGTATAGCAAGTCTATTAAGGTGCAAAATACCTACGACAAGATACTTTTGCTCTCTTGGATCTCCATGGTGTTTGTTCATCTTCTTCTGATTTGCTTATACCATTGGAGTTTGTTTCTTCAACAATGGTTCATGGTGTGCATTCAATGGACATACTAGATCTCAATCGTCTCCTACTATTCAGCCATTCTGATCTCTATTATAGATTTTCTTTTCTCACACTTGTTCCCTTATCAGGATCCCTCTATGGTTCTGGTGGCAATTCACTGATTCCCCTACTTTCAGCTCTCAGTTCTCCATCTTCACCCAAGCACCCAAGCACCCAATGAGGTATCCCAGCACATTTTATAGCAGTATTGGTGATTAATATCATGTGACAGTGTCCTTTCCCTAACACTAACAAGAATCCACGGGTCTAATAGGTCCAGGTAACCTTAAACAAACTTGCTTTGAGTCGCAGTGATCTCATAGACAAAGGGCCAAGGAGGGGGGAAAAGAGGTACTCTTTTTTTCATAAAGAAAGAAAAAAGAGGAAAATCCTAAAAGGAGGACGGATTCCCACCACTCACCGAGATGATATGCTTCATCATCTGGGATCTCCTTCTGGTTACACACTAAGGTAACCAAGGGCTGCAACCTTCTGTCTATCAGAAGGGAGCTCGCGGATGTTTTCAAATACGATCTAAGAAACGGAGCTCTACAAGACCCATCAAAAATGATGAGCAAACGTTTTGGAGTGACGGGCGCAGTGCAAAAATAAGTGGGGGTGATATGTGCAATTTAAAATTGGATACCAAAAGAGAAAATATTTTAATGGGTATCTTCTGATATCCAAACTAAAAACAGTGCAAGAGCAGTTTTAACAGAATAACTGCTGGAAAAACTGGGTCTACATGTTTCAGCCAACTGGATGTTAGATAATCCAAGGCCTTCCTCAGGAGCACTGCATATATTATTGCTACTGCGTTTGCAAAAGAACAAAGTGCATAAAAAACGTGTATAAAAAAACAAAATTGGAACCAAGGTTGGAACAAATACAACCAAGTAACCTGAATTTCAGGCGTAGAAATCCTCCATAAATCCCCGGATGCTGATGGCACCCGTGATTCACGAGGACCGGACCTCACCTCACCTGGCAACAGCTCAGGAAAAGAGGCCCCGCACTGTCCGTCGGAACCCCGGGCCAGTACTGAGCTCTGGATGGAGTGTCCTTTCCACCTTGGTTCCAGGTACGATTCAAAAACGTGCTTTTTGATCAGGACCCAGTTACCAAGGTTAAAGTTGTGACACTGCTCTTGGCTTGGAATGGCAGTGACAGCTCCAACCTGGTGAGAAAGGGAATTCACCACATAAGCCTACCCTTTGCAATAGTCTAGGATCCCGTCAACTGTGATATTTACAAGTGCATTAGCAGGCATTCGCATAGCATGTACCATGACTATTTCGTGAGGCGATAATCCTGCCCTCCTATCAGGAGTGCTTCTGAGACTCTTCAATACTAATGAAAATGCATTGGGTGATTTCAGTGATGTAGATGCAGAGACTTTGGCCACACGTGATTTCAGCCTCTCATTTAGCTGTTCAACCATACCCAAAGCTTCTGGACGATAGCTATATTGCAATCTCTGTTCTAGTGTAAGTGCCACTTACAGTATTCTAAGGACCTCAATGTAAAGTGGGTTCCTCAGTCTGACTCCAGAGATACCGGAAATCTGAACTGTGGCATGAGTTCATGTAACAGCAGTTTAGCTACAGTGAGACTGTCATTTCTCTGTGTTGGGTAGGCTTCCACCCATCGGGAGAAAATGCACACTATAACCAGGAAATATCTCAGCCCATTACAGGCATTTTGATAAAATCCAACTGCATCCTCAATCAATCAATCAGGCATTTGTTAAGCGTGACTACTCACCCATAAGGGTCTCAAGGTGCTGGGGGTAGGAGGGGTGCAGGTTCCAGTCCATCAAGGAGGGGGTCTGTCGAAGAGCCAGGTTTTGAGGTTTCTTGCGAAGATGGGAAGCGACTGTCTGTCGGAGGTGGAGCGGAAGGGCGTTCCAGGCTCTGGCCGCGAGGAAGGAGAAGGAGCGGCCTCCTGATCTGGTCTTTCTGGTGCGGGGGACCACGGCGTAGGAGAGCTGGGCTGATCGTAGGGTCCTTTGGGGTGCGTGGAAATTCAGTCGGCTGTTCAGGTATGCTGGTCCGGTGTCATGGAGGGCCTTGTGTGCGTGGGTGACCATCTTGAAGGTGACTCTGGCCTCGATGGGGAGCCAATGGAGTGTGCGCAGGTGCTGGGAGATGTGGCAGTGTCTTGGCAGGTTGAGGACCAGTCTTGTGGCGGCGTTATGGATGTTCTGTAGCTTGCGGGTGAGGTTTTTGTTTATTCCGGTGAAGAGTGCGTTGCTGTAGTCGAGTCTGCTGGTGACCAGGGTGTGAGTGATGGTCTTTCTGTGATCGAGGGGGATCCATTTGAAGGTCTTACATAGAGGCGGAGGGTGTGGAAGCAGGAGGACGAGACGGAGTTGATCTGGCGGTCCATTTTGAGCTCGGAGTCCAGGATGATTCCCAGGTTGCGTGCGTGGTCCGTGGGGGTGGGCGGGTGGCCACCAGGTGTCGTTCCAGGCATCATGGTTTGGGCCCATGATGAGTACTTCTGTCTTGTTGGTGTTTAGTTGTAGGCAGCTGTTTTTCATCCATTTGGCGACGGCTTCCATGCCTTCTCGAAAGTTGTGTCTGGCGGTGTTGGGTTCGTTGGATAGGGAGAGGATGAGTTGGATGTCGTCTGCGTATGACACAATGTTGAGTCCTTAGGTTCTGATGATGGGGGCGAGTGGAGCCATGTAGACGTTGAAGAGCGTAGGGCTGAGGAAGGACACCTGAGGGACTCCGCAGGTGGTTGGTGTAGGGTCCGAGAGGAAAGGGGGGAGTCTGACCCACTGCGTTCTGCCGGAGAGGAAGGAGCAGATCCATTCGAGGGCCTTGTCTTGGATCCCTGCGTTGAGGAGTCTGCGTATTAGGATGCGGTGAGAGACTGTGTCGAACGCCGCTGAGAGGTCGAGGAGGATGAGGGCTACTGTTTCTCCTTTGTCCAGTAGGGTGCGGATGTCGTCTGTTGCAGCGAGGAGGGCGGTTTCCGTACTGTGGTTTTTTCTGAAGCCGGATTGGGAGGAGTCGAGTCGAGTCCTGTTAAAGGGTTCTCCTGATCTTCTTCTGTGACTCAGTATTACAGGGGTTCTCCTCCCTACATTCATCTGCTGACATGTCACACACAAATGACATAGCTCTTTAGCTGATACTCGGAGCCGGAGATTAAACCAATTCTGCATGAATAATTTCATCATTGCATCTCTTCCAATGTGTGCAGGGCCATGAAAGTGTCTTGTCATGGGAAATAACAGATTATCTGGCAAAACTGGTCTTCCATCTGCTGGAACCCATATCTTGTTAGAATTTTAACACATCCTGTTCAGAACCCCTCCTAGCTGTTCTGCCTTTGAAATGTGTTTCTGCAACCTTTTGATTTCCTCCCATGTATCAGCTATGGACATCAGCATTGACAAGGTGGTGTCCTCATCAGAATCCTTTGTGTATTCTCCGTTAAATGGGCTTGCCACAATTTCACAATACTGAGCAACTTTGTCGGCATATCTGTTTCCTAAAGTGACATAGTCATTGCTACTTCTGTGGGCTGCACATTTAACTACTGTAATTTCTAGTGATAATTATAATAGTTCCAACAAGCTCATCACATAGTCTCCATTCCAGATCGGTGATACAGATGACGCCATGAATCCCCTATGTGACCACAATTGTCTGAAATCATGGGCCCCCCCAAGTCATACTGACTATCTATAAATATAGTCACTCGCAATTGAGCTCAAAGATTTCAGACTCACGTAAGGGCGATGAATTCCACCACTTGTGCAGAGGTAACAACTCAAAGCCAAGAGGCTTCCTCCACTTGCTGAATTGTACAAACAGTGTAAGCTGCTCTCAAATTCCCCTCATTGTCTCTTAATGTTGAGCTGTCTACATAGATTACATAGCCAGGCTCATCAAGGGGTTCATCCTTAATATCAGGTCTTAGATTGGTGGTCAAGACAGCTGTGCTCAACTTCTTGCCATCAATTTCATTTACAGGCAATGGTAACAATGTAGTTGGATTGAGTGTTTGACATCGCTGCAATACGACATTATCAGCAGCAAGAATTTGTAAGTCTGCTGTTTGTCAAATACTGGGGTTTGGTGCAAGAGAGCAATATATCTACTGAGTGAGGGTACCTCACTATGTTCTCGCCTCTTTCAATACTGACATCAACCGTAGCAACTGCTTTAAGGCAGTCAAGCAGTCCTGTGGCAACAGTGTCAAGAGTACTTGAAAAATATGCCACAGGTCTTCGAGAGTCTCCATGCCACTAAGTAAGCACTGAGAGAGTACAGCCCTCTCTCTCATTGCAAAACATAAACATTTCACTGTAATCAGGCATTCCTAGTGCCCGGGCACAGCAGAGACTTTCTCTCAGCTTTAGGAATGCTTTCAAGCCGTTGTTGTCTCATGTAAGCGGATCGGACACATTCTTGTGCATCAGCCTTAGTAAAGGCTTGGCCCCTAGGGAAAAGTTGGGTATCCACTGTCTACAGTCGTCCACCATTCCTAGGAACATTGTGACTGTGTTTTGGGTGTGTTCATTTTTAAAATTGTTGTGATTCTCTCTTGTGACACCTATCTCATTCCTTTTTCTATGAGATGTTCTAAATATCGGACCTCTTCTGGCAATATTGTAATTTGCTCTGAGATACTTTGTGTCCATTCTCAGCCAAATGATTCAATACAGCAATTGGGTCTTGTTTATAAGCTTCTTGTGTACTTGATGCAACAAGTATGCCATCAATGTAAAGGCACAAGAACTGAGTTGCAAGGCCTTTGTAAAATCTCAAAATTCTTTTTCAAGATCTGATTTAAGATCAGAGGGCTCTCTGTATACCATGTGGAACTCGTTACCTTGCCAAAACGCTATCTCTGAATATAAATGAGAACAGAAATTGACTGTCCTCGGGCAACGGGATAGAGCAAAAGGCCATTCAGAGATCCACAACAGTAAACCATTCTGCATCTCAGGGAATTTGAAATAGTATTGTAGCTGGATTTAGTACCATGGGACAACATCAAACTACAATATTGTAAATTTTTTGAAGATCCTGTATAATTCTATACTTGACGTTACGCTTCTGTAAACCCATAATAGGCAAATTTCAAGGGCTTCCAGCAATGTCTCTCAAAAGTCCTTGTTTAATCAATCACTGGAGTGATTCTAGCCACTGTTTCAGGTGTGAGATTATATGGTGGAATTCTTGGAAACACTGCATTTTGCTTTATAATAATTTGGACTGGTTGTACACCTTTGATTAGTCCAATGTGTTTTCCTGCAAAATCCTATTCTACTGATTTTACAGTATCTTGTAAGTATCTGGAGCTCTACTTCTTTCTCCCTCTCATTCCCTGTCTGCCTTTGGTTCTATTGACCTGATGTAGCTCACTCAGAATCCTTAAGAGCCTGAAATTGGGCTCTCCCTCGGACCCCTGCACTGCCAGACTTTTGGCTGACGTTGCAGAGACTGTTAACCCAGAAGTTAATAGACTCGTTAACATGTCCCTTCAGGAGGCTTATGTTCCGGCTGCCTGGAAGCAGGCCAAAATTCTACCTCTCTTAAAAAAGCCATCGCTTGATCCCCTGAGCCCAGGAAGCTACGTCCCATCTCCCTTTTGCCCAGCGTGGCAAAAGTATGTGAAAAAGTAGTCACTAAACAGCTGACTGAGTTCATTGAAAGCGGGGGCCTATTACATCTGGCCCAGTCGGGGTTCAGGGCCTCGTATAGCACAGAGGCGGCATTAGTAGAAGTTTCCGAGGCCATCCGAGACTGTTTGGATGCTGGTGGGAGGGCAGCCTTGATTTTGCTTGACCTCTCGGCAGCATTCAACACTGTCCCTCATTCGCTGCTGCTTACCCGACTTGCCGAGGTTGGTATATCTGGCACTGCTTGGGGCTGGCTCAAATCCTTTTGGAGGACAGGATGCAACAGGTATTGCTCCCCCCCTCATCGTCCTCACCACAGAGGGTGTCTACGGGGGTCCCACAGGGGTCCTCTTTGAGCCCCCTCCTTTTTAACATTTATGTCACTCCCTTGGTCCAATTGGCGAAGGACTTGGGGGCCAAAATCATGGCCTATGCTGACGATACCCAGCTTCTGTTCACATGGGGGAAAAATGAGTGCTCCACCTCCTCTGTTAAAAACTGTCTGACCAAGGTCTTTCAGTGGCTGGCCTCTGCACAACTAAAATGTAATGAGGAGAAATCCGAAATCCTCCTGTATGGAAAGTTTCCACCTCAGTTCAGAGAATCACTCTGGCCGCCCGACTTCGCTATGCCAGCCTCAACGGGGCAACCCGCCAAGAATTTTGGGGTCTGGTTGAGGAGAATCTCATGTTTGCGACCCAGATCAAGAAGTTAGCTGGGAAGTGCTTCGGGCTACTTAAAAGCCTTTGGAAATTCCTTCCACTTCTGCCTAGGGCCGCTAAAGAAACGGTCACCCGAGCCTTGATTTTATCCCGGTTGGATTACGCCAATGCCCTGTATGCTGGCATCCCGGGATACCTGCTTAACAAACTCCAGGTTATTCAGAATGCGGCAGCCAGGCTTCTTCTTAACGTCCCTGCTAGAAGTACCGTGAGACAACACCTGCGCGCCCTTCACTGGCTGCCTGTAGTCGAACGGATTAAATTTAAGTCCTTAGTTATAGCTCACCACGCTCTTCATGCCTCTGGCCCTATCTACCTACGAAAGCGCTTCTCTTTCTATACGCCTGCCAGACATCTGCGCTCTTGCACACAACTCTTGGCTCATGTTCCGCGTTTCCGGCTGCAAAGGATGGGCGGCAGCTCCCTTGCTTTGAAAGCCGCTTTAGCCTGGAACTCGTTGCCGTCCGCTCTTCGGAGCATTCAGGACCCCATTCTGTTTAAAAACAACCTGAAAACATGTCTCTTTGCTTAATTTGATCTCCACACTCCCCAAGGCTCGTGCCGGGACACTCCTCGGAGTATCCGTGCGTGCTACAAATATAAATAACATAACATAAATAGGGAGGTAATCCGTTCTTGTCTGGCCACTTTAAATTCAACATCTTCATTGTGTGTTTGAAACTCATCACCATTCGGTGTGCAGTAAATTGTGCAAATTGGCTTGCACAAAAGATCCCTTCCTAAGAGATTCACAGGAATTGAATCATACACAAGAAATTGGTAATCTAAAATCAAGCTATTTTTACAGGAACTTTCTATGAAACAGAGTTAGTTATTTGCTTGTTTGCGACACCTACAACTTGGATTTTTCTTCCCAAGAGGGGTAGGTCTGGAACTTCTGTTGAACAGGCAGAAACTGTGTCAATGAGAAATGATAATTGGTGGCAATGTAAGTTTTCTTCTACAAACTCCTTCTACAAATGGTCTACTTTGGTCTACCTCCAAGACTGCGCCAAGTACTCAAAGTTACTCCCCCCTCAGACACCGTCATTGTGAACTGTCAGAATCAAAACTCTCATTCTCAAACATAGGAAACTGTTGAAATGGGTTCTGATTTTGGAATGGATTTGAATTCATATAAAATCTGGGTTTTCCCATGTTCTGAGGGGTCATTAGGGCTTGCAGGACCTGCATTATATGGGCTTGTAGCTGATTTAATGTCTGCATTTGCTGGATTGGGACTTGAACTGGAACATTTCGCATGACTGGTTGACTGAAACATTTTATTTTCCCATCACCACTTACTCAGTTGGGATTCTGTCTACGTTCCCTCTTCCAATGCCGGAACCTGTTACAATAGTGACAAAGAGTTGATTTCTTCAGCGTTTCAACATCTATCCCTGAATTGGGATCAACCGGAACACCTCAACCACTACCCAGTGGAAGGCCAAATCCACCTTATGCCATTTGACTCCCAGTCTGAAAACCAACACCTTGCATTACACCAATATTCCCTAAATACGACTGATTCTGAAATCCTTTCTGAGCCAGCTTCGTTTGGGCCGAAAGAAATTTCTCCTTAAGCCTTTTCTGCTTAATCTCTTGCTCATCACTACAGTATTTTGCGTACCTCTTGATCTCATCTAAGTGCCCTATCTGCCAACAAATCATATTCTGTTGTATGTGGATGCTGATCTCTGGTTGCAAGAGCTTTATTTGGGCCAAAAGAAATTTCTCCTTAAGTCTTTTCTGCTTCATCTTCCTTTTCTGAATTTTCTTGTCCACTGTGCTGTTTAAACACCTGCAATAATCGCTCATAATAAGCATGCCCTGATTCTTTAGCTTCTTGAGTAGTTCTAGTGATTTTTAACCAATCAATGTCTCTCGCTGGAACTTTCTCTTTCAAAGAGGTTATTATCTCATTGCACTCGCTCCATTTCCGAATGCACTTCAACAGTTCATCAATGTGTATTCTCATTCTTATAGATTGCATGGTCACAATTCCTTTATAGTCTTGCTGTGCCCTAAAACCTTTCTGTAAAGGGATGCTTTTAGTGAGATCAATCTGGTATTTACCTGTCAACTCTGTCAATTTATCATCTGTGGCAGTTGCTCGTCTTGTGATCTCCTTGCTCAAATATATCAACTAATTTTCCTGTTATTGATTCAAATCTGAAACATCGAAACATCCCCTAATAATCTCTTCCAATTCCACTTTCAATTTTGCTACATCTAAGGGTCTTGTCCTTTCTTTGCTGGTAGTTGATCTCTCTGTTTCTCCTGTTCCTGTATTTTCCGGAGTTTCTTCAAACCATGGGAGAAAATTCCATCATCAAATGGTCCAAATCCCTACCTGTGTTAAGAATGGGGAATGTAACAGTTGTTTTGATATGAGTTTTTGTTTTTCCAGAGTAGGTTGTTGCTTTCTGGAGATCCATTCCTGAGTTTCTTGAGATCATATCTCTCTTCCTGAGAGACTCTCATTTGAACTCTATTATTTTGCCAAACATGTCTGCTGATTATAGCTGAGAAAATGTTCCAGCTTAATAATTTCACTATCAATTGAACTGCTGTGGCTTTCTGCTTATGCATTTCATTCTCTCATTAGAACTCTTTATCGTGTTTCTCAACTGACATCTTATTCCATTCTTAATTTAATTTAGATTAGGGAAATCCCTTTATGAAACACGCTTGTTGCATTATGATTATTTTGACTGTAATGTTTTCAAATATTGTGTTTTATCTTGTATTGTAGCATCAACTAATGGATTACTTGAACTTGTAATAACAATGACTGAAGATTAATAATTTCTAAATAAAATATTTTTAATTTAATTAAATTAGTAATAAAACATTTTAATTCACACAAATTCTCTTTATTGACTTGATAAATGTCAAAAGAATTGCTGAAATTGAAGTGGTGATGTAAATGATTGTTCTTTTTAAACTCTACCATTGATGAACAAAGGTTCAGGAATAGTCCAGCCCAAACTGCCAAGTCAGATCCTCCCTGAAATAGAACACAAGCAACCCAGGACTGGTTTCAGCCTAATTATGGGCTCATCAGCCAGGTACAGCTTGGTTTCAGTGACAGTGTGCACGGGACCCATGTCCGGGCATATCCATCTCACTTAAGGTAGCACTTTAAGTATGCAAAACAGTGATGGATGGAATGCTTGAATTCATATCAGCAACTGGTAATTACCATGGCCGCATTCCAATACATTGTTATTATGCACACCATGTCAGAAAATCAGTCTTGACCCTGCTCCAATTGGAACAGTCCAGACTGAGCTGCCGAGCCAGGTCCTCCCCGAACTAGAACGCAAGCAACCCAGGACAAGTTTTGCCCTAATGTTGGGCTCCTCATCTGGGTACAGCCTGGTTCCAGTGACACAGTGTGCACCGGACACACTTCTGGGCATACCCATCCCACTTAGGGTGAAAACTAAAGAATACAAAACTGTGACATCTTGGTGTGAAATTTGATTCAAACCTTACTTTTGAGCCACCTGTTTTGCCACTGCTAGGTCTCAAAGAAGGATGCTTCATCTCATTCCTGAAGACTTTCATAGAACAATAGTCCATGATTTGGTTAAGTCCTGGTTAGACTATGCCACATTTTGTGTTTGGGGTTGGCTTCATTTCTAATCCAGTGCCTGTATTTCTAATCCAGTGCCTTCAAACTATTCATAACTCTGCCACTCGATTAATTCTCAAGATCCCTCCTAGTGTTTTAATGCCCAGTCACTTACGACACCTTCACTGGCTCCCAGTTATTCAGAGGATTCATTTCAAGGCACTTGTCTTTGCCTTTAGGACCTTTACTCACAAAGGTCCTCTTTATCTTAGGAGGCTTTTTAAGCCTTACTGCCAAGTGAGATCTTTGAGATCCAATGACCTCAAACTGTTTCAGATCCCCCACATTCATAAGGCCAGAAGAGGAGGCAAATCATTCATTTTTTTGGCCTCCAAGCTGTGGAATGCTTTTCCTCTTGACCTGTGAAGCAGCCCATCTGAGGCTGTCTTCAGAAAGAATCTCAAAACGCTGCTGTTTGATTCCTGCCTAGAGGGCATCTAGTCTCTCTGCCATTTGGTTTTTCTTGGTTGTGACTTTTCCGCTAGCGATGGAACGCCTCTTCGGAGGCAGCTGTGGGCTTAACAAATAGGTTGAATTGGCTGTTCCTATTGGAGCAGGGTCAAGACTGATTAGCATATAGATGGGTCCAAACTGAGGTGGCATGGTGTGCAAAATAACAATGGATTGGGATGCAGCTGAAATTATTACCAGTGGCTGGGATTAATTAAAGCATTCCATCCATCACTGTTTTGTATACTCATTATCTGAACTGTGGCATACAATAGACAATAAGTAGAAATTTTGCCCTAAAGAAATAAAACATTTGCAAATGTTTCTTGCTGATTTTTGTTTGCAAAATTGTCTAAGCACATTATATGGTATGGCTAGGTTATGATTTAACTGTATATTTGAATCTGTAGGTGCAACAACACACAACTTGGTCAACCTCCTCAAATGGTAAAATTGTGTGTTCGGTTTTATCTGGATTCAAATAAGAGCCTTTTCAGAACTGAAAAACCAAATACATGCTCAGTTTATTTTGTGGTTATTGAAAAGCTCTATAAACTTGCAAAGAATCTGCAGGTGTCTTATTCATGGATTTTCATCTTTCCAAGGTCAATAAATAAGCACACATGCTAACTACTCCAAGGTCTCTCATGGATAAACACTCTTATTATTGTAATCAGGAGGTAAATTACACCTCTGAAACCTTAGTCCCAGTCCAAAATCATTTGCAGCCCCAACTCCTCTCACCTCTCTGAAGTCAGCAGTAGCAATGCTAGCTTGCACTAACTTGGAAAATGCAGAAAGGCCAGCAGGTCTGGTGTGCTTGGCATCCACCAGATATCATTCTTTGATGCATAGGAAAATGTTACCTCAAAGTCACTTTTACAGGGCAAAAAAACACGTTTTCTGGGCTTGAATCTGTCACATTAGACTCTGGAAACTCTTTACAATTGGGGCTTCCCGCATATCTTTGAACAGACTTCTGACTATCCGAGATGCTGCTGTCAGACTTCCACTTAAAATTCCTTCTCAATCCCCCATCTCTAATCAGTTCATAGCTGCCAATGTTTCAGATTGCTTATGTGGGACATTTTCATAATTTCAGTTTAATTATGAGTGACATTCAACAACTATGAGTGACACTTTCTCGCGAGCTAAATCAAGCAATGAAGATGAGGGAAACATATAAATATCAGAAATTACATCCATTTGAGCAAGGAGAAACTCTAAAAAGATCTTAGAACTGCAGCAAAGCACCAGAAATAGAAGGGCACTAGCTTAGTAAAAAGCCATAACTCACAGTTAATACAGTTTTGTGACTATGCGTGGTTCATATTCTTTAATGAAAACTGTCACTAGACAAAGCGCTGCTCTTGCTCCAGCATTCCATTATTCACCAGAGTTATCTTGACATTTATTGTTGCATGAAAACTCCTGGACACACAAAGAATTTAGCCCCACTGCCAGTTAGTTTTAAACCCATGGTATTTGAACAAAGGACCCTCCATCCCTCAGGTGAGCGCCAGGTGCAGTGTGCGACAGAAGTTCCACAAGTAAACAAAACAGATCTCATCTGTGTGAGAAAAGCAGTACCTCACAAGTATCCTCATAAAATACACAGGTGTGCGAACATGTGAGGTTCATGTTCTTGGCATCAGGGGTATTAACCCATGGCGCCTGTCAGTTTAAGAGATCCACTTGTAGAAGGGATCATCTAAAGAATGCACAGTACATGGAGGTCTGGAAGTTTGTAGGGCTTTTTCTCAGCTTATATAAATAAAAGGGTTTGGTGAAGGTTTTGCCCCAGTGTTATTCTCAAATATAGCTTTGGCCACAGATAGAACAGTGTAAACAGACTTTAAATGTCTTCCTTGTAATATCTTCTCTCCACTGCACTACAGGTTGCCGGATATCATTTTTTATCTCTCTGTGACACACCTCAGAGTTGTAAATGCCAACGAACCATGCTACCTCGCCAATGTGTTTCACCCATGTGGTGCCTTGTCCTTTTGATCTAGTGACCTGTTCAAACAGCCCCTTCCACTGAGGCTTCTTTCGTACTCCAGTTAATCGATGGATTGGAAGGATTACAGAAACTTCTAGAGTCCTAATGTGCATTGGTGAAGTTTGCATCCTTGCCCAGCCTGTCACGGATGAGGGCTATAGCCAAGGCCATGCCTGAGGCACCCTTGGATCTCTCTTTGCTGACCACCACCCGCCGAGGAATAGAGAACATCGATATGTCCATGGGCAAGCTTTGGATAAGACACAACTTCACTGTTAATCAAGACAGATTAACAGAACCTTAACCAGAATCCACGTTACACAACCAAACTGAGGATTGAAGCCATACTAGTGACACTTACTGTAGTGAGCAGTACCGGTCACGGTACAGGTCAGCCCACAATGATGACTACCACCTGCACGCGGTTCCCTGTGGCCATGGTATAGGTGTAGAGTTGACGACTTGCTGCTCAGTCCGTGGCATTCTGAAATTATGGCTGCTGATCTCAGTGCTGCCGGACTGCTCTGTGAGGCACCACCACTGCAGTAGTCCAGATCAGGCCTGCAGCCGCATCTCAACAGTGTCACATACTGTACAGTGAGTGTCAAAAATGCCCGGTGCAAGCAGCAGATGGGGAGCGCTAACTTAAACTACAGTATGCTGCGCTGCAGCCGGTCCATTCTGCAAATGTTTGAGTCACACAGAGAGTGCCTGTCCTCTCCTGGCTGTCTCGGCAATTGCCATTGCTCATTTTGCAGATTGCTCACTCCATCATGAGACATCACATCACAGAGAATCTGAATCCAATGGCGCAGATGGGTCAATGAACTAATCTTGTTACATTGTAACCTCAGCCTGCCTGCCTAAGCCAGCCCAGAGCGAGCTGAGCCAGCTGCTCCTAATCCTACCACTAGCAGCGAGGACTGCACATTGCAGCCAGCTTTCTGACAGTGGTGATAACAGTGCTAGGGCATTACAACTGAGGATGTGCTATAAATGTGTGACTTTCCTTTTCAGTGCGGTGATGTGGACCACCACACTTAAATGCGTTAGTCTAACGTCTGATGCATGGCACTTGGCAAGGCTGTCAGTTCCAAACTTTGCACTGGCTGCGCTCCAATTGCTCAAACAGCCAAGCTCTTTTCTTTTTTCCCACCTTTAAGTGGAAGATCCTTCTTATGTTGTCCGGTAAATTCTGGAATTCACCCCCTACCAACATCAAACTCGCCAATGATCATTCTTTACTTAGGAAGCTAACACAAACTTGACTTTTCAAGAACGGATCCAGGCTTTTGACAGCTGGGCTAGCAGTGCCAGGATGCAGTGGTAGGATCAGGGATGTCATTTGAGATGTCATCAGTGATGTCATGAGTGATGTCACTGACCATGTAATGAGTGATGTAATATGTGACATCATAAGCAGTGCATTGCGGGGGCTTGAGTTACAGTTAGCTGAGGTAACTATAACTGCTGAATTTCTGTGGTTTTCTACAAGTGAAATGTCAGCCTAACTATAACGTCCTTGTAACCTTTGATTTTTTTCAGTGAATTTCTAAGGTTTTTTAAATTTTATTTCATAACTATAATGCCCCGGTAACCTTTGGTTTTTCAATGAATTTCAAAGGTTTTTAAAATCTATTTCTTCACTATAACATCCATTTAATTCTTACATGTTTTGAGCAAATTTCAACCATTTCATACATTTTATTATCTAAGTGTATTCTGTTAAAATGTATTTACTGTAAAATGAGTACTGTATCTGAATGAATACTGCCTCTATATTTATTGAAGACCAGCCGTCTGTATTTTACAGCACCTCCATCTAACTTTCCTAATTCTTAATGGTACCCATCTTCTTTATTGTACAGTGTATGTCCTACACTACAATGCTGTAGAGAACACTAACGAAATGTATCCAATGGTTTGGTGTGTGAAAGTGTGCTATTGTGATTGTTGCTCAAGCGTCTTTAACTAATAGCTGTAAGAAATGGTACTGCTATGAAAACACACTTGCTGATTTCTTATTTGCAGAAGTAAGTGCTTGTTTGTGTGGCGCAGATGTCACTGTATTCTCAGCCATGAAGAACACCTAACTAAATTTTTTGAAAAACATGCTGGAGGAGTGTTCTAGACAGGTGTCAATTATTAGTTGCTTCAGTGGATTATAACTGTGTTTTTTTCCCAAATATTTTTTTCATCGTGACGTCTGCGCAATCCCCATGACACCTCCGTGAATAGCGCGCATTTTTCAGAAACTCTGAAACACATACATAAACACATTTTATTTGATGTTTGACACTAGTTGTTTAGTGAGCTCCTCTTTAAAGTTGTCTGTCTATAATGATTTTTGAACAAAACCACTTTTCCTTAGTATTTCTCATTTTCGCGGCGACACCGGAAGTTGCGGTGATGTCACTAATTGCAAAGATTGAGTGTTTTTAGGAAACTCTGAAACACATATATACATATATTTTTAACAAGTTTCACTATACCTGTGTACTGCCATAGTCCTCAAGGTTGTAATTGTGTGATCTTTTTGAAGAAAATTACTTTTAAATTCTATTTTCATTTTCAGCGACCACATGGTAATCGCGAATACTCCGCTCATCGCGAAGATCATGTGACCGGGGAAAAAAGGAATATCATTGGATAACATACTTTCGTCTAAATGAATAGGAAGTACACACCCATCTCCCCTTCTTGAATCTTTCATAGAACTTTATTCTGAACAGGTGGCAGATTTTAGCGGATGGCAGTTCTTTTGGCTTTTTTTGCACCAAAAATGGCAACAGAACCTGGAAAGGGGAATGAGCTGGAAGAGCAGCAGGACCAGGATATGGAGAAGGACAACTCTGGAGATATTGATGATGAGGGGCCTCCCCAGAAGAGAGCAAGTGTGGCTTGGGATTTTCTCAAAATTCCATCTGGAGAATCTAAGACAGTAGCAAAACTTGTGCACTGCACAATCTGTGATAAGACCCTATCTAGAGGCACAAACCAAAAATATTCCTGTGGGACAACATCCATGCTCTACCATTTAAAAACCTACCATGGGACTTATCTAAAACTGGCAAAGAAGCAGAGAGAAGCCAGAGGACCCTCTACATCAGTGGCAGCAGCAAAAATTCCAGGCCAGAAAGTTCCTTCACAGGTTCAGAGTGGGGGTACAGATATGGCTGCAGAGCTCTCAAGAATGGGCACATATTGCACGGACTGTTGTGTTGTCTTGTCTGCTGGTGAACAGTGTGTTGCAGCTGTTCATGATGCTGTGAACAATCATAAATGCATATTTGTTCCCCCTTCATAGTTTTTGCACATTTCTGAGTGCTCATTTTTTAAATTTCTCCTCTCCCAGATGACATTTTTGTTAGCATAAAAAAAGAACAAAATATTTTTAAAACTTTAAAAATCACGTAAAAAATAATTAAAAGAGGTTTGGTTGAAACTGCCTTTTACAGTTAAAAAAAGATAAAGCATGCAGTATGAATGTATGATTGCATACATGGGTGAATAAGTGGGTGCATGATTTCATGCATGGGATAGTAAGTGTGTATAAAGGTGCTTGGATGCAAAAGTGACTGGATGCATCATTGGTGTATGCAGGATTGAATGAGTGCATGAGTAGTGCATGGATGATCGAATTAGTGAATGAGTGTTGCATGGGTGATTGAATGAGTGTGTTAGTGCTGCATGGATTTAAGAATAAGTGGATGAGTGGGGTATGGATGAATGAATGAATGAGTGGTGGATGGATGATTGAATGAGTGCATAAGTGGTGCATGGATTATTGAATGAGTGCATCAGTGGTGCATGGATGATTGAATGAGGGCATGAGTATTGAATGGATGATTCAAAGAATGGATGAGTGGAGCATGGATGATTGAATATGTGCATGAGTGGTCTATGTACGAGTGGATGGATGATTGAATGAGTATATAAGTGGTACATGGATGATTGACTGAGTGCATGAGTGGGGCGTTGATGAATGTATAAGTCCATGAGTGGGGTATGGATGAATGAATAAGTGTATGAGTGGTAGATGGGTGATTGAATGGGTGCATGAGATGTGTTTGGATGGTAGAATGAGTGCATGCATAGTGCATAGATTATTGAATTAGTGCATGGATGTTAGAATGAGTGCATAAGTTATTGAATGAGTGCATGAGAGTTGATTGAATCAGGGAGTAAATAGATGCAATAGCACATATATAGCAGAGTAAATAGGTGTGTTAGTGCTGGTATGGGTAAATGAATTGGTGTATGAGCATATGCATGAGTGTAGCAGTGCATATATGAGTGAGCAAATGTTTGTATCAGTGTGTGAATGCATTCATCAGTGTCTATTTGGGTGAGTGAATGGGTGGTTCAGTTTGTGTAAGGGTGAGTGAAACAGTGGCTAAGTGCCTGTATGGGTCAGTAATTTGCTGTGGGAATACCTATATAAGAGAGTGAATGGGTGCATGTATGAATCCATAGGTGTGTAATTGGGTGTATCAGGGCATGTATGTGTGAGTCAATGGCTGCATTAGTTTCCTTATGACTAATAAATCTGTCTATGATATAAAGGTGATTTGGCACATACGATCTCACTGAAGTCCACCACTCTGGAAAAAAAAAACATAGAAAAATATGTTAGTATTTGATCTTGAAGATTACACAATTATACCAACATACATTACTAATACTGTAACATTTTAATACAACATAGCAAAAACATTATTTTTCCCTTTTTACTGTTTTCAGCTTTCACACTTGTTCACTATAAACAGTGGTCAGTATGAAGCATCATCAACGAACAGTGGGCAAAGAAACAATCATTGGATTTTAAAAAGAACTCAATGCTGCATGGTACATTTTTGTAAATATATAATACTATGCATAACACTCACTACAATTCACTAGTTATTGGCTTTTTCTAAAGTTACAACAATAATCTAAAACAAAACGTTAGTTTTAACTGTATCTTATATTGTTATATCTGGTACAATATTATCCATTAATGTGAAGCAGACGCTGTTGAAAACATCGTTTCTTCTAGCCAAATAATATGGAAAATTGTGATGATCCATCTACAAAAAATATCATACAACACTTTGTAGAAGTTCTTGTTGAAGAAACAAAAGGGTTATTTTATTTTTCAAGACAGCTTTAGGTGGTAAGTTGAGACTGCTGTTATTATAGCATATCCACTCAGTATTTAACTGTAATAAGAGAATATAATATTTAGATGTTATATCAACTCTTTTAGTGAACGTAAAAGTACTGTTGCATTTCCAATATTTTGAAGAGATTACCCCCAATAGGCCGAATAATGTCTAATAAACCATAAATGCTGCAATAAAAAATACCATACACCAGGCTTTATCTAGAAATAATCCTCAGAACTTTGGTTGAAGAAATTACAGATATGAGTTTGGTAATTTCTTAGGTAGTCTTGGTTTTAAATTAAGAATAGTGTCATTGCATTCTGTCCATCCACATTGGCATCTTAAACACACAGTATAGTGTCCAGACATTGTATTTACTCCTCCATGAAAGATGATTGTCAAAGTAGTAAAAGTTCTTCCTGAAATTGATATTTGTCCAACTACAAAGTTTGTTATTTCAGTATTTAGTTTTGAACCATCTGGTATACATCGTTGTAACATTATTATAATGTATTTTCCTGTTCTTTGCAGAAATAATGTAGATAGAAGCTCTGATTTGCAGTTTGAGCATGTCATATTTTGATTGGCGTTTTTGGTCAATTGCTGAAAAGGTACAGTTTTACAGTCTGGTAATGCCAAGTACGGGAAGCATTCTGAATTGATTACAGTAGTAGAGTTTACTAGTTTCCTCTTTTTTTCTGTACTTCCTTTTGTTCATTATCTGTATTCTGTTTTGTAATCTTCCACTTTTGACAGATTGCTTGTTTCTCATAAGCTGGGCACTGGCCTAAATTAGGAGCGAATACACTCCTTAACCGATTGTACTCCCTTACGCAACTAGCATCAGCACTAATTTTTTTCTCCTCAAAGTCAGTCAAAAACATACCCTTTTTTATGTTCTTATTCGTGATAATGCTACATATGACATTCCTTCTTTAAATACAGTACTTCCAATATTTACAAAAGTTGCATCCACACTTAACCCTTGTGATTTATGGATTGTTACAGCATATGCTAGTGACATCGGAAATCATTTGCTACACATATAAATCTTTTTACTAACAAGAAACATACAACGCAATAACCATTCTACTTGACACTGTCAACCTCATCAAATGTAATTACCAAGTATTCCACGTCATCTCTTTTTGCATTATTGACAAAATGTATAACTTTCCCCATTGCAGCATTTACTAACCCGTCTTCATCATTTAGATTCCGATGTAAAATTAAACTACAGTTTTTACAAAGATGTAACTGCTTCTCTAATCCTGCAGTTTTTGATACATAGTTTTCCAAAGAATCCAATTTTGCTTGTAGTTTAACTGTCAGTAGTACTGTTACTCCCTAATGTTACATTTTATCTGTAGCTCTAATTTCCACAATATCTTCTTTCTCCAGTTGGAGTAATTGTTCATTGAACTTTGAGCACTCTTGTAGGGTTGGCATTAAACAAACTATAGATGTGTTTTCTTTAATGAAATTATGCATTAGTTGCTCTTGTGTAATATTCAATGAAAATAATTTGCTGACAAGGCTACTTTTCAAAGTATGTTTTGCTTCTTTCGTTAGAACTCATAGTCTAATGTCCTTTAGTATATTTCCATACTTCACATCTGTTGCTTGGCACATATTTTTGACTAATTCTTTGTATTCAAAGCATTCCCAAATATTCACATTAACAATACTTCCAAGAGATTTTTTTGTTTCATCATGTAGAAGTGCCTTGAAAACAGGTTGTCCTTTTACAGGTGTTAGTTGTAGTAGGTCACCAGATACAATTAAATGTGTTCCACCAAATAGTACATCATAGTTCGTTTTCAATACCTGTTGCATTCTTAAATGTATGAAGGCAAGCATTAGATTCAACACCATGCTCACTTCATCAATAATGAGAAGCTTCAGTTTTTTTGAATACTCTTGTTACCTCATGACAATCGTCACCTGATTTTTGATATTCCAGTTTGTTGTCATGTTTCACAGGTAGTAAGTAGCCGTTGAAGAGTAATTCCTTTAATGTTATGTGCAGCTAATCCTGTTGGTGCTGTTAGTATACATGGCAAATTTAAATCTGTAGTCTTTTGTAGGTAACTGGTGAGTACTATAATCAAGAAACTTTTCCCAGTACCATCTTGACCACTTATATATAGTAGAACTGGTAAAAAATAAAAAACACTGACTCTTTCTTGTCATGCAGGTATCCATGGTCTATTTTATCTTTAACTTCATTAAAAATATCTTTCTGTTCTTTATTCAGTTGCTGCAGTAACTGTTCTAAGTCCTCAGTTTCAGCTCTTACATGCTTTTTTTTTGTTCTCATATCACTTTACGTCTGCAAATCTTGGACCATCTTAACACAATCTCTCCGCCTTGTGGCCCGTTGCATTCTCACGTTTTGAGCGTCCATCTCTCTGATCACACCACATGGGCCAACCCCAAGTACGGTGACCTGGTGTAGTCACAGGACAGTGATGTTTTATTCGTGAACCGCCCCTCAGTGCCGCTCGGTACCTTACCACCTATGACATCCACCTGATGAAATCATCCCATACCTCCGCCGATCTTCCTGGTTTACATTCTACCTCTATACGACTCATCCACTTAGCTGCTTTAAGCCACTCCATAGCATGGGCGGGGGATGGATCAGTTGACCGTTTACAGATCTCCCGCCTGGCTAAGAGCAGCAGATAGAAAACCAGGCCGCTTTGCTTACTGCTTAGAGTACTACGTGTAATTTTGTCAACCCCCAAAAGGACTAAGACAGAATTCAGAACAACAGATATCCCCATGATGCCCCTTATAGTGGTTTCAAATACATTCCAATATTCTTTGATCTCAAGACATGTAAAAAAGATATGTTCATCGTTGGCTTTTAGGCAGTCGCATCTTCTACACCTGGGAATAAGCTGCGACACAAACGTAGCCATTTTTTGAGGAGTCCAATACAGCATATTAATGGCAAAGAAATTATGTTGTTTAAGGTTTGCAGGGGTGACAACCGAATATAGCAGATTCAAAGACTCTTTTCATAATGGTTGTATATTCTATCCCTGGAATACGTCTGTCCAGACTACATGGGGTGCCACCAATTTCTTATCCTCTGCCTCAAGAATTGCCAGTAACAATTGACTACCTCCATGTTCTTTGGTCCAACATCCTGAAGAGAGACCTTAAAATCCCACACCCCTCCAATCTCCAGGGTGGTTGTCGAAAACCAGGACATAAGGTGGATATATTTGAACCGAGATAACCTGTCACCAGTTTTTGCTCCCAACACCTCCCTGGGAAATAAACCCTCTACCGACATCAGGTTAAGCATCTTTCTCACCCCATACCAGAGTCTTAATGCTGTCTTTAAAACCTTCAGCCATACTTTTTTGAAGAACTTTGGAGCTCCAAACCTATATAGAAAAGCTGTTGGTCCGAACTCATTAATCATCACCCCCGATAGTGTTCCCCAGGTAGTTTAGTCAGGCTTCCCCAAAAGCCTCCGAAAGATTTAAATTGAAATGATATGCAATATAGATTTAGATCAGGGAGGGCCAACCCGCCCTTCTTTAAACGACGCCTAAGCTTTTTCCATGCAAGTCTTACCCAGCTGGAGGCCCAGCTAAAGCTAGTTATTTTCCCCTGGATCTTATCAATGATTACCTTGGGAAACTTGAGTGAGATGCAGTTAAATAAATACGTCCACTTGGGAAGAATCAACATCTTGACTAGATTCACTCTGCCATAAATGGTCAAAGGTAAATTCTTCCATCTAGATAGTAACCTATGCACCTTTTGGCCGCCCCCTTCAGATTACACAGTTGGATCTTATCGATCTGGTTAACTATGATAATCCCTAGGTATTTTATCTCTGCACACACTCCCCCCCCCAGTCCTCCATGTTCCAGCACATTTCCTCTGTCTTAGAGATATTCACTAAATATCCAGATATAGCCCGATATTCTTTTGTCAACTGCTCCATCCTAGGTATTGTTTGGGCAGGGTCAGAAGTGTATAATATCAAATCATCTCAATTTCAGAGCGGTGAATGGCAGAAGTACAGGTGACAGCCCCCCGGCATTCACACACTACTCATCAACTAAACACTCAACTCTAGACTACACCTTTGTGTCCCTAACCCCGTTCAATGAAATTATCACATTCAGCATGGGTGACAAAGCTGACAGCGACCATCGGCCTCAGGTACAGACATGCCAAAGCTTTTGAAATGGAACGGCAATTCAGGAACGACTGTCATAATTAACTACAGGAAAATAAAATGTGTGCAAGCATCACAAGGGAACTTCCTACAAACTGCATCACTCTTATTCGAAACACGGGAAGGGGGCAATGAAAAAGAGAAATGGGTGAACTTCAAGACCACATTGGCAAAGTCTTTCAACGCCCCAATTAAATCAAGAGCACAGCAGAGCTACAGTGGTACAACCAACTTTACAAAGCTACAAAAAAATAAGATAAGATCTATAAAAAATACAATTAACCGCACACTGCGGCACCTGCGGCGGAAACCAAACACTATCATAAACTTAGTAGCACTACGACAGCAGAAAACTCAGCTGAAGCAAGCATTATGGGCAGCCAAGAGAGACTCTGAGGATTCTTTATGGGCAAAATTGCATGCCGATATTAAGCAGAATGACGGTGCAAGATTTTGGGGGACAATAAATTGACTTATTCTCCCCACACATGAGGGACTGTCATCTAACATATCTGAGGAGGACTGGGCGACCTACCTTGGAAATCATTTCCATCAAGAAGAAATCTCACTGCCTACAGGAACTACGTCAGAGACAACCTCGAGAACTACCACACTCGTGTACCGACCCGGCGAGGAAAGAGTAACAGCACCGGAAGGGGACGAAGGGAAAATGCCGGGAGCTTTACTCCCAAGCGACCACCTCAAAGCGAATAAACTCCATATAAGGAAGGGAAGAAGAGAAGGGGCACCGGGCCCTAATGGAATCCCGCCTCTGCTCTATAAACAAGATGCAGATTACTGGGCAAAAGCACTCAGCCCTCTCTTCACCGAAATAAGGCAGACAGGCCTACTTCCTCCGTCCTGGCGGGCTTCGATAATCTCGCCAATCTTTAAGTTGGGAGACAAGGCCCTGCCAAAGAGTTACCGCTTATTTGCTCTTCTGGACAACGAGGCAAAACTTTTTGCGGGAACACTACTGGATGAATTACAACAATAGGCCGAAGACAACTCGATTATTCCTCTGAATCAGACTGGCTTCTCCAAATCCGTCGGAACGGTAACAAATATAACAACCATGGCTCTGCTCATTGATAAGGCTGAGAACACAAAAATACCATTACATTTATGTTTCATCGATTACAGGGCTGCCTTTGACCTCGTAAACCGCAACAGACTATGGACAAAACTGGCCAGTTGGGGCATACCTCAGGCCCTGCTCAATCTGCTAATCAATCTGCATACCGAGACCTGGATTCAAGTAAAACTGGGGGATAGGTCAACCCTTTCGAGACGGATACCAACAACGAAAGGACTTAAGCAAAGGCTGCGTCCTCGCGCCGACCCTATTTAATCTGATCCTTGCAGACCTTATCCCGCTATGAAATGCTAGTAACTCACATTCTCCAAGGTTAGGGAACCTAGCGTTACCATGTCTACTCTATGCAGATGACTTAGTTTTAATTAGTCAGACGAAGGTGGGTTTACAGCATCTCCTTAATACCACATTCGAATACTCCGAGGCAAACAACCTGAACATCAACTTGGAGAAAACCAAAACCATGACAATTAAAAAGAACTCTAAGAAAGCATCCGCCTGGTTCTGGGGTCATACCCGCATAGACTTAGAAACAGAATATAAATATTTAGGAGTGATCTTCGATAAAGGCGGGCATTTTATAGCTCAAAGGGACTCAATCAGGAGGAAGGGAATAGCCCTGGCAGTCTCGTTAAGAAACCTTAACTCTAAACTGAATGGCCCTTCACTCGCCCCACTAGCCGAAGTAATACGGGCAAAACTCCTACCCACAATAGCTTATGGGAGTGAGGCACAGAGGGGCAGAGACTCCAAGCTCCTAGATGGCACTGTTGCAAAAGCGTATAGAATAATCTTTGGCTTACGAAAATGTGTCTCTCCAGCACAGATCAGGCTTGAGTTTGGTGTCCAAAAACTGACCCTTGCAAGACAAGGTGTGATAGCCATTTTTTGGGACAAAGTACAGAAATCAAAACCAGGAACTCTCAATTGGTGCTTGTGGTTAGAACTACAATATAAAATGTCATCACCTGCTGCAAAATATCTACAAGCAAGTCTGACCACCCTGGGGCTAATCGAGGTCTGGGAAACACCTACCAGTCACTGTCTCTTTAAAAAAATAGTAAGGAAAACAGTAAAGCGCCTATCCTGGATTGAGGACAAAGCAGTCTTATCTAAGAGGACACATGGTTGGATGACTTTGAGCAACTATTCCGCCCCTGCTGCTCAAAAATACCTAGCCCTGGGGTTTGCTAGATCTACTAAAATCCAATTTCTAAAGTAGTGACTTGGCTTGCTACCATGCACAAAGACTCCAATTGCCGTTTGTGTGGCACAGCACAGGAAGACATGCTGCACCTTCTCTGCATTTGTAAAGAACTGACACAAGAACGAAAACAACTTTTAAAACCACTTTTTAATCATAGAGGCATTCGCACACGAAGACAAGCGGTGCTGGCTTGTTTTGCTCCAGAGGACTCGCAGCTGAACTGTCGCCTGGTAAAGTTTTTAAGGCAGGTGGAGAAGAAAATGCCACAATTGCGACAGGAACATCCCAGCACTAACATCAGGCAGAGCGATATTACTGCCTAAATGTAAAACAGTTAAAAGCTGCTAAGTTAACGAATCGATTACTACAAATCGCATTTGAAATGACATATTAACTGATTTTAACTGGTTTTTACTAAACACCTTTTTACTCTTCTCTTAAAGTCGCAATTTATAATGAAAATCTTTTCGATATATTCTGTAGCAATGGTTTAAGTAACTATGCTAATAAAAATAAACTTGAAACTTGAAATCATCAGCGCATAACGCTATCTTACTGTTAAGAGGAAGTGTATAGATAGGAACTATCTGGTTGTCTTTTCGTAGTAGGTGTGCTAATGGTTTGATGTAAGGGTCGAACAGGAGGGGCAATAGAGGACACCCCTGCCTCGCGCCTCTTTGAATTTTAAAGCTCCTCGTCAAGGACCTAATAAAGAGAATTTTGGTTGAGGGGTTTTCATAGAGACTTCGGAATGCCGAGATTAAGCCAGTGCTAAAACCCATTGAATCTAATACCGCCCACAGAAATGCCCAACAAACCCGATCAGATGCCTTGGCAGCGTCAATTGTGACCACTGCCAGGGGGAGCGAGCATGTAATGGCGAGATCAATAGTGCCTATTAGTGACAACGTAAGTTCTTGGATTTATCTCTTCGGGACAAATCCTTTCTGGTCCGCGTGTATCAACTGAGGAGCTAACTTTGCCAATCTCCCTGCCAAGATACCAGTGAAGATTTTATAGTCAACATTTAGCAAGGAGATTGGACGATATGAGTCAGCCTTCCTCGGATCTTTTGCGGGTTTGAAGATCAGAACAATTGTAGCCTCCTTCCACAAACTTGGAATCCGTCCTTCCCTCTTATATATTGAGTTGAATAATAACTTCATTTCTGGGACAAATTCGTCCGTTATTGATTTATAGAGCTCAACAGGTATTGCGTCTGGACCCACTGCCGTCCCGTTCTTTATACGCAGAAGCTGTTCTCTGATTTCCCCCTCAGTGATGGGAGCATCCATACAATTCCTACCCTCCATTGTGATCCCCGGGAGTCCTACACTGATTAACCATTCCTTTAATCTCCCCTCATCTGGACAAACCTCTTCCGTATATAATTCAGAGAATAAGGAGTCCAACAGGGCCTGCATTTCCTCCTCCTTATTCGAGGTATTGCCCTGAGGGCTAATAACCAACTCCTTAATATAATTCCGGGACCTCTTGACCCTCAACTTCCAAGTTAACAATGCTCCTGCTCTTTCTCCGTATTCAAATTGTTGCATATACCCCGTTGACCACCGCTCTCGACACTTCACCTCAAGGTTAATCTTATAGTTCAATCTAGCCTCCTCCAACTGGTTCAATATTCTCTTTCTGTCCCAATTACTCCTTACCTTTTGTTGCATTGCATGTGTATATAGGTTTGTGGGTAAATAACTGCCTCTGTTCGTAACCTATATGGTTATCTAAATGTGTCTGTATGGGGCTGTATGGTTTGCCTCCTGGATGTGTTAGTGAGTATTAGGTTTTTTTGGGTGTGTGTACAACTGCCTTCATTAGCACTACATAAATATCACTTGTGCCTGTCCATATCAGTGAATCTTTAGATGCTTCTGTCACTATGTCACTGGGTGTTTTAGTGCCTGTCTGCTTTCCTACTAAGGTGTGTCAGATTAAACTCTGGTTGGCAGGGTGAATGTGTAATGGGGCATATAAGTTTACATGAGAGCATATAGCTCAGTGAACCTTCAGACTACATGTGTTACCTTTTAACTTATACCAGCCTGTCCTATGGCATAGCTACAGCCTACCTCAGTGGTGATTTATATCTAATAAAAGATCAGTTTATGCCTTGTTGAGTAGTTTAAAATGTTAAGGTTGAACTAGCCATAAAGTTGCATGCATGCGCTAAACTGTACAAGGCCCAAAACATAATGCAAGAGCTACTTTTGTGGATGTTACACTTGAAAGTGTCAGTTCATTAATTCATATGTGAATGAATCTCTCAGTGATTTCTGGGGCTGTCATTGCATGTGTATGTACTTTTGTGGGCAAATGACTGCCTCTGTTCATATTATCTATGGGTATCTATGGTTATCTAAATGTGTCTGTAAGGGGCTGAATGGTTTGCCTCCTGGATTTGTTAGTGAGTATCAGGTGTGTGTGTGTGTGTGCAACTGCCTCCATTAGTGCTACATAGATATCACTTCTGCCTGTCTATATCATTGATTCTTTAGATGCTTCTGTCACTATGTCACTGGGTGTTTTAGTGCCTGTGTGCTTTCCGACTAAGGTGTGTCAGAGTAAACTCTGATTGGTACAATGGGCGTTTAATGGGGCACATGAGCTTCTATAAGCGCATATAGCTCAGTGAATCTTCAGAGTACATGTGTTACCTTTCAACTACATACCAGCATGCCCTATGGCATAGCTACAGCCTATCTCAGTGGTAACGTATATCTAGTACAACATCAGTTTATGCCTTCTGTAGGAGTTTAAATGTAAAGGTTGTCCTAGCAGTAACACTGCATCCAGAGGCTAAAATGTACAAGGCCAAAAACATGAAGCAAGGGCTACTACTTCTGTGACTTGAAAGTGTCAGAACTTTACCAGAAATGTTAATGAGTGTCTCAGACCATATCTGGGGCTGTGATTGCATGTATGTATAAATCTGTTTCTAAATGACTGCATCTCTTGGTAACCTGTGTGGTGGTGTAAATCTATCTCTGAGGGGCTGCATGCTGGGTGTTTTACTGTCCGTGCTTTTGTATCTAACTGTGTCAGATTGAAGTCTGGGTGGCATAGTGCATGTAAAATTGGGAACATGGGTCTGTAGGAGTGCATATAGCTCAGTGAGTCTCAGTGAGTCTTCAGAGTAAATGTATTACATTTTAAACATATAGCTCCCTGCACTATGTCCTAGCTACAGCCTTCCTTAGGGGGAAGTTATATGTTCTAGAAGGTCAGTTTACATCCTGTGTACCAGTTTTAAGTAAGAAGACAGCCCTATCCCTTAAAGTGCATGCACAGCTCAACTATACCACACCTGATACATAATGCCTATATTTCTATTTAGGCATGTCAGATAGAAGCCTGTGCGGCACGCTGCATGTATACTTGACTACAAGCTTTATGAGCACATATAGCTCACTCAAACTTCACAGTACATATCTTACATATTAACCACATAGCACATGCCCTGTGGCCTAGCTGGCAGTCCCAGAACATGTTTAAGAAAATGTACCAGTATCAGACTGTCTGTTTTGAAAGCTCTAGAAATGTGAACGTACATAGCTGAATGAATACCTCAGTGCCTGAATTAGGAATTAGAAATGTATCTGTAACCGCCTTTAATACTGCTAGATATATATCTAAATGATGAGTATCTTAGTGAAGGTGTAAGTGCTTTAGTTGATATATCAGTGGGTGAGAGACAGTCTATTTGCTTTAAAAACATGTATATCAGTTGCATCATGGGTGCTATCGTTTATATAGTGCCTGGCATAACAATGTGCACATGATGACTAAGGTACTGAAACTCAAATGGACAAGTCTCACTTTTTTTAACCAGAAAGAACCATGGTTTATGGCATACCTACAGCATATGTCAGAGGTCAGTTACATGTACTAAAACATGCATTTAATATTTGGCGAACTAATTTTACTTGCTGCTAGTGAGAGTCCAAAGGCACACTCTGCACTAGTAACCCGAATCCATATTTAAACACTGCATGGTTAACTATGCCTAGCAGTGCTATATTACATATTACACATGTCACTCAGGATAACTTTAAATAACATATCCCACCATCTATGCTCATACAAACCTGCCCTGTAATTTACCAACAACTGCACTAAAGAGTATGTAATACATAACTGTCACCTTTGAAAGATTCATGATTCATAAACACCTATAGTGCATGGTTTCCACTTTCAGTTCTAAGCGTTCTAGTTCTCTTTTGTAATGGATTAAATAGGACTACAACTCCCACAATTTAAATAAAAACATTCTTAGTGACTAGCACATCACATATACACATGTCAAACTTTCACATCTTATAGTACATTATTATAAATAACTGTAACCATTAGTAAGCAGTCTTTTCTTCTACCACTTACACAATGAACTAAAGAAGCACAACTGAAATATACAGCTAGATGGAAAGACATTGTAACCTAACTTCACAGACTCCTATTGCGCACCTGGAAAAAAACATGTCTTAGTCACCTATTATTAGATTTATTAAAACACACATAATATCAGTTATAAACCATCTTATTTTTCTAAATACTTTTTTATATATATTTAAACTATTGTATTACAATATGACATAGTAATATAATTTGTTCATGGATTGTTTTATTTATAAAAAATACAATTGACATACCAGAAGATTGATTTCATTGGTAAAATCACTTTTCTTCTCTTATTAGATAGATGTAATACTCTAAGGTTTTTAAAAACTTAGCACAAAAATGGCACATCACTCTCATACAAAGCAACAATAAATGGCAACCTTCTGAACATTCAATTGCCTGATACTGCAAAAGGCAGTGAATAAAAACATTCCTTTCATTTGCTATAGTTGTAACTGCATTTCTGAATGGTTACTGACTGTTAACCATTTCACTCATGTTTAGAGGTAGCCTTAAATGGATGCCTTTGTTTCAATACTTGTGACCTAATCATGATCATTGCGATGAATTCGCAAAAAAAAAGGGATTTCGAAAACCTACTTTGCTTTATACTTTTCCATTTTTAACACTATACTACACTTTATTGCAAAATACTCACTAGGTAATCTTACATGCCTAAACCTAAACCTCTCCAATTGTTAAAACTGATACCTGTCTCTTTAACACCCTTCCCCTAATACACCTCCAGCACATTCTCCATAGAAACCCACTAGACCCTTCTCCTGTCTACTACTGCTTCACTTAAAAATTCTTAGAGTGTGGATTGTGGGCCACAGCTTTGACTATTGGGCTGCTGAGGCTGCAAGAAAGAGAATTATTGACAGAGACCTGGGTTTGGCTAATGTGGACATTACTGGGATTAGGCAGAGAGGATTACAGTTACATCATCTGCTGCCTTTGTTTAAAACCATTGTGGATTCACCAGTCTCTGACCTCATGATTGTGCACTGTGGTAGCAATGGACTAGGTACATTGACTGAGGTAGGACTGGAAATCCTAATGAAGGATATCTTTGCTGAATTGATCATGCTTTTCCCTCACACTGTCTTGGTGTACTCTAACATATGCCTAGTCAATTCGGTCCACAGATGGACAAAGCCAGGAAACATGTTAATAAAACTGTTTCTGCATTCCTCAGAGAGCATAACATGGGCTCTATCTACAACAAAAAACTGCGCTTCACTATGCATGGAATTTATAGAAATAATGGAATGCACTTTACAGACGATGGCAACATGATGCTTGTAAGCAACCTGAAACTCTGCATCCGGTATTATGTGTAGGTGTCTTATACACACTCTCAACACAAAGGCTCTTGTCAGAGCCACCCTAATACCCAAAATTGTGTAAATTTCTTTCAGATAATATTTTTAAAAATTTTGAAAATGTTCGCGAGGACATCACAATGATCACGTCGCGAAATGACAAAACAAAAGCACACATTCAACAACCACCAGCACATTAAAAATGTATAACTAAAAAAAATCATTTTAAGCATTATAAAACATACATTAATATTTAAATGACTGTATAAAAAACATGTTTAAATGCATATTTTTCTAGTAGGTTTCTTTAAAAACTATCTTTCGACCCTATTTTCTGTTTTCGCAGTGATGCCTTGAGTTGCGATGATGTCGGTAACCGGGACAATCACGCCTTTTTTTATAAAGTATGAAACACATATATGCACACATTTTACTGTATTATGGCCACTAGGGGTTAATTACTGCACTGTTTAAACTAATATGTTTCTAGTTATAACTGCAAAATGCATTATAACCATCACACTAAACACATTACTATCTAAATGAGTCTATAATAACATGTATAACTCCCTTAATATCTCTATAGCAACGTGTATGACTCTTTCACTGGAATCTGTGACTGGGTGCATCACTATGTCAGTAAGTCTCCTAATCAGTGTATAAGTGTTTGAGTGGGTCTGTGAGTAGGTGCATCAGTCTATGAGAGGTTCTGTAACTGACTGTGTGAGTCTCTGCATGGGTCTGTGACTGGGTGCATGAGTGTCTGACTGGGTCTGTGATTGGGTGCATGAGTCTCTGAGTGGGTCTGTGAGAGGGTGCATGAGTGCCTTAGTGAATCTGTGAGTGAGTGTATGAGTGTCTAAGTGGGTCTGTGAGTGGGTACATGACTGTCTGAGTGGGTATGTCAGTGGATGTGTGAGTCTCACAGTGAGTCTATAAGTGAACACATGAGTCTCTGACTAGGCCTGTGAGTGGATTATTGAGTGTCTAAGTGGGTCTGTGACTGTATGCATTAGTGTCTGAGTAGGATTGTGAGTGTGTGCCTCAGTATCTGAGTGGGTCTCTCAATGGGTGTGTCAGTGGCTGAGTGGCCTCTGAGTGAGTGTATCAGTGTCTAACTAGATCTCTGAGTGGGTCTGTCAATGTTTTAGTTGGTCTGTGAGTGTGTGCATCATTCTTTGAGAGGATCTCTGAGTCGGTGAATCAATGGGTGTATCTAAGGGGGTCTGTGAGTGGCTGCATATATCGTTCAGTGGGTCTGCATGTGTGTGAATGGGTCATAGAGTGCATGTATGAGTCTCTGAGTGGATCTGTGACTAGGTGCATAAGTCTCTGAGTGGGTAGGTCAGTGGGTGCATGACTGTCTGAGTGTGTATGTGAAAGGGTGCAAGAGTCTCTGACTGGTATATGAATAGGCATATGGGTCTCTGAGTAGGTCTGTCAGTGGGTACATAAGTCTCTAAATGGGTATGTGACTGGGTGCACAAGTCTCTAAGTTGGAATGTCAGTGGGTACCTAACTTCTCAATGAGGATGTGAGTGGGTGCATAAGTCTCTCAATTGGTCTGTGAGTGGATGCAGAAGTTTCGGACTGTGGTCAGTGAGTGGGTGCATGAGTCTAAGTGTGGGTATGTGAGTGGGTTTATGAGTCTCTGAGTGGGTATGTAAGTGGGCACATGAGTTTTAGTGGATCTGTGAGCGGGTGTCTAACTCTGAGTGGGTATGTGAGTAGGCACATGAGTCTATGAGCAGGTGCATAAGTGTCTGAGTGGATAAGTGAGTGGGTGTGAGCATTTCAGTAGGTATGTGAATGGGTGTATGAGTGTCTGAGGAGATATATGAGTGGGTACATGAGTCTATTAGTGGGTCTGTGAGTGGGTGCATGAGTCTTTGATTGGGTATGTGTGTGTCTAGGTAGGTTTGTGAGTGGGTCCATGAGACTCTGAGTGAGTCTCTGAGTAAGTCTCTGAGTAGATCTGTGAGTTGGTGCATAAGTGTGTGACTGGGTCTCTTAGTGGAAGGATGAGTCTTTGTGTGAGTGGTGCATAGCTGTATCAGTGAGTCTCTGAGTGGGTCTGTGAGTGGGTGTATGAGTCTTTGACTGGCTCTGTGACTGGGTGCACGAGTTCCTGAGTGAGTCTGTGATTCGGTGTGTGAGTGTCTGAGTGGGTCTGTGAGTGGGTCCATGAGTCTCCTAGAGAGTCTCTAAGTGGGTGGGTGAGTCTGTGAGTGGGTCTGTGAGTAGGTGTATAAGTGCTTGACTGGGTCTCTGAATGGGTGCATGAGTCTGTGAATGAGTGGTGCATAGCTGTATCAATGAGTCTCTCAGTGAGTATATACGTAGGTGCATAAGTGTCTGAGTGGGTGTGTGAGTGGGTGTATGAGTGTCTCAGTGGGTATGTGAATGGGAGTATGAGTGTCTGAGTAGGTATATGAATGGGTACATGAGTCTCTGAGTGGGTCTGTGAGTGAGTGAATGAGTTTCTGAGTGAGCCTGTGAGTGGGTGGTTGAGTCTTTGATTGGGTGTGTGAGTGTCTGAGTGGGTCTGTGAGTGGGTCCGTGAGTCTCTGAGTGAGTCTCTGAGTGGGTGATTGAGTCTTTGAGTGGGTCTGTGGGTGGATGTATAAGTGTTTGACTGGGTCTCTGAGTGGGTGCATGATTATGTAAGTGAGTGGGTGCATAGCTGTATCAGTGGGTCTCTGCATAAGTGTAACAGTATCTGAGAGGATCTGTGAGTGGGTGCATGACTTTCTGACTGAGTTTGTGAGTGGGTGCTTGAGTCTGTGGATTGTTCTCTCAACCGGTGCAACACTGTCTGAATGGGTCTGTTAGTGGATACATCAGTGTCTAAGTGGATCTGTGACTGGGTGCGTCACTGTCTGAGTAGATCGGTGAGTTAGTGCATCAGTGTCTGAGTGGACCTCTGACAGGGTGGATCAGTGTCTGAGTGGGTCTCCGACTGGATCCGTCAATGTCTTAGTGGGTCTCTCACTGGGTGCATCAGTCTCTGAGTGGATCTGTGAGTCAGTGCATCAGTGTGTAAGTTGGTCTCTGAGTGGTCATGTCAGTGTTTGAGTCAATTTACAAGTGGGTGTCTGAGTATCCCACTGAGTCTCTCAGTGGTTGCATCACTGTCTCACTGGGTTAGTGAGTGAGTGCGTGCATCGGTGGCTGAGGGCATACGTCTCTAATTGGGTCTGTGAGAGGGTGTATGACTGACTATGTCTGTAGAGGCTGTAGCAGTGTCGGAGTACAACTGTCAGTAAGTGTATGAGCTTCTAAAAGAGTGTGTCACTAGTTGCGGGAGTGTGTCTGAGTGGGTGTGTGAGTGTGTAAGTAAAACTGTTCTCAAGTGTGCGTACATATATACATATATATATATTTTTTTATTTTTATTTACACCAATATTCACGAAAACGTTGATAGTCATGATGTCCCTGCAACTGTACATGGGGTCCGCACTGATGGTCATGATGTCATCGCGAATATCTCTTGTGATTAAAAAAATACATTTTGGACACCTAACTTGTGTCACTAACACCCCCATTTCTTAAACATGGGGTCAGAGTGCCACCACCCTGACCCCTTATGTTAGCTTTCACAGAAAGTCTCAGCCCTAGGAACCGTTCCCGATCGATAAAATGGTGGCCACAACTTTCTGTTAGGTTGCGTCCAGCCAATCAGAGCATTTGTGTTGGTGTGCGCATTCGCGATTAATCGCAAAATTTCACCGGCCACAGATATCACTATATTTTTCATCTTACATTTCTTAACAATTACTGAACGGATTTGCACCAAATAACAAAAAGATCAATCTGCATAACAACATCTACCTTTCTGCCAAAGTTTGTATAATTCCATCGAGCGGTTCAGGCTCTAAGTCCAGAATCCCTCTGATGGCTTTGGAAGCCGCTCGGGCAGCAGGAGCACCAGGCCCCGGGGACACAGCAGCCTCCGATGTTTAGCTCTGGGTGCCAGCGTCCACCACGCGCTCTCCTCCTCCGCAATCGGCCATCTGCGAGCACCGCAAGGTCAGCCTAGTGCTCCGGTGTTTGCGTGGCCTCATTCTGCCAAGTTGGTCATCAGGTAGTCTATCTCCGCAGCCAACAATCTTGGGTAGGGTATGGATGCACCAGCTGGGCAGGACGAGAAAGGATAATGGAGAGGGCTGCAGGAGCTTGCCTAGAGCATGTCCACCATGTTGAACTGCTGGGCCACGCCCCCCACAAAACAACAATTTTGCCAGTTAAACGTAATGGGTGAAAAAATTGAATCCTTCATAATGATAACATAAATTAATTTAATCGCACATTCGAATGTTGCTGCGCAGCCTTTAGAGCTAAATGTTTGTTCTAATAGCTGAAGTGCACTTCACATTTTTGAACCTTCACAGTCGATTTCAAATTAACTCTGCAAACAAATTGACCTTGAAATGTCCATTAGGTGTACGAAGTTTCAAGCAGCAATATATTCCACATATTGCCTGAGACCAAGGACTCAATAAAAATAAAAAATAAAATGTAGGGATAAAATCTCAAATTTCTGCGTGAGCAGAGATATATTTCGACTTGTGTGTACATTTTGAAGTGTAAGGGCAAAGTGTTCACATGTAGATGCAGAGATGAATAACTATGAACACAGAGACCTGCAGTAATTGTAAGTGTAATGCATAGATTTCAGTGCATGAAAATATATGTGTAAAAATGTTCTAAAGGACATGCTAATCTCTACAGAGTGGTTGCATTGTACACTTTGGTGCATATTTACTAATATTTCATGCAAGGCAGCGCAGAAAGGGAACTTGCTGCACTCCATTTCTGCGCTCCATTGCATAAAACAAAAGAGCAGAATTGCTCCAAATTTACAAAGATATAAAACACTTTCGCTGGTGCACTGCGTGCTGTCTAGCATCAAGGCAAGCACATTTGCACCAATATGGCATTTTCCTCTTTCTAAATGAGATGCAAAATGCATCATGCATAGAAAGAGGAAATAACAAGGAGAGTGGTACCCATTTGTTGCAAACCCAGGCTTACAAACCTTGGAAAATCTGAAATTGCGGCAAATCCATGGATGGATTAACTGGAACGTCTATGCTATGGAACGCCTACCGGCTTGAAACGCAATATAATGCAGCACAAGCTGCAGCGTTGCATTACATTTCTTTACAAAGTTACGCAAGGTGGTACAAATAGCCCCTTATGTAGCTTTGCAAATCTTACTGAAGCCTTTGTGTTGTCCTTGTGGCACCTAGTGCTACACAAGGACAATGCAAAGGCTTACTAAATCTGGAACTTTGTTTATGCAGCTGCTCCATGCAGAAAGTGCTTGCAGTCACTAGGGGCAGAGAATCTGCGGCAGAAACCTCACCACACCTGAGCCATTGACCTCCAACAAGCAGTAATAAAACACATCAACAACAGGGTAAGTCATGTGTATCTTCATTGGCTGCAGTATGCTGGAACGTGCTCCCTTACGTAATGGAATCCAAAACCGTGAACAAAAGGAACAACTTCAGAGTGCAGGATGCTTACATTGTGGTTAGACATTTTGTTTAAAATCCTGGTAAGCTCTCCAGTCTTAATACTCACAACCTCTTCGCTTCAAACGTTCACTCCATGTTGGTGCAATTCACCTCCATTGTGAATGCCACCCGAGTTATATAATGCACCGTGGGGAAGAGGAAGGGTAATTGCAATAGGAAACCTGATGTGTAGAAGCTCATCAGGATGCTTGTGGAAGGTACGGTTCCTAGTGGGAGACAAGGTAGTATATCCTTGACTCACCCCCCAAGTACCAAGTAGCACCATTCTTTACCATTATCAACCAAAAGAATCTGAATGGCCTGTCTGTTTAAAAGAGCCCGGCAACCCTACCAAGTAAATCCAATCGAATCCACTATTTATTTCTCTTTGTCAACTCAGTCTATATTATTCCCACTGTCTTCCCTCTTCCCCTCTAACCACGTTTCCATGGTTTCCTCTCTTCCCTCCCCATCCTTGCTCTGATGCTCCTCTTTTCCATGTTTCTCTACTGCTATCTCATTCTTTATGTGATGTGTCTGTAGTGCTAGAGGCACTCTTGTGGTCTGACACCACGTGATGACCTTTGACTACCATCATTTTAATTGACTTTGGTGTGTTATTTTATCCTAGCCTGAATGTACGACGTCCTGCATATGCCTTGTTTCTCTTCTCGTAGTGGGAGCTGTCACAGAGTAGAACAGCCTTGCCAAGAACAGAATGTGTGGGATGTTCATTTGAAAGCATGAGAGAGAGAGAGGTGTGGAATGTACTTTTTGGTCTTGAAGTGCAGGGTTATGAGCAGTGGTGCACAAATGTGCACTGTGTTGTACATTGAGAGATGAAGTATGTGAGGCTATAGGCAGTGGTGCATAAATGTGCATTGTGTTGTACATTGGCAAGAATTATGAAGTTCTTGCTATTGGCTTTGACATGGCCTCATGTCATCCTGAATTCTGACTCTGCCTTGCTTCAGCTTTTCTGCGTGCACAGACAGGCTTGCAAGTTGTTTGGGTTAATCACGTTCAAGGATTGTTTTGTTTGAGATTGTTTAATGTACCCTGGAAGGCTTTCGTAAGCTTCGTCAAGATAAAGGCTGGAACATGTGAGAATGTAGAGGGAACGTGGGAACTCCTTTCTGCCGTGGAATGCTTGCCTGGAAGCTGGCCAGTTCCAGTAAGTTTCCTTGGCGCAGAGGGGAAGACTCTCAAACCTTCTAGTGTGTTTTTGAGACTATAAAGCTGAGGGTTGTTGACAGCCAGGGTGGGACCTCACTTACGGAGTAGACGTACTGCTATAAGACGAACGGAACTTGAGTCCCGGTCGAGAGTCCAAGCCCAGCTGTGAATGGGCCCCCCAGCTTGAGTTGGCAAGGATGTCGAGTGAACGATCGGGTGAGGTGATTTGTTTCTGACTAGTGCCATTGTGATGCGTGGTTCCAGTGGCTGTGGTCATTTGAGGTGTTTTCTTTGTGATGTGTGAATGAGTGAGGTGCACCTCCAAAGTAATCATTTGGTGCATTTAGTGTACATATATATCTTTCTGATTATTTCTTGAAGGACGTCCAGGATATTTTCTTGAGTTTTATCTCATATTATTTGCTGCTTGTATTTCATATCCATGCATTTAACTGTTGTATTTACCAAGTGTGTTACTATTGCTTGCATAATAAATATATATCTCTATATACATTTGAATGTGGTTCATTTGACATCTGGAAAAACCTTTCTGTTAGAGAGCATTGTATAAATAATACCCCATGCCTTATTCTAAAAAGAGAGTCTTTGCATTTTGATAAGTAAACCCTTTTCTAGGTGTTGTTGTGTTTTTGCTTCGCCGTGTCTGAGCCACCGTGTGGGAGATTCTGTATTATCTGAAAGGCGGAGCAAGACAGTGTCTTCTCCAGGCCTGGTCATTTTCCATCTCCGGATTGGACCAGAGATCCCACAACACTGGTCTTGGTCAACACAGACCAGGACTCATCTGATCACTCCACACTCCCCTCTTGTTCAAGAGATGCATGTAAATATACTTCTTCTCTATATAGCACCACTCGGCATGGCAGTCCACCTGCACTTCTTCTACACTTCCCAGACATGATTACACCCGGGGGAATGCCACTGTCCACCTTTTTCTCTGGTTATTCTACCTTTGTAACCCACTAGTCTACCATATAATGGAAAGTAGATGCATGTATAGTGACAAAGCCATGGTAAATAGGCACTGTTTGGGGGATTTGTTCAGAAGAAGGAGAATGAAATAGAGTAACCTATTCATGGGACTCAGAAGCCTATAACACATGTCTTAACAATTACAGTAACCCACATGATGTAAGTGATCACAATCTCCTAAGGTCTTACAACAGTTGTTTGATACCGCTGAGAAAGCAACATTGCTATAACATAATAAACTAGAGGTTGGACATGGTAAAGCATTGCATGGACATGATGCTACTCAGTTGGACACTTGCTGCATGTAAGAAGCAACCTGAAGTATGAAACAACCTCATGCTTTCCATATGGTGTGCCTGGCCCAGCATCAAGATTGCCTGCATCAGTCAGTTGCTCATCTCCACAGACAAAAGAGCCATCAGGTAATGATATTGCACTGCCCCTACATGAGGACTGCATGCTAGGAGCAAAAAGCTAAGTTCCCGGCACCACTGGTAAACCCCCACAATGACAAAGTGTTGCACCACCATGTATGTGTGATAATGTGGAAGTGGCATGGCATAAAATATGCTATTTGAATCTGAAGTACCCATATCTTCTCATGCCCAGTCCAGCTAATCACTCAAAATTGAGCCCTGACAACAAGACCATGATGAACTGATTAATACACATGAGTGTAGGTAAGATAGAATTTTAATGGTGAATGAGATGGAGAAGAATGAACACGAAAACAGTATAAATTGAGGGGAAAGTAAGTATGTTTTGGGACTCAGTGGATAAGAAACAAAGACAGAGAATACTGTCCAAGTCAGTGGATGGGAAGGGAAATGTTGAAGTAAAGGATACAAATACAAAATAAAAAGGGCAAAGTAAAACACAAATAGGTCACATGTTCTGGGACACTTGAGATGTCCATTTCTCTAGTGTGGTGATCCCTGGTTCCTCCACATCCTCCTTTAGCATGACATGATCACCCACTCTGACAATCGTTATCTGCACTTCCAAAGGTGGGGGAACGACTTGTTGGGTCAGATACCTCCACCATTGAGGATGGAAAGGTTGGGTGATGGGATGGTTATGGCAAATAATGTCCAAAGAGAGTGAGTTCTGATAGTTTTGAAGTGAGACCATTGTTGAAACATTTTATAAATCAGTTAGCAGCATAACAGGGCTTGCCCATCTAATATTAATAATTAAAGTGTATTTTATAGTGTATTTTGCCCTAGTTTCCTGCTCCCATGAGAGTCTAGTGGGTTCTGTGTAACTATTTCAGGAGTCTCTCGGTAAATGAAAGTCCCCAACAGAAAATTCAAGATGGCTCTGCTTTCTGTTACGACTCCCATGAAAGTCTAGCGAGAGCATCAAACATTTTAAAAGCTGTATATATTGCAAAAGAGTCCTTTTTATTTAGATATGACCCTAAGGGTTTTCTAACTAAGCCAGTTAATGAGGATCCCTTGAGCTTTTTGTGTAAAAATTGCTCTGCTTTTATCTTTTCAACTTTCACGCTCCAACAGGAGTCTCCTGAGAGTCCAACTCAAGTGATGTCATATATAAGAAAGACATCTGATTGGGTAAAATCATTGTCATTGTTCATTTACAGGAAGTACCCATCCTTTGATTCTTGTTTGAGGTTCATAATTGCTGGATAGAACAACCTTTGGAGACCTTGAGTTTCTGTTTTTGGAAGTTCAGTCTTTGGTTAATAGGTGTGGTATCTGGAGATGAGCAGGATGTTTTGGAGGATCATAAAGAAGAGACAACCCGGCGATCTGTGAGGGAGTCACTTGTGTGGTAGTTTTTTCCATCGATAATGGGATGAAAAAGGTTTCTAGCAGCTTTGTAAGATTTGTCACAAAGAGTTTTCTCGCAGGAGTAAATGGAAATATTAATTTGGGACAATTGGCACGTGGCAACACCTGCGCTCCATGCACCCTGTACAACTTGCTCATGCAGAGCTACAGCAGCAATAAGAAGACCCACCTTCAATATCTTCAGCAGGGCCTTCACAAACTTAAAGGGCAATTGTGCATGCTAATAGTCTTGCTACTCATAGTGATCTGGGTGCTGCATATGAAGACCAGATTTTATACTACAGTATGTGCTCCCAAGTGCTGTTCAGCAGAGCATCATCATTTGCAATCATCTTGTGAAGGAGCCTAAGTGCCCATAGTTTGATACATTGATTGTTTTTTTTTAGTTGCACTCCAGTCTCAAAAACTTCAGAAAAAATGGTTCTTTTCAGAGCCGCCTATGCTGGTTTAGAAATAAAAAACATATATCTCATTTGTCATGTGTTTTACTTTATGCTGCTGTATAACAATAGTCTGTTACAGCAGTTTATTGTAAGTAAACTTCTTCAGGGCAAGAAAGATGTGTATTCATTTTCATAACCGGTATAGTCACTAGTATAACACTTCCAAATTAGTATTGATGCCACGCATGACATCACCTGGCAATGAAGCCACATATACAGTACTTCCAGCGTAATGTCGGCCACAGCCCAAAACAGTGAGATTCTAGATTTGACCAAAATCACGCTGGAAGTTCTGTTTATGCGGCTTCATTTCCGTACACGGTGTAGGCTGTGCACTGTAAAGACCTAGCTGGTCACATCTTATTGACTGCCCTCAACAGCAAAGGGTCTGGTAGGGAGTGAAAAGTGTGTGTGGTACGGTCCTGTCCGCCTAAATGGATGTAAATGTGTACAGGTAGAGTAACCTTGCTGTGAACACTTCTGTACAATTGAAAAGTGTGCATAGAAGGGCCTTGGCCTCTTAAGGGGGAGGGTATCTGGAGTGGGTGAGCCCTGTGCATTGTAGACCTTTGGTCAACTAAGGGGCTGTGGGTTTCTGGAGGGAGTGGGCACTCCATGAAAACTTCTGTACAAGACATAGGGTGTATGTAGTAGGGGCTAGCACATCTAATGGAGCTTAGGTGTCTGGAGGGTTTGGCTATAAGTAAGGTCTTCTGTAGTAGGCGTAGGGTGTGCATAGTAATTTCTTCCTAAATAATTAGCTTTATGAATGTGTAGAGAGGACTCTCTGTGAAGACTTCTGTAGAAAGACAGTGTGTATTGTAAGCATTGTAAATGTGTACAGGTAGAGTAACCTTGCTGTGAATACTTCTGTACAATTGAAAAGTGTGCATAGAAGGGCCTTGGCCTCTTAAGGGGGAGGGTATCTGGAGTGGGTGAGCCCTGTGCATTGTAGACCTTTGGTCAACTAAGGGGCTGTGGGTTTCTGGAGGGAGTGGGCACTCCATGAAAACTTCTGTACAAGACATAGGGTGTATGTAGTAGGGGCTAGCACATCTAATGGAGCTTAGGTGTCTGGAGGGTTTGGCTATAAGTAAGGTCTTCTGTAGTAGGCGTAGGGTGTGCATAGTAAGTTCTTCCTAAATAATTAGCTTTATGAATGTGTAGAGAGGACTCTCTGTGAAGACTTCTGTAGAAAGACAGTGTGTATTGTAAGCATTGGCCAGCTAATGAGGCTTGAGTGTCTGGAGGGAGTTGGCTCTCATTAAAGATTTCTGTACACAGCAAAGGGTGTGCATAATAGAGGCCTGCCCACCTCATGGGGCATGGGTCTGTGGAGAGAGTGCACTCCCTGTTAGTACTTTTGTACAAGACATAGTGTGTATGTAGAAGAAGATTTTCCCACCTAAGGGGGCATGGGTGTGTGCAGAGAGTTTGCTCTCCATACAGACGTCTGTACAAGGCACAGGGTGTGTCTAGAAGGAGCCTGGCCATCTAGGAGGCTTGGATGTCTGGAGGAAGTTGGATCTAAGGGAAAACATCTGTAGAAGGCGTAACCTGTATGTTGTAGGGATTTGGCCAATCGCGTCTCATTGATTGTGGCTGAGAGATCCCCTTAACACAAAGGGTCTGCTACATTGCAAAGTATGTGGTAGTTGGGTTTGACGAGGGATGGGTCTGGCTGCAAAGACCCCAATGCAATGCAAAGGCTGTGTGTAGTGGGGTTTGGTAAGGGACTGGCCTGTCTGCAAATGACCTCTGTACAGGGCAAAGTCTGTGCTTAGCAGGGTTTAGCGAGGGACTGGCCTGTCCATACACATCTCTGTATAGGGCAAAGGCTGTGCATAGTAGGGTTGGGTGAGAGAATGGCCTGTTTGCAATCACTGTACAGAGCAAAGGCTGTGCGTTCTAGGGTTTGATGCGGGACAGGCATGTCTGCAAACACCTCTTTTCTGGTTGAAGGCTGTGTGTAGTAGGGTTTGTTGAGCGACTGGCCTATCAGAAAGACCTCAGTACCGGGTGAATTCTGTCAAGCGGGTGTTGAAAAAAAGGGGAGGTCCAAAACACGTTTTCCCCATGCAATTTTCCTTAGGGAAATTGAGCAGTGCTACAGCCAAAACAGCTGAACGAAATTACACCAAATTTGACACAAAGCTAGTGCTTTACCAAGAAAGCATTTTGTTGTGATTTGGAGTAAATCTGTTCAGTAGTTTTTGAGAAATTAAGGTGACATTGTACCACTGTGGAACTACAGCTCAAAACATGGAATCTGAATGGCTGGCCGAAACATGAAGAGAAAGTTGCAGGTGCCATTTTATTGCTAGGGTACCCAAGCCCCATGTCATATGAAACTAAATAATGAAATAATAGGGCAGAATAGGGCTGCCCTGAACCCCAAGCCCTTGTGGTGGATCCAGAGGAACACCCACTGGGTTCAAATTAAAACATTTTTTTTTGCAGCATAGCAATACCACAGTTGTACCATGAGGGTGAGCATGGGACCCCGTGTAATTTTGCTGTAGCTTTGTGGTACTGTGGAGCTGTAAAAAAAAGAAGGAGGGGTCTTGTAGTGCAGCAAGACCAAGGGAACTGGTCAGCAAAGGGGTCTTGGCTGCCCATATGGATTGGGAGTAGAACCTCAGTGCACACCAGTCCTTGCAGCCAACCCCATGCTGTACACAGCCAAAGACCATCTGTAGCAAGGTGTTTGCTGCCCATGGGCGGTTGGGCGCAGAGCATGGTCACAGGCCAGGCTCTGCAGTCAACTCCATGATGTGCACTGAAGCCATCAGCAGCAAGGTGTTGGCATCCCATGGGGGGGTCAGGCCCTGCGACATACCCCACTCTGCGAACAGACGAAGGCTGTGCATGCTGTGGAGAGTTGGACATTCAAAGTAGACTAGGGGCAGGGCCGGACCACAGGTCAGGCCCTAAGGCCAATCCCATGCTGCGCATTGACAAATGTTATGCACAGGCGTGGTGGGCTCACACAGGGGTTTGGGCACTACCCAGAAGCAGGCCGGGCAATTTGGCCAACCCAAGACGAGCAAGGCCTTGGACCGTACGCGGCATGGGGTAGACCTAATATCTTGTATTAAAGTATTACTCTACAAAAATAAAGCCTTAGAAATTCGCTGCAAAAAGGTTACATTGATGGTATAGTTAAGTATGGTTATTATATCTTACTTTATATTTTAAAAAACTTGAGAAATTCACAGCTGAAGGCCACAAACAGTACAGGATAGACCAAGTAAGGTATGGTAATAAAATATTACTTTACATTTTTTTTAAAAACTAGAAATTCATGGAAAAAACGGTTAAAGTGATATTACAGTTAGGTATGGCTATTATATCTTAGTTCACATTAAAAAGAACCTGTGAAATTCTCCTAAAAAACAAAAGTTAAATTGACATTATAGTTGGGTGAAAATATCAGTTAAAACGTAACATTTAAACTCACAAAAACAATAAAATGTTCTATGACATCACTGAGAAAATCAATGCGACTTCTGAAAATATATAATAGATGACATCAATGTGCATGGCGGGGGCACGAGTTACAATTACTTAAATTAGCAATACCTGGTGAATTTCTTTTTTTTTTAGATTAATATGTAACATTTTAACAGGCATTTTTACCAGACTATGACGTCACTTTAACCTTTGTTTTTCTTAGTGAATATCTCCTTATCCATCATTCTGTTACGCGCTTCGTTGAATAACACGATAACGGCACCGTAGTGATAATCACTAATCAAATGGAAACACTTCCAACGTAAGGTTAAAGCAAGCACAACACGCTTTCAACCACACATCCACACGGTGTAGCATGCTACCCATGTGGACAAGCACACCCGTGTCCCACATGAGACAGGTAAAATATGTACAGATGCTTTGATACAATACAATCATTCAGAGTCCCAAGAGCAAATTGTACTGCATTCCTACTGCATGGTAGACAATACTGAACATGACCATGTGCACCTTGGAAACTTCATAAGCTCTCCATGTAAACAACCATCAGCAGTATCTCAGCATGACATCAAGTCATAGTGCAGCAGGCTTCAAAATATTTTATCTCTAGCCACTCATGGCATCTTTGACCCTATCACAATGCTTTCTGGTAAATATGACATGTCTTGCTATCCATTCCAAGGATGCAAAATGATGTTTGGTAAAGAAGGGGGAAATGGCTTTACCTGTCATATGTCTAGATGTCTGCACGTATGTTTTTCTTTTCCCATGTTTGCGAATTATTTAAATGTATTCATTACATACGTGCATTATAGACGCAATGCATGCATTTGGGAAAAATCCAAAGGGCTACCTTGAGTCTGGCCTTTAATTTCCTAATATTTTAAGGTACCTATTTCACATTTATTCGACCTGGTAAGGCTGAACTTTCTGAACTAACCCCTTCGGGATTTGACCTTTTATTAACATACTGAGGGACCTTAGTAGCTCTGAACCAGAAAAAACATCCGAATCCCTCCTCCACCTTTAATGCAGAACTTTAGTAAACCCATCTTTCTTACAGTGCTATCTTGAGCCCACAATTAGAATAAACTTGACATATGTCTGGGCAGTTGGTGAGAAGGGACTGGTAATCCGAAGGAGGTAAAGATGATGGTACAGCCCAGCAAGCAGTGCCATGCACCCTGACAATCATTACAGAAAAACATGAGAAACACACTGCAAAGGACATTGACTGATACGCTCGTGGAACAATGCACCCTAAAGTAATTAACACACTCCAGTTTGGTATTAACGATTGTCCTACTCCTCACAACCACGATCCCCTTTAATGTATTATCAGTTACATAGCAGTCAATCAAAAGCACTGATAAAGTAAATACATTAAAGTACTAAAGGCGTACTTTGAACGAACCAGTTTAAATATTGTTTTAAATATTCATGCAGGGTTTTATGTTTCAAAACTATTTTATTGATTTTACAGTGAAAGGGCGTGGAATTTGAAGCACATTGTAAGTCACACCAAGTCCGACCTTCAGCATGCGCATCATGTGGTTTTTTGTAACATCTTAGATACATTCTGGGTTGTGGTCGAGATAGAGACAGAACTGCATAGTTCAAGTCTGCGCCTGATTTGCCCAACGCCCCCTCTCTGCATTAATACATTACAGTAAATGCCCTCTCTTCTTAAGTCTCGTGTCCTTGCGAGGTGCCCTTGGAGGGCGCGCGTGACCATGAACAGAGAGCAGAGTATCTGCTCCAAACTGATTTTACGTGAGTAGGGGAAGGTAATTGAATTAAAGCGAGCTCTGATTCACTTATCCCTGCCCAGTGTTTTCTGCCTGATGAAGAAAAGCAGTTTTAATTTCAGAATAGCAATCAAGTAGAGCAGGGGAGCATCAAGAATCTTGGAGCTTTTCAGAGCGCCCTGGCTAATGGGACTTGCTCTTGTCTAACATTCACCAGGTGCATTAAGGAATTAGGCAGCAGTGCAGCATTTTCCTTCCTTGCATCGGGGCCCCTAAAAAGCTTTGCTGCCCCACTGGGCCCAGTGCTGCGAGTTCCTTCCAATCATTAAAACTGTTTTAAAAAAAATAAAACAGCAAATAGGAAAAAGAATAATCTCGATGAATTGGAACGCAATAAAAATGTAAATATATAAAGCACTGCTGATGTCGTGGCATCTCAAGCTTCCTTGGGGAAGTTTCTTTCAAACTTAGGGGAAAAAGGCAACTTTAATAATCGTAGTATTATTACATTGAGCCATTTGCATAACTGTTTTGTTTCCTGTATTACTGGTGCAACAGTTCTCTTTGCACCTTTCATTTTTCACCTCCTCTCTGTATCTCTTCCTTTAAAATCTCATACAAAATATAGTAATGAAATTTCATTTTTCGGTTGCTAATTGCATAATGTCGTGTTATATTGAAAATCCTAACAATAGCGCATTTAGAAAACTAAAACAGCCAAGCCCAGTATCTTCTACAAATAGCACAGAGTTGATTTTAATTTTAGGCTTACACAGTGCATATTGCATATTGATGACCTGGTTACTTACCGGTAATCTTCATTACTCCGAGTCCAGGTCTTCTGTCGCAGTCCTTACCGAGTGAGCAGTTTTCCTGCATGGGAGAACAGCATTCCCTAGCGCATAAAAATGTTTCCCCAAGATGGCTCCAGTTCACCCAGAATATCATAAAGGAGGAACTAACGATGAGCATTTCTTGATGTAATCAAGCGAAGACAAAAAAAAAGAATCAATCATCAAATAAAAGAGTGGAAGGGTGAGCTCAGAACTGCGACAGGAAGACCTGGACTGAGCTTGATGAAGATTACCGGTAAGTAACTGGGTTAATATCTCCTTGTCTTCCTGACGCAGTCCTTACCAAGTGAGCCAATACACAAGAATTAAATAGTTAATCTTAATACAAGATAAATCACAAAACCCAAGCCAAATACTGCAAGTGAAAGTGTAATCAATAATGATTGTGGCATCAAACATCATGTACAGAAGACACTACTCAGGTACTAAAATCTGCCGATGCCCTACCCTCTACATAAAGACGGAAATGCTTCATGAAAGTGTGGGGGGAAGCCCATCTGGCTGCATTGCCAATGTCTTTCTAGGAAACACCCTTAAACTTTGCCCAAGAAGAGGCCATGCCCCTGGTAGACTTAGATTGGGCAGAAGAAGAAATGCTGACCTTTGAAACTTCATAAGCCTGGATAGTTGGCAACTTAATCCATCTTGAAAGAGTCGAAGATGAAGTGTGAAGACCCTTCCCTGAAAGACCATATGTAACAAACAAGGAATCAGTCTTGCGAAAGGAAACAGTCAGTTGAAGATAGTTAGAGATAGCTTGCTGAACATCTAGAGAAGGAAGGCTCTGTTCATGTAAAGAAGATGGATTGGGGTGCAAAACTGTCAATACAATGTCTTTTTCCCGGTGGAACTGAGAAGAAACCTTTGGAATTAGAAGGGGACTGGGTCTACCAAGAGATCCTCTTTCTGAGTCTTTCCCAACACCCTTGAGATGAACGAGAATAGAGGAAATGCATAGAGAAGACCCTGAGACCAGGGAATGGACAAGGCATCCTGATCCCAGGCCCTCCTGGAGAGAGCATGACTGCAGAAATAAGGAAGAGAGTTCTCTTATGTGGCACAAAGATCTAGCCACGGAAGGCAGAACTTCTGGACAATCTGAGATTAGGAGACAGGCAGAGAGGAATCGAGAAAGGACATTTCAGGCTCAGGCATTCAGCAGGCCCATTCTCCTTCCTCAGGAGATTAACTGCCGAGAGATGAAACAGATCTTCCGAGAAAGGGGATAAAGATGTGGATTCATATCCCCTGCCGATTGACATATGCCATGATAACCTGATAGTCTGTCTGAAGACATACAGATTTGGGATGAAGAAGAGGGGAAAACCAAAGAAGAGCCTTCCACACAGTTGCTAGCTCCTGCCATTTGGAAGATCAAAGCCATTCTAGAGAGTTCCACTTCCCCTGGGCTTGCTGCCCCTACCAGATTGCACCCCACCTCTCCCAATGGCATCTGCAGTGAAGGTTGAGGATGGAGGAGGATTGAGAAGGATTCCCCTGCCTAGGTTTAGAGGAGAGAGCCAACATTGAAGATCCTGAGCAATGCAAGGTGTGACAGGGACCAGGGGCTCGTAATCCTGAGATTAGGGCTTCCAGAACTGTAGCAATTGGTGAACAAAGGGATACAAATAGAGCCAGCTCCATGGAGGAGTAGCTAAGTTCGAAACCATTTCTCCATGGCTCCAAAGCCACAGTTTCACTGAAGCAGCTGACATCAGACAGGACAGATGAGACATCAGGTTGTTATTCTGGTCCTCAATCAAGAAGACCTTCCCCAAATCTAATTTGAAAAACAAAGTCCTCAGAAACTGTAGTGACTGAGAAGGCTGGAGGTGTGATTTCTTGTAGTTGAGAAGAAATCTGAACTGTATCAGATGATTACAGACCCGTCTCATATGATCCACTGCCTTCAGAAGAGAAGAAGACGCTATCAGCCAGTTGTCAAGATATGGTTATACCTGAATACCTTGAGGATGCAAAATACCCACCCTGGGTGCCAAGAGCTTGGTAAAAACGCTTGGGGCTGAGGAAAGGCTGAAAAGAAGGACCTGTAACTGATAGTGATTGCCGTTGATGGCAAACCACAGGAACTTCTGGTGTGGGGGAAAAGTCGTAACATGTAGATATGCATCCATCAGGTCCAAGGATGCTAAAAAATCTCCTTGATGGACTAATTGCAGGATGTCCAAATATCATAACCATCTTGAATGGGAGATGAGGAATGAAATTATTTACCCTTTTGAGGCCCAGAACTGGGTGATAGTCTCCAGATGCTTTCTTCACCAAAAAGAGAATGGAATAATAGCAGAGCCCCTGTTTGTGTGGGGGAACTGTGATGATTACTGACTTTTCCAGAATTAGCTGAACACCAGACAGTAAAGCTTGGCAGCGGATTAAATGCCTTGGCAGGGGAGGTTGACAGAAGCTGTCCTGCGGAGGGATATAAAAGTTGATGTGATAGTACTCCAAAAGAGTTTGAAGTGCCCAGACATCCAAAATCGAATGACCCCATTCCTAAGGAAAGAAGAGTAAGTAACCCCCCACTGGAAGTGCCACAAAGTCAGGCCTTTGGAGGAGTAGAACTTGAGGAACCAGATTGCTGGGACTGGGACTTATTACTGTTAGGGGGCCCCGGGCCACGACTTCTACCACAAAAGCACTGATTGGAGGGTCTAACAGAGGAAAGACCAAAAGCCCTGCGATATCCAAATCCTCTGCCTCTTGAGAATTGGTGAGATTGGGTTAGAAGCTTCTTATTTTCCACTGATTTTTTAATCATGTCCTCGATCTGGGAGTTGCAGACTTTAGCTCCTTCAAAAAGCAATTTCATCAGAATAGCCTTCTGGGCTGAATCCACCTTCCAAGCCCACATCCAAACATGACTTCTAGCAGCGATAGCTTCCCCAGAAGCTGCTGCTGACACACACAAATTTTCAAAGGAAAGATCGGACAGAGAGCAGGCCTGAGACTCCATAATCACCAGAAGAAAGGAAGAGCCCTGACCCTCTCTCATCTGCCTTGCTAGAGCATGAAAATCCTTCAGTAATGACTGAACGGTGTTGGTCAAATGAGTATTGGTGCGTACTGAAAAATTGGTCGCAGAGTATGCCCTTTTAACCACCCCTTCAACATTCTTATCCACTTTATCAGAGGGCAACACATCCTTTGAGATTACTGTACTATGGGAAGGAAGTCCAGCCATAAGATCGTTCACCTTCACTGAAAGAGGGAATTCATCTGGAAAACCATCCAAAGGATATCACTTCAAGAGAAAACATGGAAAAGAGGATTTATCAATGTCCTTCCACTCATGTGTGAGAACTATGCACACCACACTATGAAGGGGAAATGATGCAGGATCTGGACAGTCGTACTTCATAAAGAAATCCTCCTCATCAGTACTTGTTTGAGGAGTAGGCAAATTCAGATTTTCCGTAACATTTGGAAAATCTCCACCAACACTGTGCCTTGAGAGACCCTGTTTGTCCTCCTCCTCTAAATCATCTGTGGGGACATCATCCTGGCGAGGCATTGTCATAGGACGAGGTGCAGCAGAATCCCTTGCTCTAAAGGCAGCCTCCACATTTGCCTCAATCATCTGCTCTACTGACTGCAAATAAGGGGGAGTAGAGCAAGAGCCAGCTTGTTCCTCCGTTATGGCCAGAAACAGCACAACAACAAGAAACCAAAGTTCCCTGTTTGATGCAGTATCTATGATACCAGCTCACACGGCTCCTGACATTTCGTGGGAGCCTCCATTTTGAAGTCAGACACAGTCCTAAATTATTTCACAGCACTCCGTCGCTGTTTTACATTGTTAACAATTGGACCAGCCTCACATATCAAGAGTGATCTGCACAGCCTGAAAGAAATTCCACGAAATGCACTCAGCACATCATAAATAAAAAGGTTTTTCATAAATTAGCCTGCTGCCCCAAAATAAAGGCAATAGCATTAAAAATATATAAACAAGATTTAAAATAAAGGAAAATATGCCTAACTGTCTGCAGAGAACAGTGTCCATATTTCACAGAGAAAAACAAATAAGAAGTGCTCCTTGTTAATTACTCCTTTATGCTATTCTGGGTAATGTGGAGACATCTTGAAGGAACATTTTTTCATTAGCTAGGGACTGCTGTTCTGCAAGGTAGGGTGCTGCGTCAGGAAACCAGACGCAGTGAAGTTGTTTGACTACTTTAATTCGATAGCTCAAACCCTGGCATCAGCTACTCACTTCTACCTCCAACCGTCTCCACTGTCGTCTCCCCAGTACCAACCCTTGAGCTCACACTATTTTAGAGCTCCTGACGAATGAACATTCTATGGCATCATTGCATTCCCATGACAACCCCAACCTCATGTACCATAATAACACAAACAAAAACATTCCCAAAGGAAATAATATGATATGTAAGATGCACTATACAGAAAACATTATATAATATAATTACAGCTGAATTTTGTTCAAGAATTACTGGATGCTATACATATAAAAAAGACTCCACTAAATACTAAGGTGAACTTCGCAAATATACATATGAGGACTAGACAGAACAACTCTCCCTACCTCTCAGTACAAGTTGCTACAAAATCATCATAACATCTTGGTTTCACAATTGGTCTACCTGACCTAGCCACACTAGGTTCTTTTGCATGAATCTCCTCTCTTTGGGTTTCCCTCATATGAGTTCCTTGTGACGTACTATGCAGCAGGTGAGCATTTCTCCCATCAGAGTCAACATTACCTACTCCCTGTGAAGTGCGGCGTAAATGTGGAGGATTCCTCTTACAAGAGCAAACATCACCGACCCAATCATTTCTCCTCCCATCAGGGTTGAGTCCCTTCCTCATTCTATTTTCAACCTTCATTTTATCACTTTTAAGTAATGACAATCTTTTAGCATGCTACACTTTCCCATCACTCAACAACACTGAGTTGCCCAAAATGTTCTCAACTCATAAAGGATCTGAACACCTGTACTTACCCTTCCTGACTAGTCTTCTTTTTTTTACATGTGCAAAATCTCCTACCTTGAAGTTGACTTTCCTCACTCCATGTAAAGAATCATATCTGTTTTGTACTTCACCTGGTTTATCTTCATCAGTTCCCTTACTCCCATGGGCAACCAATTTTATTTTTGTCTTAGTAAGCCACCCCATGTTGTCTTTGGCAGAAGGAGCTCTCCCCCGCATCAATTCAAACAGACTTTGTGCTGTAGAGTCACAGCAAGCTATCCTATAGGCTCCTACATTTTCATTAGTTCATCCTCCAGATTCATATTGTTGTTGTTAGCCAATTCAATTATACCTTTTTTCAGCCTATTAAAACGTTCTACATTACCATTTCCTCTGGGATGATAAAGAACCATAGTTTAGTGTTCTATTTCAGTTTTAGCTATACATTTTTTGAAAATGTCTTAAATAAATTGTCCCCCATTATCACTCACTAGAGTTTTGGGCAAAGCTTTTCTACAAAAAATGTCTTCTTAAAACTTCACCACCGCCTCCGCATTTGCTTTTTTTACAATTTTGATCTCAGGTTTCAGAAGTGGCTTATAGCTACAATAATGAGTTTATAATCCCCATACAAGTCCTGTACTGGACCAAAAATGTCCAGAACTATCCTCTCCAAAGGCATATGTGGAACCTCTGGGGGGGCGTAAGGGTGTATTGAATGTAACTATAGCTTTGTCTGAGTTCATACATTTTACACATTCTCTCACTAGCCTCTCAATTTCTTTATCAGTGCCTGGCCACCAATAAGATTGTTTAAATCTTTCTTTAGTTTTTATGATCCACAGATGACCCTCATGGAACAGGTTGATGACCTTTTCACATAAGATCCTGGGTGGAATTAGTCTTCCACCTTTCAAAAGGAATCCTTCCTCTACTGGTAATTCACTTTTTACTTCCCAAAATGCGAATACTCCTTCTACAAAACTTTGTTTTCTGGCCATCCCACCTTGACGTACTCCATGATCATTGCAAGTGTACCATCTTGTTCTTGGGATGCCAACCACGTCTTTATATCGGTGCTCTGTAACTCCTTTGAAAACACTACCACGATCATACAGTCATCCCATTCTCTACTAGTATTTTCATTTACAGGTAATAGCAATCTGCTCAGAAAATCCACAGTTTTGTTATGAGCCCCAGTGACATTGTGGATTTCATACGCAGTCTAACCATTGCAAAGACAACTTGGTTATTCTCAGAGACACATTGTTGAGACCACGTGAGGTGAGAACCTTGGTCAAAGGTTTGTGATCATTCCTCACAATCACCTTAGTACCCCAAATGAACTGCCTGAAGTGCTTAAGACTGCATTCACATCCCAGAGCCTCCCTTTCAATTATGAATTACTTTTCCTCCGTAGGGGTTTGGGCCGGTGAAGCAAACACAACTACAAGTTCAGTATCATCCCCTTGAACTTGCGATAACACTGCCCCAAGTCCCTTACCACTAGCATCTGCAGTGATGAAGCTTTTACAACTAGGATCGAACCCTTGCGATTCTGGGTTTGTGCATATGTCTTCTTTAATACCGCCAAAAGCCGTTTGACACTCGATTGACCATACAAATTTGCTGCCTTTTTTTAGTAACTGCCTGATGGGGTACATCTTCTCGAATAAATTGTACACAAATTTGAAATAAAATTCCACTAGTCCTAAAAAGGAACAGACCATCTTTATTTTCTAAATGAAAAATGCCCCTTCTAAATGAGATACTCAGCTCTGGCATGTTTCCCAAGAAGTGGAAGGTCGCCTCCATCCTCCCCCTCCTGAAAAAACAGAATCTTGATGCAGGTGACCCCAACAATTACAGGCCCATATCTCGTCTTCCGCTTGCTGCCAAGGCCTTGGAAAAAGCAATGAATATTCAACTTAATGCTTTTCTCACACTTAATCAGACTCTTGATCCAACACAATATGGCTTTAGAGCAGAACACAGTACTGAGCTGGCCCTAATTAAATCCACGGAAGAAATTCGGGAGGCCCTGGACAGTGGAGGAAGTGCAGTATTGATCCTGCTAGACTTGTCCGCGGCCTTTGAAACGGTCCATCACAAAGTCCTGATGGACCGTTTGTTCGGGGCCGGATTAAGGGGGTCTGCTCTGAAGCTTCTGCAGTCGTTTCTTTCCGGTAGAATTCAAACCGTTGACATGGATAACTGTCATTCCAAACCTTTCACCCTTCCAAGTGGGGTCCCACAGGGCTCCTCCCTCAGCCCAACGCTTTTTAATGTTTATGTGGCTCCCCTTGCTGGTGTGATCAGGTCTTTCGGTTGTCAACTGACCTCCTATGCTGACGACACCCAGATAGTGTTGTCACTAAGGGAGGGCTTTGAAAAGGAAACCGGTGCCCGTTTCCATGACTGTATGGCTGCCATCTCCAGATGGATGTCGGAAAATTGCTTAAAGCTCAATTCTAATAAAACTGAGGTAATAAAATTTGGGAAGAATCCGCTATTGTGGACCCCAGACTGGTGGCCGGCTGACCTTGGCTCATGCCCCACACCAACTGAGAAAGCCAGAAACCTGGGAGTGCTTATGGATAATAAGCTGACTCTAGGCGACCAAGTTAGCTCAGTTACCTCGGCTTGCTTTTATGTTCTAAAGATTATAAACAAGGCTAAGCCCTATCTCAACATAGATGGCCTCAAAACAGTGATTTCGGCCCTTGTTATGTCCCGGCTGGATTACTGTAATGGGCTTTATATGAATGCTCAAAAACAACTTATTAACAAGCTCCAGATGGTCCAAAATGCGGCAGCCACATTGTTGTCAGGGACCTCAAAGTTTGCTTCGGTAAAGGAAGAGGTCAAACGGTTGCACTGGCTTCCTGTCAGACACAGAATACGTTTCAAAGCACTGTGTACCGTTTTTAAAGCCCTTCATGGCAAAGGTCCGGACTACCTACGACAAAAAATTCAGTGGTACATTCCTAGAGAGCGCTACGATCATTGGGGGCGAAGAAAGTCACAATCAGCTCCGTGAAAAAGGCAGGTTGGGGAGGTAGAAGCTTTATTAACAGTGCGTCCAAATCTTGGAATGAGCTTCCTTTTCAACTGAGGAGTGCCACAGACCTTCTCTCCTTCAGGAAGGGTCTCAAAACTTGGCTGTTTGACCAATAACTCCTTGTGTCAACTTATCTCAGGTCCAGCAGGCAGTGCCCAGCGCCAGGACACCCTCGGGTAACAGAGCGCTTTATAAGTTCGATTAACATAACATAACATAACATAACATATTTTGGGTATAGGGATTTGCTTTATGGACTCTACTAGTTCTGTTTTGGGTGTGATGCCTTTGGACCTAATCTCATGCCCTAAGTATGTCACCTTGCTTCTTCAAATTTTTATTTAAAGATCTCCACTATCAAACCATACTCTTATAGAATCCTCAACACCTTCCTCAACTCCTCATCATGTTCTACTTGCTTTTACCCATTATTAAAATATAGTCATGGAAGAAAATTACTTTTTCTCTCTGTTGGAACAACTGGTACATTAGCCTCTGGAACATGGCAGCAGCAGATGCTAGGCCGAATGGTACTCTTTTGACCTGGAAACATCCAATGGGCATGATAAAAGCAGTGAGGTGCTTCGTATCTTCATGTAAAGGTACCTGGCTGTACACTGCGGTGAAATCTATAGCGGAAAACTCCTTCATTCCCTTAGTTACTGAAAGCAGTTCACTAATGTGGGGCAAAGGAAACATGCCAACAAATATGTTTTTATTTAATTTATTTCAATCCACATACAGACAAATGCATCCATTCATCTTCCATGCTACTACCAAGGGGGCTACCCAATCAGAGGTTTCTAAATGCTCGATAATACCTGATTCCACCACTTTATTCAATTCCTGGGTCACCTTCTCCTTTACACTAAGGGGAATGTTACTCATTTTATGTATAATATACTTGGGCACAGGATTTTTTTTAGACAATTCTATGAGCAAATCCTTTCAATTCTCCCACCTTACCAGAAAAAACAGATTGACATCCTTTCCCAAATACACCTTCTCCCTGTTTGATGTCTTGAACCATCAACACAGGATCAGAACTATTGGGATCCAGTAATATGCCCAACTCCCCTTGGTCCCACCATCTCAAAAATGATGGTCAATTTTCAGCAACATACATTTTACAGGCTGCCTCTCTGCCTTTAAATTTAAACAACATTTTACGAAACCGAAGGAGATTTATATTTTCCCCTATTAAGCTTTGAGGCTTAATGTCTGGTTTTTCCCAAACTGATTCTATTTTAGGGATGAAAAGTTCCATTCAAACCTCCTTATTAATTATATCATATGGTGACCCTGAGTCGGCCACCAATTCTACATCTTCTCCCCCTGCAATCATGTCACAAATAGGTTTCTTCCTGTTATGTCCACTAACCTCCATCAATTTGTCTTGTACAAACAACACTTTGGGACCCTCTTTTTCTGAATCAGACATATCTTCACTTTCATCGCACCCTCCCACAATACATTTGATCACTTTGGTATTACGACAAACCCTTGCATAGTGTCCTATAACTCCACACTTTGAACAGTTTTGACCCAATGCAGACCTTTCTTGTCATGTACCAAGTGAGTGGAGCTTTAACAAAGGTAGCATTTGCCTTTAAGGTCCCCCATTCTTGCAATATAACTCTGGTTTTATTTCTCATTTCCCATGTATTCCCCTCCTTTCTTGTTACACTCTTACTACCTTAACTACATTACCTCCATCGTGCAACAGCATTAGCACATCTTGAAATGAGTTCTGATTTGTTATTAATGGCAACGACCTCTTGTAAATTGGATTCCCAATGAACCCATATTCTATCCTGGAAGGTGGGATTGTTGCAGTGCATTTAACCTGGTCCCTGACTAATTCATCCTCCAATTCCCCAGGTCTACCAGAAAGAGCAAATTTTCTCTGGTGAAACAGCGTAAATTTCAATTTATGCATTATGCCCTTGTTTCCTATGATAAAAAATTCTGGCGATCAATTGCTTTGCACACTGTAGGTGGAAAACATGTATCAATATCTGCTAATTCAGGAATAAATACATCCCCTTCATCCCCAGAACGGGGTTTTTTCTCCATGAAATTACATACCTTCAGGCCTCCCAAAGGCAATCTAACAAAATACTTTTTTCTTTTCAGGTGAAAGATCTTCATTATCAAATGTGGAAATGTAGTTCAAAAAATATTCTTTCCACCCCTACCATTTCAAGGTAGATTCCCCTTCTGTTATCATAAAAGGCTGAGGTGAAGGTAATTTCAATGTAGCCATGGTATCTTCACCCAAATAAGTATACTAATAGAGAACAAAATCACCACATGTAGATGTAAGAGTTAATAAAAGTTCAAATCCTTTAAGATTTGTTCAAGCATAGCACTCTGTATATAATAGTTTGCATGTGCAAAATACAAATAAGAGTGGGTTTGTTTAAAAGAATTACTCAATCACCTTGAAAACAGTTCCAGTTGGTTTGCATACTACCAATCAATTCATGCAATGACACACACTGATTACTGGTGTGCATGTCACTGTTCGATAATTGGGGAACACAAATTAAATTCCTGGTGTGTGTGTCACCATTCTGTGAAAATCCACTAACATGCATTGAATTCCTGTTGTGCGTGTCACCATTCTGCTACAGCCAGTAACACACGTTAAATTCGTGGTGTGTGTGTCACCGTCTTCCAATCGATGAGTGAGCCTCCAGTACCATTGGCAATAACTATATAATTCACTTAAATTCCTGGTGTGCATATCACCGTGCATACAAAGCAAAAGGAGCAGAGCCTTAACCAAAATGGCCACTCTCACATGCATTCCAGTACGTAAGTCACTTTTCCCTCTCTACCGTGAAGATCTTGAAGGACTCAGCCAATGGACACACAAAGGGGTGCGTCATAAATGCAGGCTGAGCATAGAGTCTTTCATGAGACGCTGTGCAGGTGCTGCGCGAGCCAGATGGACAGCGGTAAGATTCAAAATCCAACGATCAATGTATACCATATAAAGTGCTCAATGAAAGCCATATAAAGCATTCATACCATAATTGTAACACCAGACTTGCTCAAGGCTTGCAAAAGCAGTTAACAATTACACTGCAAGATAATTATCGTGTGCTGATGACCAATAGCGGTTGTTGCGGAGTGACCAAGGATAAAATACTCTTATAGTTTTTCCTTGAAATTGAAGAGCAGTGTAGTTGCGTGAGTCAGGTGGGTTTGAGCCGCTCGGTGCCACTTTGTTGAGTCAGAAAACCACATGCAGTGAAGGTGTTTAACTCATTTATTCCATAGCTCAAACCCAGAATCAGATACACACTTCTACCTCCAACCGTCTCCACCGTCGTCTCCCCAGTACCAACCCTTGATCTCTCACCATTCTAGAGCGACCATTCTACAGGGGCGGCTCCTCCGCTATGGCGGAGGAGCGTTGTCCCACTGCTTTCAAGTAGTGCAGAAGCAAAAACATAAAATGATAATAACTTTCAGTTATTATCATTTTATGTTTGGCTGCTTTGCGGGTGGGCGGGGCTGCTCTGCAAGCAATGCAGTGGAGGAGTGGTTTGCCCACTCCTAAAAGTGTGCAGTGACTGTTTGGTCAGCCCTCTCAAGCTGCCCAAACCAGTCATGCGCACTTTCCCACTTCTCCATGCAGGCTGCATTACAGCCTGCATGGAGAATATGCCCACCCCTCCATTCCCTGGCTGAGGCCATGTCACGGCGCTCAGACCAATCACAACGCTGCAATTGAGCGTTGTGATTGGCTTAGGGGAGGGAGCCTGGCTGCCTGCTTCCTGTTCCTGAAATCGGAAGCAGGAGAGCAGGAGCAGCTGCGCAGGACAGGGCAGCGGCAAGGTAAGTGATTTTATTTTTATTTTATTTTATTTTTTCCCTCCCTCAATCACAACCCACCGTGCGTGCCCCCTCCCCCATGAGCCCCCACCACTATCCCCTCCACCCGCCCCCTTACCCTTGAGTCATGCCAGCCCCTGCTGCCATTCTACGGCATCATTACATTCCCATGACAACCTCACTCCCACGTAACATAACAGCACAACACAGGGGAACTGCTCACTTGGTAAGGACTGCAACAGGAAGACGGACGAGGAGGTAATGCACTTAATTAAGGACTAAGGCGAGTCCAGAGGATAATTCTGCTACAGTACATTTAGACCTCCTTTTCCCGACTCTGAACGGATCTACTTGCAGGTACCACGTTTAAAACAATGCTTTAGATATGCATTATGCATGACACAAATGATGCATTCCCCATGGCAAACAACCCACTTGGCAGTTCCCCAGCCTTTTTTCACTCTAGAATACCTGAGAATGAAGAAAAGGGGATGAGCAAAACATTTGACTTAATCTCATCCAATGATAATTTTACTGGGCCACGTTTGAGTTCATCGTTGCTTTATTCACTGTGGCACGAGAGACGAGGACTACTCATCTGCCCCAAATGTGAGCGACAATGAAACCTTACTAATTAGGCCACATCACATCCCCTCTGTATGGGAGCACAGTTTGTAAGCCTGTTCCCCTCCAGACCACAGAGTGGCATTCCATGGCATAGTGGTCCCTTAGTGTACATGCATTCTCGCTGAGTGCTCTGAGGGCAAAACACAAAATTAACCAGAGACTTGCTCAATGGCAAACTCAGAGGTGCACAATCTACCTAAACATGGAAGGGATGTTTTCCGTCGCAACTATGTTTCTTCCACATCTCCTGAAGTACCTCTTTTTTATCCCAGTGGTCAGACAACTCATTTCTTTCCATTGCACCTTCTCAAGACTCTAAACCTCGTTTCCACTCTGTCATCAGTTATTTGTTTTGGATCACTGCTTCTTCACTCTGAACCACCTCCAGATTTTATAAACCACATCCACGACAACCTTGACCTGATGACCCATCGTCCTAAAAACTGAACTGTGTTTCTTTGGAACAAAATATTGTCACTTCACTTAAACTCCTTCATCAATGGATGGACAAGATGGCCGCCAGGTGAGGAGCTCCGGTCGGGAGCTCCCTGGCCAGGGATTTCCTTTTTGGCCCTGGTCCCCTGGAATCTACCTCCCTTGGACATTTTTTTGCTCACCTGAGGTTCTTATGGACTGCGGCCATTCAACTCTCACGCGACCCAGTTCGAGATCTTCCGATGAACCTTGAGTAGTGTGCTGACCGCGGAGCCTCGATCAACATGGCCGATGCCCGGTGGAGCTGTTTAGGCAGCTATAGAGGAGATTGGCTCTGGCTCTCCCCCTCAGCCGTCACCTACCCAGCCGGACATTGGACATGGTTTGTCCTCGTCTCTCCGCTGTGTTTTCCTCTCCTCCCCGCCTTCCGATGAGTTGCCGAGGATCTGCTGGCTGCGGAGCCATTTCAGCGGCCGATGACCGGTGGGGTATGCCTGGGTGCCTGGGGAGGGGATCGGCTGGGGATCTCCCCTCCTGGCCATCCCCTACCCTCCGGGTTTTGCTGTGGTTGCCTGTCCTCTTGCAACGCCTCCCTAGCGACAACGGAGATGCATGAGTCTTGCTACTCCCGGCGGGGGTTCAGCAGTGGTGAGTACTGCGGCGCTGCTGACCAGTACCCCCGAGCTTGTTTTGCTTCTTGAGTTTTGGGGAGGCACGCCCTCCTGGTCCCCGCTGCTGCCTCCACCTCTCCGGGGTTGTTGCCTGGCGCCTGAATCTGACTTTCCCTTGTCTTTGCGGCATTCTGAATGGCGATGCTGCTGCCCCTGGAGCCCCGGGTGTGTGTACGTCGACGACCCGCTTTGTGATTGGTGGTGTCCTGCCCTCCTCCCTCCGTGGTCATGTGGCTGCCTCCCCCATCCAACCCTGCGTGAAGCCTTCGAGTCTGCTGCCTTGTGGTTTTCGTGTTGCATTTTTGTGTGTTCCGCCATCTTGGGTTGATGCTGTCAGTTCCCATGGCCTGGGTCCTCCATCTTGGTGGTTTCCACCTATCCTCATTGTTGCGGGACTGCTCCTTGTTCGCCTGTCTGTTCTTTTCCTCAAGCCTTGCCCCCCCTTTGGTCTCCTACTCCCCTCCCATCTTATACTATCACCGATTCACGGGATGTTTATGATTGTTGGTCCCCAGCCGGTTTGTATGTCTTTTACTGTGACTGTTTTGTAAGTACTTTCCCTCTTGCCGGTCTGCCTCACCCGATTACGCATTCCTTACCCCTTTTTACCATTCCCCCCCTACCTTCCATGCCCCATTTTTATGTGTCTTGGCTATGCTATGCGCTAATAACCCATGCTATTGTGTATTCACTGTTTTTCTCCTATGTTATACTTGGCTCCTGTAACTGATGTAATTTTGTAACTTGTGACTCGCTGATCCTCATGTAAAGCGCTCTGATACCTCCGGGTCTAGCCAGCGCTATATAAAACTCTGCAAATAAACAAATAAATAAATAAATCAATATAGTTTAATATTCAGAAACCGAAAGAAAGGGATTAGCCCCAAAATGACAGTTTCGAAAATGTCAACGTAGAAAGAAAACTACATAGACATATAACCCTTTTGCCACGACGACCTACAGGAATAAAGTTAAGAGCAATAATATTGTAAATTAACTTACTCCAAAAGTTATTTTTTTTTAGTTTCACTGGGCATACTGTAAACTCTGCTCTCCTTTTGAGTGGTTCTATTTTGTTGATGATATTTCTCGTCCAATTGCATCCGTAGTTACTATTACGGAACTAACTTTTAGTGAAACATTTGGTCACATACGGAAAGCGTTTACTTCCAGGCAGAGTTTGCTAGATATCTATTGTTTACAAATGCAGTTATTGCAGAAAACCGAAGAGATGACTTACTTCCTTCGTTGTGATTACACCATCATTACAAAAATCTTTCATAGATTCCATCCCATTGACCAAATATATCTAATTTGTTCCTCTACATTTCCATCCAGGTTACTGGAGTGAGTTTTTGCCAAACAAATTTGAAAATTTCTCGAGGGCTACCATTTGTAGACTTAGTCCAGATGTGTACTATTTTGTCTTTTGCACCGAGCAGGACTTAAATGAAACACAAGCACTAAAAATAAATTCTGTACACAGAATGTAGTAGTCAAAGTAAATATCCATGAGTGGGAGCCTTGTAGTATCACTGATTCACATGTACAAAACTAGTGCAGCCGACCAGATCCAACTACATGTAAATGTGTGTAAGAAGGCACTGCATGTGCCAGAGCAATGAGACATCATCAATTTTTAAGACTTTAGGATATGATGGGCCAAGCCTCAAGTAGCAGACATATGTTTGTAATTTTTAGACCCACCAAGTGCTGCTGACCCTTGCCAATGGCAGGGCATTGAGGCCATGACTATGGAGAATTAGATTCACCTCTTCCAGTTGAGTCGGGTTAGTGTGGACCTCAAGCTGTGGTATGCACAGTCACAGGTTGAAAGATCTGGATTGCCATACACCTGGGTGAACATTTTCTGCTGCTGTCTCCTGAACGATCTGATGACTTTTTCTTCAGCTAGGGAGGCATTACTTTTATGCTGTGTGCAGCATTCAGCCAAACACCAAGTGAAGGTATGCTGTAACCCCAGGAAAAAAAACTGACTGCAGCACCAAGCTCAACCCCTTTGTTTCTCCGTGTAAAACACTCTCGGTTGTGAAGAGAGGGCAGACTTTACAGCATTGTCTGTTCAACAAAGTACACTAAAGAAGTGTGTTTTGTGGTAACTTAGAGAATTCTGTGTGATGTACCTCACCCGTATCGTTTTTGTATCACCACTGATGGCTGAGAATTGCTGGCTCTCATAGACCCTTAGAGAAATATTTTTATCTTGGAAATTGGATCAACCATGCCAGTTGATGAAGTAATTTAAAAAATTGGAATAAATACTGGTGGCCAATATTAGATATAACATTTTGTGAGGTATCTTGATGTTCAAAAGTTTTTATTGGTTGTTTTCATAAAAAACACATACAAATATCAAAATCAGATTTAAACAAATTACTGACATGAAAATCAATAAAAAGGAGATATTGCATTGGTGGGTGGAAGTAAGGTGGTAGCAAAAGCTTCATAAACATCGTGTTTCAAGATCTGTGAGATCCCCTTGGGAGGATAAGTGAAGGGCTGTAGGGGCCACCTTAAACTAGACCCATGATATATAATAAAACAAATTACAGAACAACAATACATATCGTAAAATAACAGTATACATATACAGTATTATACACCATCAGTGAACAATTACGTCCCTTTTTGAAGTGGATATTTAGCCGGACATATAGTATCAGGGTGTGGCCAGGCGGAGGACCTACCCACCACACTGAATTTAGCGGTTCATGGCGGTTTATGTGATTTGAAGTATAGGTCAAGGCTATCCCACATATGTCTAAGGGGGGGGTTTCCATGGCGAATTTTGGAGTGCAATATTGTCAGCGCCCCTAAGATGGGAGACCCAGTTTAGCCAACTATTAAAAGACGCTTTTTGTGTATCCTTCAGTTATTTAGGATAACCTTAACCGCTGCTGTCAGGAGGAGGTCCAGAAGGGCACTGTCCTTATCGTTTAATGTATCCGCACAGAGGAAGCCGAATGTCAGTGTGGCCAATTCCCTTTTAAGGGAGCATGAGAATAGTTTAGAAATAAATTTGAATACCCTGTCCCAAAGAGGCTCAACACATTTACAGTATAGTAGCAGATGGGTCAGGTCCCCTATTCCCTCCTTACAATTCCAGCAGCTAGGGTCCTCACGAATCTTGTGCAAGTGTAGATGGGCTGGTGTCCAATAAGCCTTATGTAGGAGCCAGAATTTTGTCTGTGAGAGGGCTGGGGAAATTTTATTCCTGGAGACAGAGCTCCACGTTTTGGACCATTCAGCTTCGGATATCAGGGAAGAGGAGTGTGAATCCCAATAGGAGATAAGTTTCTTATTGAGGGCAGATTGCTTTGGGCGGAGTAGTTTGTAAATCCAAGAGACTTGGTGACCTAACTTATTTAACCTCTCTACGTATCGTGGTAGGGAAGGGGGTGAGGGCAGTAGTTTAGCCTTCGATAGTGCCTCCTTAACCTTCAAGAAGTTGTAAAACTCCATGGTGTCCAGATTATATTTAAACTGCAGATCTTTGAAGGTGATGGGGTATGTTGAATTGACCAGTTGGTGCGGAAAAAAGAAGCCTCTATCAATCCATGCCTCATTATGTAGTGTCCTCCCTTTATATAGAATATTGTGGTTGTCCCATAGTGACTCAAAATTAGATCGTCTTATGCTGATGTCTAATTTCTTATCCAATTTCAGTAGGGCAGATTTTGTGTTCTTAAATATGGGGTTTGAACAACTGACATTCATGAAGTTGGAGGTAAGAAGGGCTGCTGGGGCAAGGTTATTAAGTAAGGATTTTTCAATTTCTAGCCAAACTGGGGTATATTCCGTGGGTGATATGAACCAATACGAGCCCTGTTTAGCCAAGAACGCTGTTTGATAAAGTTTAAAGTCTGCTAGGTTGACCCCCCAAGGCATTTGTCTAATCTGAGTTTTTTCAGTCCAATTCTGGCCTTTTTACCTTGCCATAGAAATTTGGATATGAGGATATCTAGCTTACGGTGGAAATCTTCAGTCAGTAAAAGAGGGAGCATGGTTATTAGATAATTCACTAAAGGCGTGATCATCATCTTGATGGTTTCGATTCTACCCCACCACGTGATGAATCTTGGGGACCATGTGTCTAACAGATTCTTAATCTTCCCCAAAGTGGCGGATTCATTCTGATGGAGAGACTCAAGAATAGTACTGCTGAACTCTATCCCCAGGTATTTGATAAATCCCGGCTGCCACGCAAGGCCCGAATCGTCCAGTACCTCCCTGGTGCAGTGAATGTTAAGGGGCTTAACTTTAGATTTATCCCTGTTTAACTTGTATCCCAAGTGGGATGAATAAACCTCTATGGAACGCATCAGTGCCTTAATGGAAGAGCTCGGGTCCCCCGTAACAATGAGAATATCATCCGCGTAAGCGGCCAGTTTAACCTGAGAGTCCTTAAAATGTACTCCTTCTATCTCTTTATTACGCTTAATGTCCTGAATTAGTGGCTCCAGGGCTAGAAGAAAGAGGGAGGGAGAAAGAGGACAACCCTGTCTAGTACCTTGCTCAAGAGTAAAGGGATCCGAGAGAGTTCCATTGATCGCTATGCAGGCGGTAGGTGCTGAGTACATAGCCATAACCATGTCGATGTACGGACCTCCTAGGTTAAAAGACAACATGCAGTGTTTCAAGAATGACCACGAAACTCTATCAAATTCTTTCTCTGCGTCTAGGGTGATGGCTACAGATGGGACAGGCTTCAGCTGTGCTTGCTCAAGTATGTGACATAATAAGCGGGTGCTATCATTAGACATTCGGTTTTTGAGGAATCCAATTTGGGAATTACTGATCAGCTTTGGAAGAACCCCATTCAGTCTTGTGGCTAGAATTTTTGCATAGATTTTACAGTCCACATTGATCAGTGAGATTGGCCTATAATTTTTAGGTAATAAGGGATCCTTCCCCTCCTTAGGTATAACGATGATATTGGCTTCTTTCATTGAATTGGATGTGCGTCCCTTCCTGGCTATGGCATTGAAAACTTTTAGCAGGGTTAGTTGCAGTGACCCTCCGAAAGCCTTGTAGAAGGAAGCTGAGAAGCCGTCTGGGCCCGGGGCCTTGTTACTTTTCAAAGATTTGATAGAGTTGACCAATTCCGCTTCCGAGATGGGTCTCCCTAGCGCTACACTTTCTGTCTCCGACAGGCTTGGTAGGTTTAGTGAGTCTAAATATCTGACACATTCTTCCGAGTATAAAGTTTGTTTGCTTTTATATAGGTCCTCATAAAAGGATTTAAAGGCGTACAAGATCTCTCGTTGTTTAGTTTGGATACTATTATTGGAGTCTTTTATCGAAGAGATAGTGAACTGTCTCTGCTTATGTTTGAGGTAGGAGGCTAATAATTTGCCCGCTTTGTTGCCTTCGCAGAGTTTGAGGGCTTTAAATTTGTTGATCCACACTCCCGCCCGCTTACTCACAATTTTATTATATTCATATTTTTTCTTTACCAGTTGGTTAAGGATATCGTTACTATCTAACGCCTTGGCATGTGAGGTTTCTAGGAGCTTAATTTCTTTTTCGAATTCACATAGTTCTGAGTTAAGTTTTTTATTGATGTTTGCTTTAATCCCTATGAGTACCCCCTAATGGTTGCTTTCAGCGCCTCCCACAAGGTAAAAGTGTCTGTATCTGGGAGATCATTATACTTGATGTAGTCTCGGATAGCATTCTCAATTTTTTCTTTGTCTACTGGATCAGAGAGGACCTCATCATTAAATTGCCACCGTTTAGGGGGGAGTATAGAGTGAGTACCTGCTAGTTTGGTATTAATGCAAGAGTGGTCTGACACTAGTTTAGGAGCAATGTCTGTTTGGTCGATGAGATGTGTAAAAGAGCCCGATATTAAAATATAGTCTATCCTAGTGTATGAGTTGTGCGGGGCCGAATAAAATGTATAGTCACGAGAGTCCGGGTGTTGAAGACGCCATGAGTCCTTAAGATTGAACTTAGAGCAAATTTTATGGACAACCTCATGGGAGCGAGTGGTTTGATATCTACACTTGGATTGGCGGTCTATTAGGGGGTCTAGAGGCAAGTTGAAGTCCCCACCCACTATGATGAGATCGTCTTGGGGAAAGCTTCCTATAGTATCTGAGATCTTTTCCCAGAAGTTGGGCTCATCGGAATTAGGACCATATATATTGAGGACATGGATTGAATCATCCCCTTTTTTCAGGTGTGTGACTAACATCCTCCCTTCATCATCATGTGTATGCGAGACAATAGCAATATTGGATTTCTTGGTTATAAGGGTAATAACTCCTTTTTTCTTATGGTCTGCTGGAGAGCAGGAGATATCTGAGATTCAGTTGTGTTTGATAAAACCTGCGTCCTCCTCTGCGAGTTTCGTTTCCTGAAGGAGTATGATGTCGCCTTTAGTTTTAGCCAAGTAGTCGAAGATTTTCCTACGCTTAACTGGGTGGTTGAGCCCCTTCACATTTAGGGAGACTATATTGAGGTCCTCTGCAATATTTTTAACTTGAGACATCGACTGATCTAGCGATGGCTATAGAAGCAACTATACCCATAAGATATGTGTGAAAGACCGCTTGCGATACCCACAATGATGTGTTTTTTCTCATAAGGAAGGTTAACTGGTAAGGACGTCTCTCTTTGTAGTCAACAAGGGCCCTGTCCCTGACATTGTACCAGGAGTAGAGCATAACTGCCATTACAAGGAAAAAATTAGCAAAAAAGATAAAGGAAAAGGAAATATACAAAAAGAAGAAAACAACCACAAATATTTTACCCCCTTCCCCTCCACCCCCCACCCCTCCCTCCCCCCCCTACCTGATAAATTCGGATGTAGGAGGTGCGACGACAGGTCAGTCGAGCTGGCAGCAAGGAGGATATTAACCTTGAGTTTACCCAAATTGGAGTAACTCAAACTAAATTAGCGCAGATTTATTACTTGTATAACAATGGTAATTGCGACGTATACTCAGTAGGTATCAGCTACCGCTATTAGAATATGTATTAACTGACAACTAGGGCCATCTAGGGCCAATATGTCTTGTTAACCAGTAAAAACAGACCTGTCCTATAATCCAAAATATCAGAATATCTGGACTTTCATGATGAACATGGTCAAATAAAGCAAACATTTGTGTCTGATTATTGCGTCAATTACGAATAAGATTGCGCATAAGACCAGTGAACCATAAGACCAGTGAACTAAGAAGCAGATTCACTCACGAGATTCACTCATGAGAGTGATAAACGAACCACTACCCTTACTCAGTAACTTGTGACCAGCGGGAGAATTAGGCAAAGTACGACGACCCGCAACCCGCCTATGAACAACAAAAACGAAACACGTGTGTGACAATACATTTACGCATGTGAAATCAGTGCGAAGCAATTACAAAAACCAAAGGACACGTGTAGAACATTTACAATTACGAATGTAAGAGCGATGTGAGACATTTACAGGAAACCAAAGGATATCATGTCTTCCTTTTATTCGAGGCCCCTGCAGAGAGTTCCATTTCTTGTACTGGGGATGCTTCCAAATGCTTTGCTAGTTCTTTGGGATGTAGGAAGAAGTGTGGCTTGCCATTTTCAAAGATCCTGAACTTTGCTGGGCCTGCAAAGGAGAATTGGATGTTTTTTTCTCTCATTTGTCTCTTAGTAAAAGGAACCCCTTCCTCGTATCCACCGTCAATTTTGAATAATCTTGCGTGAAAGTTATTCGATGGCCTTCCCAGAAGACCTGGTGATTTTTCCTGGCGAAGTTAAGGATAGCCTCCGTATGTTGGTATCTCAATGGTTTGCATATTATGGGTCGAGCCATTTTCTTATTTGAGGAGTTGAACGTTGGGATCCTATGTGCCCTGTCCATTTCCAATGCTTGATGGAATTTTATGCCAGTGATCATTGGTATCCAGGATTCCAGGATGCCACGCAAGACTCAGCAGCATCTTCTGAGCCCTCCGGAATCCCAAAAATACGTATATTGCCCCTTCTATTGCGGTCTTCCAACTCAGCTGCGTGTCTTTTAAGCTCGCTTGTGGTGTCTCGGAGGTACTTTATTTCTTTGTTGGCCTGAGAGGCTACATCTTCAATATCACTTATCCTTTGTTCTGCGTCAGTGATTTTTGAGTTAATCGTATTCATGTCTGCCCGGATGGCGGTGAGTTCCAGCTGCATGGAGTCAGTATTTTGTTTAGTAGACTTTGCCAGGTCATGAACATCGGCCAATTTCCTTAAGATCATGTCCATTGTACTGTTTATATCAGATTTGGCTTTGATCAGGGAATCAAAGATCGTCGGTTCTGCCTTGGACTTTTTGAATTGGGCTCTGGATTCTTTGTCTGCCATCTTGCACCGGGGCAAAGGATCTGTGGCAGTAGTAGGCAGGCGTCTGTGGGCAGGTAGATAATGATATGACTACCGACCCGGGATTGGTCGACAAGGAACGTTGCTACTCAGAGTAAGCAGGTGTGTAGAAGCAACTGAAATAGCAGGTCAGGCCGTATCAACAGTACTTGGTCGGGCTTGAAGGGGGCGCTGGGTAGATAGCAACAAATGCACCACAAGGATTAATAGAGTCACTCGTGGATATCCCCCCGATTGAGGACGTCGCCGGTCAACCTTAGCAGGTGGGTATGGCAGGTGCCGGTATGGAGCTATAAGCAGTTCTGGCAAGGATATGTTGATCGGGCTACTTGGTTCCTAGACTGCAGAACTGTAGACAGAAGCGCGAGACTTCCAATTTGACAAGCTTCACCCCGACTGATGGCGTCGCCTGTCGAACTTAGCCATTGGGTGCAAGCAGGTATTGGTTTGGAGTTAGAGGCAATTCAGGTAGCATTGACAATACTGGTATGGCAATACTGATATGGAGTTATTGACACTACTGGTAATGATATTGGCAGTAGATCACAGGGAGCAGATCCGTAGGCTGCAGCACAAGTTTAGCAAACCACCAGCTTCAAAACTGCCCTTCAGACGAATAATAAGCGCATGTGGGAACCGCAGATGCCACCGGAGCGTTAAGCTTAAATTGGCGGGTATGCCCTACCTCACGAAGGGCCGTCCTGCGTCTGGGGAGAAGTTAGCCAGTTGGAGTGATGGCAGGGGATCGCGCGCAAAGGCTCGGGCGCGCTCTTCTTCTCCCTCGATTAAGAAAGCACCTCCGCCATTTTGAGTACAGGCACCACTGTAAGGAGGGAAACTTCTCTACACATCGTGGTTCACTCTATTCACTTCTGGCAGGGGTAGGCTCTGCAACAGGCGTGATAACAGGCACTGCACTATAATGGGTTTCGCTTTGAGTTTGTAACGCCTTGGGGGTGACGATTTGTGAAACTAAGTGGGTCCTTCCCACGCCATTGCAGGGTCAGGCAGATCGGGTTCGGCTGGCTTGGCTGATCAAATTTGTCCCTTCATTCCAGCAAGGTGTGCAACGCTAGCCATATTCACCCACCTTCAGGCTCAGAGATTGCTGCGAGACGAAGCCTGGGTGAGAACTTAACAACAGAAAATCAGCGCCAAGCGATTTTCCTTCGGTTCTCGGCCGTCCCGGTCGTCGCCATTTTGTTGAGTCCGAGACGGAAGAGCCCCGCTAACTTCAACTTGAATTATCAGGCAGTCAGGGCTCTAAACACGAGTTACTCCAGTCACATCTAGTGCCGCATCCTTTTACGGGGGGAAATCCTGTGTCCCCTCCGCTGTGCACTCACTGTGGCTCCAGAATGACACAAACAATCGCCCCTCCTTGCGCCGAGCGACGGGATCAGGCAGCCATTACCACTGCCGTACAAGCCGCGCCCCGTTTTGTGAGGTATCTTAATAAAATGATTTGAACTTGAGAGGAAAAGAAGGTTGATCACAAATGAGCCATCCTCAACTTCTTCAGACCATATTGCCAAACGCCTCAATTCTGGACCAAATGTGCCCATGCCTTCATGTTTTTCAGGTTCATCATGGCTGAGCTGTTTCCTACCAAGTGCCACTCTGAGACGGAGGAGGATGGGCTCTGATACAAGAAAGACTAAAGCAATTGAAGGTGAAAAAGTTCTCACTCCCAATAGAGATTGAAGATACTGTTTTTGTCTGAAATCTTCACCCTCTTGGAAAGTTCTGCATTCCATTTGAATACCAAACTTTGACCACATTAGTAAGGTACGTGTCTTCTTAGCATAAGAGAGATAAAGATTGCAACCCAAATGGTACTTGTCTCTGATGGATTAAGATCCGATACCACACTTATGCTGAAGGGAGATGAGCTGGGCTGCCTCCTCTTCAGGAATACTGATCTACAATGGAAATCTAAATTACATAATTGTGGCAAATGCTGGGCCACCATTTTGTTAAATAGATTGGTTGGAGCAATGCAAAAGTGCAAGGACCACTCTGCAGAGCATTGTGTATCTCCAGAATCCATTGCACTAGCACGATGAAGGCCTCCTCTTTAGGTGATTAATTCTGGCCTTTTGGCAGATGCTTTCACACAAAAACATCTGAGGCATAGGAGAGATGGAATCCACTCACATCTCTCTGGGTTTAAGGGGAGAGTGAGAACAGAAGCAATGACTCCACAATGTGGGGGCAGTTCCCCATTTGAAGCCTTGCGAGGTAGTAGCAGCTAGGATTTGGAGCTATGCTACTGCTATTTGCTACATCATAGTTGCAAACCAGCTACAGCTCACCCCCCTGCACAGAAGGGAATGGAGGTTCAAGATAGTAAAGGGTCTGTATGTTGTAAGTTGTATGCCATTCAACACAAACATTTGTTGCTTGAATTAAATAAGAACAAGACACTTTCACTGCTAAGTTACACAATTTTGTACAGCTAATTCTTAAGCCATCCCTGGCAGGTGTGGCGTATTGGTTACCTCTCTAAATAAAGAATCCTTGTAGCTCAAATGTTGTGCCTGGATACTCTGAGAGCAGCACAGGAAACATTCTTTAAAGAGGCACTCGTTGTCTTGGTTGAATGGACTTGGTGAAGAGTAGATCTGCAAAAGACGCTCCCAGTACTCTCTTACCTTTCCTGCAGCATTGATGCAGGGCCAGATTACTGCCTAACTCAGGCTCTCCAGAAAACATAAGGCAATCACTGGTACTGTGGAAAACTAGATCCCTCTTCTCATTGTCTGTCTGCTTTGACAGTCACATTACCCTATTCTGTGATGTCAGGGCCTTCCAAGTTTATGTTGCAAACAGAGTGGGGAACAAACATGGCCTTTTGCGGATGTCTCAGGGGTTTCGTCCAGACTTCCAGTGAAACAGGAAATAAAATACCTTCTTTGACCCAAGAAATAATATCAAGAAAAGATGGCATAATCTAGATTCCGAGCAAAACAGCACACTGCATAATATAGCCTGCCTTTGACCTTGAGGTTAATGCATCACTACTGTCACAAATGTGTCATCTAAATATGAACTACATCTCCCTGTCTGTAAGAGGGTTGGAGTCCAGAATAATGGACTCTTCAAAAATCCCTTACACAGAATTCTGCTTTTTGTGATCAGTTGGAAAAGTATTTAAAATACAGAAGCATTCTTGTGAACACAGAAATCGTTTGTTTTCTCCTCTCTCCGATATGGTTCATTTGAGTTTGCCTTCTCTAGCATGCTGGAAGGTAGTCATTCCTCAGCTTTAAAAACGAAGCCAAAGCTGCTGCCCTGCCTATTCCAGGCCCATATCTTTGAACTGGCATTTGTGGGTTCAGCCTTCATATTTTATCAGGGAAGACTGTATCATGAACTTTGGCTTAATCTCTGCATATTCTGGTGTACTCATCACACATTGCTCATAGTGACTAATGAAGCAGTTGGTTTCTTTCTATGGATTACAGAGTTGGTACAGAAATATTCCAACAATTACTCCAAGCACACAGAATCTTCCAGGCTGAGGTCACAGTTTCAGAGGTCTTTTATTCCACCGTCTTTACAGATGCCCATATGCCATGCCAACACGTGTTTCGTCTATAGCTGTCAGTTACAGCAGACTTCATCAGGGCAATACATCTAAAACATAAACATTTTGCGATCAGGAGGAGTAATCTAGTATTTGTTAATTGAGTGACCGTCACCAGAGTCATGTGACCAAAATAGTTCACCCGAAAGTGTATCAGGAAGGATCTTAATAGATTCTATTGCCCCAAAACATGCTATTTGATTTAGTGAGTACCAGTCCTCTAGTTTCCCACCACTTACGTATAGAAATTTACTTAGGGTACTGCATGGCTTTACTTCTTACACAATATATCTTACACAATATATCTATAATGTTTGGTATAAGGGAGTCTGTTTACACTAGACCCACAACTGCACTGCCTTCAATTCTAATATCACGTTTTGGGGCAATGGACTCTATTAAGAACCTTTCCTGATATACTTTCGGGTGAACTATTTTGGTCACATGACTCTGGTGACGGTCACTCGATTAACAAATTCTAGATTACTCCTCCTGATCGCAAAATGTTTATGTTTTAGATGTATTGCCCTGATGAAGTCTGCTGTAACTGACCGCTATAGACGTAACACGTGCCTGGATACTCTGAGAGCAGCACAGGAAACATTCTTTAAAGAGGCACTCGTTGTCTTGGTTGAATGGACTTGGTGAAGAGTAGATCTGCAAAAGACGCTCCCAGTACTCTCTTACCTTTCCTGCAGCATTGATGCAGGGCCAGATTACTGCCTAACTCAGGCTCTCCAGAAAACATAAGGCAATCACTGGTACTGTGGAAAACTAGATCCCTCTTCTCATTGTCTGTCTGCTTTGACAGTCACATTACCCTATTCTGTGATGTCAGGGCCTTCCAAGTTTATGTTGCAAACAGAGTGGGGAACAACCATGGCCTTTTGCGGATGTCTCAGGGGTTTTGTCCAGACTTCCAGTGAAACAGGAAATAAAATACCTTCTTTGACCCAAGAAAAAATATCAAGAAAAGATGGCATAATCTAGATTCCGAGCAAAACAGCACACTGCATAATATAGCCTGCCTTTGACCTTGAGGTTAATGCATCACTACTGTCACAAATGTATCATCTAAATATGAACTACATCTCCCTGTCTGTAAGAGGGTTGGAGTCCAGAATAATGGACTCTTCAAAAATCCCTTACACAGAATTCTGCTTTTTGTGATCAGTTGGAAAAGTATTTAAAATACAGAAGCATTCTTGTGAACACAGAAATCGTTTGTTTTCTCCTCTCTCCGATATGGTTCATTTGAGTTTGCCTTCTCTAGCATGCTGGAAGGTAGTCATTCCTCAGCTTTAAAAACTAAGCCAAAGCTGCTGCCCTACCTATTCCAGGCCCATATCTTTGAACTGGCATTTGTGGGTTCAGCCTTCATATTTTATCAGGGAAGACTGTATCATGAACTTTGGCTTAATCTCTGCATATTCTGGTGTACTCATCACACATTGCTCATAGTGACTAATGAAGCAGTTGGTTTCTTTCTATGGATTACAGAGTTGGTACAGAAATATTTCAACAATTACTCCAAGCACACAGAATCTTCCAGGCTGAGGTCACGGTTTCAGAGGTCTTTTATTCCACCGTCTTTACAGATGCCCATATGCCATGCCAACACGTGTTTCATCTATAGCTGTCAGTTACAGCAGACTTCATCAGGGCAATACATCTAAAACATAAACATTTTGCGATCAGGAGGAGTAATCTAGTATTTGTTAATTGAGTGACCGTCACCAGAGTCATGTGACCAAAATAGTTCACCCGAAAGTGTATCAGGAAGGTTCTTAATAGATTCTATTGCCCCAAAACATGCTATTTGATTTAGTGAGTACCAGTCCTCTAGTTTCCCACCACTTACGATAGAAATTTACTTAGGGTACTGCATGGCTTTACTTCTTACACAATATATCTTACACAATATATGTATAATGTTTGGTATAAGGGAGTCTGTTTACACTAGACCCACAACTGCACTGCCTTTAATTCTAATATCACGTTTTGGGGCAATGGACTCTATTAAGAACCTTTCCTGATATACTTTCGGGTGAACTATTTTGGTCACATGACTCTGGTGACGGTCACTCGATTAACAAATTCTAGATTACTCCTCCTGATCGCAAAATGTTTAAGTTTTAGATGTATTGCCCTGATGAAGTCTGCTGTAACTGACCGCTATAGATGAAACACGTGTTGGCAAGGCATATGGGCATCTGTAAAGACGGTGGAATAAAAGACCTCTGAAACCGCGACCTCAGCCTGGAAGATTCTGTGTGCTTGGAGTAATTGTTGGACTATCGTAGGACTTGGTCTATATTGAGGGGGATTGTTGGCTTCCTCTCCTCCTGAAGCACCAGTTGGACAATTTGGTGTACAATACGTTTGATGATGCTTACTCCCTTCTAATAAGTGTAGAGTGTGCCAAGTATACCTAGCCATATTCTCTTGTTTAGAAATTGGTACAGAAATATGCTGTGATTCTATCCCTCAAACAAATAAAAGGAGTGAAGTATTTAAAATGTATTACCTGGAACAGAGTATTTCAGGGACTACTCAATGATTATCAATTTGAAATTGCTGAACTACAAAGCGAAGATGGCTCATTTTAAAAAGTAATTTTTCCAGATCATTCCATTAGGATGGCCAGCAACATTTTTGGAAACCATTGATTTACAGGATGCCTTCCTGCATTTTCAATACATCCTTTTTTCATAGGTCCTTGAGGCTCTAAGAAAACAAAGCAAATTCAAGTTTTGCCCTTCAGACTTAAATCCTCACCAAGTCTGTTTATAATCGATTTAGCTTACCTAGTGACAGTTCTAGCCATCACAGCAATACTCATACTCCTTATGTGGATGACTTGATTTGCCCACTCAACATCAAATGCCAATATTTCAAAAATAACTTTGCAACTAAATGCAAAATGGAGGTTTTCACCAGTCGCTTGGTCCTGGGTAGGTGCTTACTTGTAAAATAGCACATGCACGGTGCAACTTATGTTGTCCCATGTTAGAAAGGGAGTCTCTAGCTGGCAGTGGTTTGCACCCTGTCCAAGTAGGGACACTCACTCTAGTCAAGGTAAGGTAGTCACACAGCTAAGATAACTCCTGCTTACCCCCTTGGTAGCTTAGCATGAGCCCTCAGGCTTATCTCACAGGCAATGTGTAAAGTATTTGTACCCACACATACAGTAACACAGTGAAAAGACTACAAAAGGAGTCCACACCAGTTTAGAAAAATAGCCAAAATTCCTCTGAATAAAACAAGACCAAAATGACAAAAATCCAACATACACAAGCCAATATATCACTTTTAAAAGATTAAGCAAGTTTAGTCCCTAGAGATTAATGGATGTGTTCATTTAAGCATAAAGTACCTTAGATGCATCAGAAATCAAAGACAGTGCAAGGTCCAGGGGAGGTGAGGGACAAGAAAAGCAAAGTGATGCATACTACACAGCGGATGTGATGCGTCGGTTCCTTACTGGCAGGGGAGGTGATGCATCTGTTCCTCACTGCTAGGCAGGTGAGGTGACGTGCCAGTTCCTTACTGACAGGGGAGGTGATGCTTACATTCCATGGGTTTCCAGACACGCAGCCTCGGTTTCATAAAGTGGTACGGTGTCGATGAAGAGTCGGTGTCGAGGGACGATGTGTCAAAAATCCAGACACGCTGCATTGCTTCTTCAGCCGCAAGCAGGTGCTGCGTTGGAGTGAGTGCCACGGATGTTGGTGACATGGCGCTCGAGACTCACACTGCAGTGATTTTTCTGGTGCATTGTGATGGCGAGCTAGGGCCTGGAGTGAAAGTCGTGGTCGATGCTTCCTGCAAGAACCAGACTTTGATGCAGGCAGCAGCGATGCGCAGATCTTTTCTAGCGATGTGTTGAGAAAACATGCGCTGAGAGACGATGTGGTGATTTTCTCTTTAAGATCACCAGGTTGCACTTCCAAGGGCCCAGGAACTGGATTTGGCACCACTTGGCAAGTCAGAACTTTCAGCAGAAAAGCCCAGTCACTGGTAGGTGAAGTCTTTGATGGCCCTGAGACTTCTTAACAGGAGGCAAGCACACACAAGCCCTTGGAGAACTATTGATACAGAATACACAGTCCAGTCCTTTCACTCCCAGGACAGAAGCAGCAAGCAACAGACCAGTACAACAAAGCAACAGGCAGAGTGCCAGTCCCTCCTCCAGCATCCAGCTCTTCTTCCTGGCAGAAAGTCCTCAGTCAGGAAGTGTTCTGATTTTGGGGTGTTAGCAGTGGTGTAACAAAGGCCCCCACAGCCCCCATGGTGGGAGGGGGCCCCCGAGCACCAGGGGCCCCCTCCGGCACTGGTAGGCCCCTGGCCTGAGAGCTTCATACTGGATCTGGAGCGTCGGGGGGATCCCTGCGTGTACTTCGCAGAGGGGCCTCTTCTAGTTTCGTTATGCCATTCGGTGTCAGAGGTCCAACACTTATACCACTTTCTGCCTTTGAAGGAAGCAAATTTCAAAGGAAAGTCTTCGTAGTGCACAAGACCCTGCCTTTTCCTGACCTGGCTCCAGACACACTACAGGGAGGTGGAGACAGCTTTGTGTGAGGACAGGCAGAGCCCAATTCAGGTGTCAGTGACAACTCCTCCCAGCACTCTGCCTCAGAAAGGCCCATCCGCCTGGTGATGGCCATAAGGATATTCAAAGCACACCTCAGCTCCCTTTGTGTGGCTGTCTAACGTGAATGTACAAGAGGCCAACTGTCAGCCAACCCAGAAGTGTATTCTACAGACAAGCAGAGGCACAGAATGGTTAATCCCTTGGGTGCCATTGACGTAATGATTACGTCCTCAGTGCTGCTGTGTCGAGGACGTAACCATTCTGTACAGGCTCCGCCCACGGAAAAAGTGCTGGCACTCCCCCCCTTGGGCCACCCACCTACATTCCCCCACTGGGAGTGGCAGTGGAAGCGCTTCCGCTGCCACGCTGTACCCCCTTCAGCAATCTGATAATGCGCCGACGTCTTCAAAGGAGGCTGGGGATGCAGTAGAAGCAATGGATGCATTCGTTTAAGCACGTTTTTCCTCCTAGGGGGATTGGGGACAGCAAAGAGGCAAGGGGAGAGAAGGAAAGAGCATTTCCGTCTCCCCGGTGTCCCTTTGCAGTGCATTCCTTCTGCACGATTGTGGGTGGGGCCACATTCGCGCAGCAGGAATGCACCCACTAGGCCACCAGGGATTCTTTGGCCATTGGGAGTGAGCCCTTGGGCAAGGGCTGCTCCCTTTTACATTTTAGCAAACATTGGCAGTTTTTGCCCTTTTTGGGGCAGATCAACCATATTTTTAGGCCGATCTCGGGGCAGAAACCCACTATCCACCAAGGGCTGAATTTTATTGATATGTTGGGGAGCGGCCCCTTTGGCAAGGGTCACTCCCCATTATGAGGGCAATATTTTGGCCATTTCTGGCCTTTTCTTTAGGCCCATCTGGCAGTAGCCACTAGACACCGGGGATTTTCTTTATTTATATGTCAGGGAGGGGCCCCTTGGGCAAGGATCACTCCCCATTATGGGGACAATATGTTGAATGTTTTCTGACCCCCCCGGGACAGATCAACCTTAATTTTAGGCCCATCTGCCCCCAAGGGAGGCAGAAAGCCACTAGACACCAGGGAAAGTTGATGTGTGTGTGAAGTGGAGTTCGACTGGCGGTCTGCCTGTACTGGCATTTGGCTGGTGGTATGTGTGCACTGGTGCATGGCTGGTGGTGTGTGTGGACTAGCGCTTGGCTGGCAGTGCGTGTGGACTGGCACTTGACTGGCCATGTGTGTGGACTGGCGTTTGGCTGGCAGTGCATGTGGACTAGCGCTTGGCTGGTGGTGTACGTGGACTAGCGCTGGGCTAGCAGTGCATGTGGACTGGTGTCTGGCTGACCGTGTGTGTAGATTGGTGCTTGGCTGGCTGTGTGCATGGACTGGCAGTGTGTTGATGGCTGGTAGTCAGTATGTGTATGGTTTGCTTGAGGTGTGTTTGTCAGTTGTGTGATGTGAGGTTTTTGGTGGTGAGATTGGCGTGTTAGACCTGTTGGCGTATGAGAGTGAGGGGCCTTGAATGGTTTGTAAATGTAAGTGTTGTAATGTGTTGGGCCCACAGCTGGCAGCGTGAATGGTTTTCTGTGTCTGGCGCTTGGAAGGCGTGTGAGTTCACAATAAAGCGGTTGGTGCCTTGACGTGGCTTTACAGCTCACGAGCTGTAAGTCAGTGGTTCTTTGATCTAATGTTGAAATTATTAACAATTACTTTTGTTAATTTTATTTCATAAAGTCATTGGTGAATAAAGTTTTTTTAATGAACCATTTACTTACCTATGTGCCATGTCCAACCAGGATGCCTGTGATTGACTAGTGGATGGGTTGCAGTAATGTTTTGGTGTGTTTTCTTACTTTTTATTGTCAGTGCATACTTTATCTGCAGTGAAAACCTCACATCTTTTTGGAAACTGGTCACCAAGGGAACAATATGTGATATGTTTTGTGTGGCTCCCACAAGGTTCACTTACCCAGAAGCCCTTGTAATATACTTCATTGACAAAACATATTGTTTCCTCACATTTCTGTGGGGGAAAGTTGTGGGATCACTAAGCCGGCACAAATTAACAACCACCCAGCATTCCCCTAGGTCTCCTGATAAAAATGCTACCTCACTTATGTGGGTGGTCCAAGTGCCCGCGACAGGGAAGGGCTCAAAACATATTGTGGAGCCATCAAAAATTATCAATCACAAAACTACATGGTTTTGCAAGGGGGTCACCTACGTTTTTGGTCCCGGGCTCGACGGTCATCTATGAAACCTACCAAACCCAGACATTCCTGAAAACTATACGTCCGGGAGAGTCCAGGGAGGTGTGGCTTGATTTGATCCCCCAACATTTTCTCACCCAGAATCCCCTGCAAACCTCAAATTTAGCTAAAGAAATCACGTTCCTCACATTTCTGTGTGGGATAGTTGTGGGATCACTGAGCTGGCACAAATTTCCTACCAGCAAGCGTCTTCTGATATAAATGCTACCTCAAGAGCCCGCGACACGGAAGGGCCTAAAACATATTGTGAAGGCATTAAAATTATCGAATGCAAAAGGACCTGGTATGGCAAGGGGTTTTCTGCGTTTTTGGTCTTGGGCTCGGCAGCCATCTAGGGAAACCTACCAAACCCAGACATTTCTGAAAACTAGACTGCCAGAGGAGTCCAGGGAGGAATGGCTTGCATGGATCCCCCAAAGTGTTTTTACCCAGAATGCCCGGCAAACCTCAAATTTAGCTAAAAAGCAAATCATGTTTTCCTCACATTTCTGTGTGGAAAAGTGGTGTTATCACCTGGCCCACACAAATTTCCTATCACCCAGCATTTCCCCAGGTCTCCCGATAAACATGCTACCTCATTTGTGTGGGTTTTGCCAAGTGCCTATGACAGGGAAGGGCTCAAAACTTATTTTGGAGGCATCAAAAATTATTGATCACAAAATGACCTAGTTTTGCAAGAGGGTCATCTGCATTTTTGGTCCCGGGCTCGTTGGCCATCTGGGGAAACCTACCAACCCTAGACATTTCTCAAAACAACATCCAGTGGAGTCCAGAGAGGTGTGGCTTGCATGAATCCCCCAACGTGTTTGTACCCAGAGTCCCCTGCAAACCTCAAATTTAGCTAAATAAATCACGTTTCCCTCACATTTGTGTGTGGGAAAGTTGTGGGATCACTGGGCCCACACAAAGTTCCTAGCATCCAGTGTTCTCGCAGATCTCCTGATAAAAATGCTATCTCACTTGTGTGGGTGTGCCAAGTGCCCGTGACAGGGAAGGGCACAAAACATATTGTGGCGGCATCAAAAAATTATCGATCACAAAACAATCTGGTTTTGCAAGGGGGTCACCTGCGTTTTGGTCCCGGGCTTGGCGGCCATTTAGGGAAACCTACCAAACCCAGATATTTCTGAAAACTTGACATCCGGGGGAATCCAAGGAGGAGTGGCTAGTGTAAATTCCCCGAAGTTCATTTTACCCAGAATACCCTGCAAACTTCAAATTTAGCTAATTAAATCATGTTTTCCTCACATTTCTGTGTGGGAAAGTTGTGCGATCACTGGTTCTGCACAAATTTCCTACCACCCAGCGTTCCCCCAGGTCTCCTGATAAAAATGCTATCTCACTTGTGTGGGTGGGTCAAGTGCCCGTGACAGGTAAGAGCCCAAAACGTATTGTGTAGGCATCAAAATTATCGATCAGGAAAAAACCTGCTTTTGCAAGGGAGTCACCAGTGTTTTTGGTCCCGGGCTCGGTGGCATTCTAAGGAAACCTACCAAACCCAGACATTTCTGAAAACTAGACACCCAGAGGAGTTAAAGGAAGTATGGCATGCAAGGATCCCCCAATATTTTCTTACCCCGAATCCCCTGCCAACCTCAAATTTACCTAAAACATCACATTTTCCTCACATTTTTGCATGGGATCTCCACGCTGGCACAAATTTCCTACCACCCATCATATCCCTCGGTTTCCTAGTATTGTCAGGCATGAGGGTTCTCTGTACCATTTTACTGTCACCGAGGGACAGGAGGTTAACCTCAGCTCTATCCCCACCACTAGCTGGTATCAACTCCTCCCCAAGCTCCACATTAGCCATCCCCAGTGACTGCCCACCAGTGGGGGACTGTTCCCACTTAGGACACTTAGGATCCCCCTCGAAGTGCACTTCCTAATTACGTTCAAAACACTTCAGGGGTCGTGTCCCTGCAGGCTTACTTGTAGGGAACCACTTCTTTTCAATTGGGGAGTTGAGAAACCTGACCCTGGGAACTAGTTTGGGGCCCTCTACAGAACTCCTTACCTTTGTTTTTGTCCCCCCATCCATGTTCTACTAGGGACCCTGCCCACCTTTGGCTGGATCTCCCCCATATACCTTCTTGTGGACCCTGGTGCTGACTCAGTGGTCTGTCTCACTAGGAAGCTCTCTTGGGGCACTGAGCTTACTATCAATCAAGTGCTGGCATAGCTCTGTAAAACAAAGACTAAATATGTGCTCTTGTGCAGTTAAATTGTACACCCCCTGGTGTTAACCCATATTTCCTTGTAAGGGCCTCCTTCATGGCAGAATACTTCATCTTGGATCCTCCCTCTAGGGCCAGTAAGGTATCCCTCCATTCGGTTGGGATATGCTTCCACAAACTTGCCACACAATGTCCCTCAGGGATCTTATTCATTTGCAAAGCTATCTCATAGGCCTCAAACCCCTGATCTATGTTGTCTCTCACGCCATAATCATGCACCTGACCCTTGGGGATGTGTTCTCTCTTCTAAAGAGGATATTGACAATATGCTGCCACCATCTGTGTGGGACTCAGCCCTCTTGGATTTCAAATTCAGCTCTCTAAAAGCTCAGCTTCTGAGCTAAAATCATTTTCTTCTCCTCCATTGCCAATTTCTTTTCTCCATATCAAAGTTGAGTTTTGCAAGCTCCAACTTGAGTTTCCCTTCTTCTCGCCTGTCCTCCAACTCCACTGGTGGCAGGCCTTTAGAGGAAACATTGCTGCCTGCTCTGGAGTGAGCCTTCCCTCCGTTCAGGTTGGGCCCCGCCCCACAGGCAGTGCTGGCTCCCCAGTCATTCCAGATGCAGACTTTGCTCCTCATCCTCCACAACATTATTCCCCTCCACTGGGTGCACAGCTGCATCCCTGGCTGCTAACCTGGCCCTCAGCACCTTTTACAGCGCCTCCTTTCTAGTGAGGCCTTAAAAAGAACACTTGAAATCCCTACAGAAACCTTTGAGCTGCGTCACAGTGTAGGTTTCTAACTTCTCCTGCTCAAACTTCAGTACTGCAGGTAATCTCTAGATTGAGACATGGCTGTTGCAAAAAACCAAAAAGGTTGTCAAAGAGAATCAAAAGAAAAAAAAGCATATTGGTACGTAATGGTCTGAGATATAGAAGTAGTGTACACAAATCACTGTATGTAATGCACAAATACAAGTCCTATGCTCACCGCTGATCACCAATGTTAGAAATTGGGTTTATGGTTGGCAGAGGTAAGCACCAGGTCCAAGCAGGAATCACAATCCTAGTCAAGGTAATTGTAGTACACACTAAAAGTTTACCTGTGCTCAACGTCTGGCAGCATGGCACAGAGCAGTCAGGCTAAACAAAAGAGGCAATGTGTAAGGTATTTGCACACACACACACACACACGCACACACAGTAACATAGTAAAAGCACCACAAAAGTACTCCACACCAATTTAGCAAAATAGCCAATATATATCTGAAAAATACAAGACGAAAATGATGGTAATCCAACATACACGTCAAGTTATGAATTTTGCAAGATTAAATCAAAATGCAATGCTTAGAAGTCAATAGCTCCACTGGGGCTATCTGGTCGCGCTTGACCGGGGCAAATTAAAAGGTCTGACAGTGATGGAGAGCGGGCTGGATACAGGAGTCAGGCCTGAGACATGTTTTAAATACTCGTGTGGGTGGCACAATCAGTGCTGCAGGCTCACTAGCAGCATTCAATGTACAGGCCCTAGTGTAGGAAGGTGGAATCTGACTACATGGTTGCCCCCACTTTTTTTTCTGGTGTTTTAATGGTTTTTGACTTAGTTTGGCTGGGAACCTGCTATTTAGGTCCCCAGCCTATCTGCTTTCTCTTATAAATTGATTCCATATACTTTAGGTACACCACAGATTGGATTCTGGAGTGCCCTTATAAGTCCTTAGTATATGGTATACTATGTACCCAGGGCATAGGTACCCCAGAGGCCTACCAGGGGCTGAAGCATGCATTGTGCCACCCCTGGAAGGCCCTCCAAAATGACACCACAGGACTGCTACTGCAGCCTGGGTAAGGTGGTGCATGCACCCCTTACTGTGGTATAGGCTACCTATATCACTACCATTGCACACACATATAAACCTATAAGTCACTCCTATGGCAGGCCGTAACAATCCTAAAGGAAGAGTGCTTGGTTTTTATGTGAGAGGGTGCCCCTGCATGAGCAGAGCCCCTCTGCAGCGTTCGGAGTCAATCCTCTGGTGCTGTTTGTGGTGCAGCCTGACCATATACTCTTAAGTGCATTATAACCTCGCGTTAAATGCTAACTTTGGGATGGCTGCCCGGAAACATGTCGTGTTTGGTGTCAAACATCTTGGAATACTACCCCCCCGCCAGTTCTGGCGGCGGGGGTAGCATTCCACCCTTCTAGAGGAAGTGACATGTACACACCGGTGTTAGAGCTGGGGGTCTCTAGTTGGCAATGGAATACACCTTTGTCCAAATAGGGACCCTTGCTTCTAAGTCAGGGAAAGGGGATTACACACCTGGATAACCCCTGCTCACCCCCTTGGTAGCTTGGCATGAGCAGGCAGGCTTATCTAAGAGGCAGTGTGTTAAGCATTTGTGAACACATACAGTAATACAGTGAAAACACTACAGATGGACACCACACAGGTTTTATAAAAATAAGTATTCTTTATATAGACTTATCACAAGACCACAAACGACAAAAATCCACAATACTGTACTGAAAATACTCTTAAAAGATGGTGAAGTTACTTGGTTCAAGTTGATGATAAATGCGACAAAGTTCTCACAAAAGTACCTGGATGCGTAACGCAAAACAAACAAAAGGTTCGCAGGGATGGAGATGCGTCGGTTCCTTGCTTCGGGGAGACGATGCGTCGCGCCTCAATGCTTGCGCAGAGTAGGGGATGCGTCTTGATCCTTACCGGAGAGGAGGTGATGCGTAGGTTCTCGTGCTGCGTTCCGGTTGCGATGCGCAAGATGGCGCCTCGATGCGATGATCCGGTGCGATGCGATAAGATGGCGCCCTTGATGCGACGATGTGAAGACGATGCGTGCACGCCGAAGGCCGTGCGGCGAACTCTGTACCTTTGGAGCCGCGACAGGCCCTGCGACGCGCTTCTCCGGTGATGCGACAGCGACCCTTGTGGTGGCGACACGCTTCTCCGGTGATGCGACACTCAGCGGCTGTTGACGAAGACACGCTTCTCTGGTGATGCGGCGGCAACCGCTATGAGGGTGACACGCTTCTTCTCGTTGCGTCGCGCTTCCAGCTCCCAGCGACACGCAGGTCTCAGCAGACAGAATCCCCAGCAAGGGAATTCAGGAGGGAGCTGGTGGTGAAGTCTTTTGGCCCTGAGACTTCAGCAGGAGGCAAGCACAAATTCAAGCCCTTGGAGTAATATTCTGCAAGATGATGAAAGTTCTTTAAAAGTTCCTTCTCCTTTCCTTGGCAATGAAGAAACCACTGCAGGCCAACCCAGCAAACAGCACACTTGGCAGAGGGGCAGTCCAACTCCTGCAGCTTCCTTGGTTCTTCTCCTTGGCAAAAGGGTCGTCTTGTTGTTCCAGAAGTGATCTAATTTCCTAGGGGTCTGGGTCCCCTTTTATACACCTTTTCTCTTTGTTCTCTGAAGGCAGAGAGGCCTTTGCCTAGTCCAAAACCAGTTCTGGTCAGTCCTGGAGCACTTTGTTTACAGGACTCCTTCTTTCCTTTCAGAATGTGGGGCAGGGTGCTCAGTCGCCCAGCAGGAGGCGGAGCCAGCATTGTGGAAGGCAGGCACAGCCCTATTCAGACCCAGGTGCTTACTCCTCCCACCACTTGGATGCAGATCTCTCTATTCAGTCCTGTGCTGACTCACCCTGTCTCCTGGAGCCACCCCCAGCCCCTGTCACTCACAAAGCCAGACACACAATACACAACCTAGCAGAGGCAGGTTTGGAAGGTTAGGCAAGAAAATACACACTTTCTAAAAGTGGTATTTTCAAACACAGAATGTTAAAATCAACTTCACTAAAAGATGTATTTTATCATTCTGAGTTCAGGCATACTAAATTCGTTTTTCTACCATGTTCCCTGGGTCAGTTAGGATTATAAGATGTAATAATCAAACTGCCCATTCTGGCCTATGGGGAACAGGTAGCCTTGCAATAGTGAAAAATGAAAATGGCTGTAATTCACTATTAGGACATGTCACACACACCAGGGCATGTCCTACCTTATCTTACACTGCACCCTGCCCTTGGGCCTACCTTAGGGGTGTCTGATATGAAGATAAGGGAAGGTTTAGGGACTGGCAAGTGGGTGCACTTGCCAAGTCGACATGGCAGTCACAGACTGCACACAGGCTCTGCAATGGCAGGCCTGAGACACACTTTACAAGCTGCTTCTGTGGGTGGCACAACCAGTGCTGCAAGCCCACCAGCAGTATTTGATTTACAGGCCCTGGGCACACATGGTGCACTATACTAGGGTCTGACAAGTAAATCAAATAACCCAATCATGGAGTCACTAATCAATGCATCAATTTAACATAGGGAGCACTTGCACTGTGGCACTGAATAGCAGTGGCACAGTGCCCAAAGCATAAAACCAGCAAAAACATATCAAAACAGAGGAGGCAATCAGTAAAAAATGGAAGGGAGACTCACGCCAATGATACCAGGTCTAACACGTGTCCCCTCCAGCTGAAATGTGGGGAGAACTACCCTTCCCCTAGGGAGTCCTCTTCACTAAGGCGGAAAAATCTGGACAGACCATCAGCATTGGCATGTTCTGTACCAGGGCGGTGTTCCACCGTGAAGTCCATACCCTGTAGGGAAATGGACCACCTCAACAACTTTGGGTTCTCACCCCTCATCTGCATCAGCCATCTGAGGGGCCTGTGGTCGGTCTGAACCAGGAAGTGAGTCCCAAACAAGTATGGTCTCAACTTCTTCAGTGCCCAGACCACAGCAAATGCCTCTCGCTCAATTGCACTCCACCTCTGTTCCCGTGGAAGTAACCTCCTACTGATGAAGGCTACAGGTTGATCTAGGCCTTCCTCATTAATCTCTGATAGAACAGCCCCCACACCATGCTCTGAAGCGCCCGTTTGAACAATGAATTCTTTTGAGAAGTTGGGCGCCTGAAGCACGGGTGCTGTGCACATGGCAGTCTTCAGGGCGTCAAAAGCCTTCTGACAGGTGTCAGTCCAGTTCACTTTCTTGGGCTGCTTCCTGGAAGTCAGCTCAGTCAAGGGTGCAATAATGTTGCCATACCCCTTGACAAACCTCCTGTAGTACCCCGTGAGTCCTAAAAAGGCTCTCACCTGTGTCTGAGTCTTTGGGGGTTCCCATGCCAGGATGGTATCAATCTTGGGCTGTAGGGGCGCCACCTGGCCGCTTCCTACCTGGTGCCCCAAGTAAACCACAGAACCCTGCCCAATCTGGCACTTACTCACCTTGATTGTGAGGCCTGCCTTCCGCAGCGCCATCAACACTTCCCAGAGGTGGCGCAGATGTTCTTCCCAAGTGGAACTAAACACTGCAATGTCATCCAGGTAGGCGGCACTGAAATCTTCCAGTCCGTCCAACACCTGGTTGACCAACCTCTGAAAGGTGGCTGGGGCATTCTTCATCCCAAAGGGCATAACCCGGAATTGGTAGTGCCCATCTGGTGTGGAGAATGCTGACCTCTCCTTGGCCCCATCTGTTAAGGCAATCTGCCAGTACCCAGACGTCAAATCAAACGTGCTGAGGTACCGGGCAGCCAACCGATCAATGAGCTCATCAGCTCTGGGGATGGGGTGCGCGTCAGTCCTGGTGACTGAATTGAGTCCTCGGTAGTCCACACAGAACCGGAGTTCGGGTGTGGCACCAGGCGTTGCAGCCTTTGGGACCAAAACCACTGGGCTGGCCCAAGGACTGTTAGAGGACTCAATCACCCATAAGGCAAACATCTTGGAGACCTCCTCCTTAATGTAAGCTCTGACCCTATCAGCCACTCTGTAAGCCTTGTGCTTCACAGGAGGACTGTCCCCAGTGTCCACATCATGGACGCACCACTCAGTGACACTAGGAACCAGGGAGAACAAATCAGGGAATTGCCCCAGCAGTTGGCGACAATCTTGCTGCTGTTCAGGGGTCAGTGTGGCAGAGAGGCCAACACCATCCACTGACCCATCTTGCTCCGCTGCAGACAGGAGGTCAGGAAGAGGCTCAGTCTCCTCTTCCATTCCATCATCTGTCGCTAGGAGCATGCCCACTTTGGACCTTTCTAAGTGGGGCTTCAGGCGGTTAACATGCAGGACCCGCAAAGGGTTCCTGGGAGACCGCAAGTTCACCAGATAGGTGACATCACTCTTGCGCTCCACCACCTCAAATGGACCGGTCCACCTGTCCTGGAGCGCACAGGGCTCCACAGGGGCCATGACCCAAACTTTCTGTCCAGGCTGAAGCTCAATCAGAGTGGCATTCTGATCGTATCACCGCTTCATCTCTTCCTGGCTGGCTTCCAGGTTCGCCTGAGCGAGTTCTCTGAAACGCCGAGTCTGGTTCCTGAAGGCCAGCATGTAGCTATATACATCCTGGGGAGGTTTCCTGGGAGATTGCTCCCAGCCTTCCTTGACCAGACTCAAAGGTCCTCTTACCGGGTGACCATACAGCAGCTCAAAGGAGCTGAACCCTAAGGACTTCTGAGGCACCTCACGGTAAGCAAACAACAGGCATGGCAAGAGGACGTCCCACTTATGCCTCATAGGTTCCTCAAGACCCATAATCATGCCCTTAAGGGTCCGGTTGAATCTCTCAACCAGCCCATTACCTTGGGGGTGGTAAGGAGTGGTGAACTTATAGGTAACACCACACTCCTTCCACAGGGACTTCATATAGTTAGATATGAAGTTGGTACCACGGTCTGACACCACCTCTCGGGGAACCCCACACGGGAAAAAACCCCATCAGTGCACGTCCCACCACGGGGGCCGTCACTGTCCTGAGAGGGATGGCTTCCGGGTACCGGGTAGCATGGTCCACCAAGACCAGGATAAACCTGTTGCCCATGGCTGTCTTGGGGTCCAGTGGCCCCACAATGTCAATGCCCACCCGTTCAAAGGGGGTACTGACTACAGGGAAAGGTTGGAGAGGAGCCTTGTGCTTCCTTCCACTTTTCCCACTTGCCTGGCAAGTTTGGCAGGTCCTACAATGAGTATCTGAACTCTTGCGCATCTGGGGCCAATGAAAATGGGAAACAAGCCTTTCAAAGGTCTTGTTCTGCCCCAGATGTCCAGCTAAAGGAACGTCATGAGCCAAACCCAGTAGGAAGGCTCTGAAGCGCTGGGGTACCACCAGCACACGGGCTGACCCAGGCTCAGCAACCTTAGGCTCGCTATACAGGAGGTCGTTCTCCCAGTAGATCCAATGTGATCCAGACTGATCACCTGCTGCCTGGTTTGTGGCCTGTTGCCTCAAACCCTCAAGAGAAGGGCACTTCCTTTGCTCCTCACAAAATTCCTCCCTGGAGGGACCTCCTTCTTGTTGCCAATGGGTATGCTCAGGCAGGTCTCCCAGTTCAGCAACTTGTTCCCCTGTAGGTTCCAGGGCATCCCCCTCAAGGTCTGCCTCCTCCTGGACCATGGGAACTATGGGGGCTGGTTTCCCGCACCCCCTACCTCTTCTCTTTAAGGCAGGGGTCTGGGCCATATTCTCAGGCTCCAGAACCTCTTGATCACCCTTACTGGCCGCCATGGACCGAGTGGTTACACACGCCCACTCAGGCAGACCCAACATCTCTAAATGAGACCTTCTCTCCACCTTAGCCCAAGGGGAGTCCTCTAAATCATTGCCCAACAGACAATCAACAGGCATGGCTGGCCTCACAGCAACTTGGAGAGTACCTGAGACCCCCCCCCACTCAAAGGGAACTTGCACCACCTCACACTGGCTCTGTGAGTTGTCTGCAGCAACAACAGGGAAGAATGAATGGGGGACAACCTGCTCTTTGGACACCAACCGACAACTGACAGCTGTCACACTTGCACCGGTGTCTCTTAGAGCTTCCACCCTATGGCCATTGATGGTCACCCACTGCCTGTACTTTTTAGTGTTATCAGGCAGCTGAGTTTTAGGGACCATCTCAAAGTCGCCTAATGAGACAAGGGACATCTCTGCGGGATCCCACCCACCTTGGGTAC